>VWZN01002224.1:0-70375 GCA_013396955.1 Regulus satrapa
TCAACTCATCTAATGCTGAATGTTTAATTCTCTTTGTGGCAAACACATGTACTTACCTCACAAATTAATAGGAAGTAATCTAGGATTGAACTAATTAATCTAGGTCCTTACCTTCCATGGTACTTATTGTGTCTTCTAGTTACAGAAAAAAAAAAAAAAATTAATATTTTTAAGCTCTAATAATTTTTTGATAATATGAGTCAGACATGAGGGGCTGTGGTGGCATTATAGTGAGTAGCACAGCTCCTCTGCACTTACAGAACATGCACAAAAACTACTGCTCTTATCTCAAAACACCTTGGTTAATGAATACTGCTCAACTTTAACTAGTTCTGGGTAGCAGAAACTATGACAAGGAGTTAGGAAGTCTGCAGAATAAAGAGGCTGCACTGGTCACAGCCTCATCTTTGCCTGCACTCGGCTCAGCAAAAAGCAAACTGAACAGGCCAAGAATAAGTTGACTCAGCATGCTTTGCTGAAAAGGCTCTTAAGCTGTTCCAGACAAAACTATGAGGAAGGATGACAGCAACAACACCATCTATCCTTCAGACTAAGTCTCCCCCTCCACCCACTGTCAGGTTTTGAACTGCTGCCAATATGAATCACCTTTATTTTAAAATACACTAGGAAGTTTATGTCTGGAACAGGCTGTTCCTTAGTTCTTTTTAATTGTCTTCCATGCCTACACAATCTACTAAAAGTTTAAAATATGGTTTATACTGCAGCACACAATAATGTGTGTTTTAGCTTCAGGTAAAAAGGCTGGACCCTGTTTGCTGTTATTGCTACATTTGTTTGTACGATGTGATCAGAAGCTAAAACAGGAAGAGGTTAAAGCTTATGAGAACTGATTGAGACTAAAGTGCTTGCTTCAGAAAATTTTGCCCTACACTGCTTGACCTACAAATATATTCCCTTTTCCCTGTACTTATTGCTTTGGGCTTTTTCTTTGGTCTTGTTTGCACCATAGAAGTTGCAGTGATTTAACTGAATCGGTTTCTTAAGGAACATATTTAAATCAGAGTAATCTACTTGTATGAAGATTTGAAGCCCCTTTGAGTAACTTCCAGAGATAAAATATTTTATTCAGTATCAGCAAATCTTTCAATTAGTTTTTTTCATCAATAGATCTCAAAGCACTTTATAAAGTAGGTTAAGCCATCAGCTCTGTTTTTCAGATGAAAAACATGAAATCATCTGCTTATTTTATGCAAGTAGAAAGCTGGGAATAAAAATCTCTGTCTGCCCAATTCAGTGTTTCAGCCACAAAACCACATGGGTTTTCCAAGTTTTTCTGACATAAATGTGTTTTGAGGATCCAATTTCTGCTAATATTGTAATGATATACCAGTGATTATATGGTAACCACATTGGACTTAAGAAAAACTCCAAAGAAATAATAGGTCTTATTGGGTGTGCTGTAAAGTGATGGGGTTTTGTTTTATTTTTAAAATACAGTATCACCTCATCTTTTAGGGTTTGCCATGTAAAAAATATTGGAAGCACCTGTAAAATATCTAGGGCCTCTCTTCCTCCATCAAAGTCAGGCCATGGATAATTCATTCCAAAGTTATATTCAGATACAAGTAAACCATCTAAGAGTCAAAATACAGAGCTATAGCAGGATATAAATCCACCAAAGTGTGAGCATACAACTGCTTTAAGAAGGAGCAAGAGGAAATACAAATGTTTGTATTGAAACACAACCTCACTTTCCATCTATCTTCAGAATAAGGTAAATGGATCTTGTATTTTCAGTAAGATCTTGCATTCTCTGTCCTAATGCTAAGCTATCAGGTCCTGGTCTGTGAGTGGATATTTTTCTATTAAATGTTCTTCTTCTATCACTGGACCTGAGGGATGTTGTCATGCCTCCATCTTTGGAGGTGTCCAAGACTGAGTTAAACAGTCCTACAGACCTGATTTGTGTTGGCAAAAGGCTCAAAAGGCTTGCCTTGAGCAGGAGGGTGAACTGCATATTTTCGGGAGAGCCCTTTCAAACAACACTTCAATAGTCCTAATGCTAATGATCTTGCATTTAAATTGGCCTGTAGTACCTGAAAGACAGCCCAACCCACCATCATGAGAATGGATATGGTCTTGCAGAATTACTGAGATGGAAAGGTTCATTTCAGAAAAAGTGAAACACTCGATTTTCCATGGTACAGTCTGTTATGGCAGAAGAGGGATTAATTGGGTTTTTATATTATCCAGGCCTTGTATGCAGAAGCATTTTATTAATTGGTCATCATCATCAACCCAGTTTTACAGATAAATAAGAAACTGAGTTTCTGCTACAAATGATACTTGGGCCTTTTTTAGATCTTGGTATTCTTCTTTCCCTTTGCAAAAAAAGAGAGGAAATTGCAGATCAGTATGGCCATTGTAATCTATAACCTTTTTCTTAGTCTAACTTTTTTTGTCCAGGACTTCTAAAGGCTACTAACTTGCAAGAAGTTGTGATCATGCGAAAGGTACCACAGTTTCAATTTATAATCAATGCCTACTTAGAACTAAGACAGCAGTTGCCTATTTTGTTCAGGGAAAAAGACAAACCAAGAGAAAACAAAGAGAAGTACAAACATCCACTGTAGCGGCACAGGTGTGATGATAATTTGCCACTACCTTCCCAAAAGCGTCTCCAAGTGGAGGTGATTGGGGAAGGAATGCAAACGGGCACACAGACTAGCCGCAAGTGGCTGGAGAAGGCCGATGAGTGAAGAAATGAAAAGGGTCTTCTGTATGAGTTTCTAGTGGGGTTTATTGCAAACACCCACTAAAGAGGTCCAGGGATCGCAGATGAGGAGTGGAGGATGGTCTGGGTTAAAGTATGGGGTAGGAAGGAGTGGAACAGAGTGTCTGGATCCAGTGTGTGCAAGGGAAAATGGTGCAGAGGCAGGAGAAGGGAAGGAAGGGACCACTGGGGTAAACTGGGCAGAGCTGTGCGTCAAATGGGGCCTGATGGGTATACAAAGAAGGGAGAAGAATTATGGGCTAACCATATAGGGGTAACAGGGGTGGTCTGGGCCAATGGGCCAATGAGGGGAACAGAAATGGGGTATATTAACATAAAGCCTTTTGTCACCCTAATTTGAAGGTTACCTAGATGACTCAGCATCTCTCCTTCCAGGAGGAGCATCTCTCCTACCACTGCATCCCTGGTAGGCTCCTGAGCCTCCACACTCCTTGTTATGGTAAGTAGGGAATAGCTAATCTGAAGCTCCTTTTTTCATATATTAAAGAGTTAGCATTGCTACTAGTTAGAAAAAGGCAGAAGAGGTGAAGGGAACAGTTTACTACATAAAAATGTAATCACATCTTGAACAGTGTTTGGCATGCAGTTTTTGCTCTGATCATAGCGCTAAACTTTGGGTAGAAGTATTTTATTTTAAAAACAATGAAACGGTTATGTTTAAGGCCTTTCTTTGGTGATATCTAAAATATATTGAGTTTCATTTATCTCTATTTATCACTGTATTAACTATGAATAATCTTTTATACTGCTGGGTTTTCCCAGAACAGATCATGATGAATAATTGCTGAAGTAACACTAAAGCAGAATTTATCAAAGATTTCAATGTTATTTTACTTAGTTAATGGTATTTATTCAGTGTCTTCTGCTAAGTTCATTCACAGAGCTTATCTTGCTATGAGAAATACATGTATATAAAGACAAAATTAGAAGCAGACTATATAAATATGAGTACATTTGAATACAAATTCACTGTGGTAATTTTATTACTCTAGAAATTATAACTTCAGATATAGAAAAGTAACAAATGATAAGAAGTAATATTTAAAGTTCTGGGGGATTTTTCACTAGTTTTTTACTTTTGCTGAAAAATGAAACTATATACAGAGCAACAGGTACATATTAGGCTTATTCTAGGATGCTAAGTCAGGATTTCTGCTTATTTTTGCTGTCATAAAAATAATGCATTATCTTTTTATGTAAGTACTTACAGTACTTAGAGTACTTACATAAAGTGATGATGGTGCTTACAGTACCATCAAATGAAGAACAGCTGTCAAACTGTCAGCTTCTGCATCTGACATGTTTTGATAAAGAAGGAAAATTATATTAAATAAATTAAATGAAGTTTCAAGGTAATTATTCTTATTTTGTTGGAAATTCTGAAATATATTTTAAAATACTTTCAAAATGGTAAAATGATGTGTAGTGACAATGTATATTTAAAGAAGAATACAGTACAAGAAGATAAAATACAAGTGTGGATAAACTTGCTTCAAATAAAACTGTGCAGGAATAGGTAATGGATTTCTACCATTTGCATTTAACATCTCCTACAATGTTGATGCATGAAGAAAACTCTTTCCTTGCTTCATTTGAAATGAAATAAATACATTTCTTATTTGTTTATTTTACTTTAGTTTGTGGATTTTTATAAACAGGGATTTTTTTTTTTTTTCACCACCTGAAAATCAGAATGTTTTGGGAGTATAAACCTCCCAACACTGAATCTGGAGAATACATATAGTCTCCATTTATAGCCTTCTGGATCATAATTTGCATCACAGTCAAACCCTGCACTCTGACCTGGGTTGTCTCTTTGTCCAAACTGGATTACCATTAAACATGACTCTGTTGGAAGCAGATCTGTCCAAGGCATTATAAAACTTCTGGGCCCAGTAACTTGATCTCAGAATGCCCTGCTGTCCCTGCCTTGGTAATGTCACCTCCTGTCAGGTCACTGTCGGGCTGCAGCCACATTCATCCTCTGCAGTGACCTTTCCAATGCAAACCTCACTGGTACCCGTGGCACATGTACATGAAGGACGGCAACTGTGGGGGGTCCTGGCATGGACAAGTCCTTTCAGAGCTCAGTAAAAAAGCTGATGGGATGAGTCTTAGAGGACATCAAATTTTCCTACAGCCCTGCATACTTTTATTCACTGATATGTTTTCTAGGGAGGGACTGTCTTCCATTGCTGGCTGTAGCTTCCAGGGAAATTCTGATGGGCAGGTTTTGAAAACAACTGGGAGCAGGATATGTTGGCACAGAGCATCTTAATAAAACAGGGAATTCACTTCCCTCTGAAGAAAAATGAGCCAACATAGACTGACAAGAGGCCCAGACACAGCCCAGTCTGCCCTGCAACACAGCAGTGGGACACTGAGATGTGACCACCACTTCTACCCAACCACAACAACCAGTTAATAAAGGTAAGAAACAGAGAGTCTGCTTGCATTTTATATGGCAGTTATGCAAACATATCTGCAGAATTTTAAATGACCAGTAGCACAGCCTTTATGATTGGAAGTGTCAGTCCTAATAACTGAACTATGTACATAAAGGCCCTGAGTATGTGCATTTAAATGTAGATCAAAATGTTCCTGATTTCACAATGCACAAAACAACTAAGTTTTCTGAGACTGCAACATCAAAGAACTTGAAGAAGGCAATACAGATGATTGTCAGCCTGTTCATATTTGTGACTTCTAATACTTCTTTCTGTAAATAAAAGTAATGAGAGAATGATCCAGTTTATTGTCTTCAAACAAAGAAATCACCCTATCTGTGTGTTTTGGAGTAACAGCAAATCGCCTGCCTGTAGCAGCAGGAGGATTCTAAGGGCCGGAACAACTCTCTGCAGAAGATCGACAGGCCCTTGTTATATTACATTGTTATAACTGTAAAGATTAATTACAAACGTGTCCCACTGCAGGCCTGTGACACCCGCAGGGCAGCAAAGCAGGACATGCTTTCTTTTGTCCTGGGAGGCCAAGAGAAAAAGGCAATGACTTGGCAAGCCAGTAACAGCAGCCAGAGAATATGTGCTTTCCAGCAGCGCCTCCCCTTCACTACTTTGACTTAATGACATGGTGCTAGGGACCAGGTTCATCACCTCAGCTATCCCATCTGCCTCCCACAAACAATCTCATGTACTTGCTGAGAAGAAGCCTGAGACATTTAGAGTTTCATCAAGATGTATCAATTACACCTCATGTAAAATTCCTGCAATTAAAGGCAGAGATAAGCCTTAATCTCATCTCTAATTTAAGGCAATGATATTAAAATTTCCTTTTGCAGCAACCCCCTCCTACCAAATTTTACATCGATATTTAAATAGAAATATAAATGGATAGCATTGTCTGTTGCCAAGGCAGACTAGTTTGTCTATTGCCTCAGCATTGTGAAACGGATGTTGTGAAACCTCAACTGAAAGAGGTCTAGCCCAAGACCCAAAAGGAGTGATTTATGCTACTAACTTGAAAAGAAAATTGTCTAGGAGTTTAAAAATAAATAATGCATTGGGCTCTTTTAACTTATTTCTCAAATTGTTGCCAACTTCATACTGATTTCAAACCTTTTATACACTACAAAGCACCCAGCAGTGAAACTTGGCAAGAATTAGCAATTGAGAAAGACAGAGAAGATGAATCATGATCATACAGATACAGTGTTGCACACACACAGCACAGAAAACTGTATATTCTGTTAATGTAGAACAGTCATGCAAAATGTCAGTATTGTTTCAGATGCAATGCATTCACACATTTTAACACCCTGTAACATAAGAAAAGTTCCATCAGAGCCATTTTGGAGGTCAAATTCCAAGATCTGAAAGGAAGTAAGCATTACAGCATCACTTAGATCAATCTGTATCTTGCAAATAACGTAAAGAAGCATCTTGCAGTTAGACAAACTGAACTGATTTCAACAAGAAAATAAAAGGTGTATTGTATCCTTAGCTCATGTGAATCACTCTAATACTATTTACTTAGAGAAAAAATAGTTCAAAATAAATGTATTACATCATATTACTCTAAAAGAAAATGAAATGTTATTGACTGTAGAGCCTAAGTGTGATTACACTTTTTTATTATTTAAAGCTCTGTAATTTCTGGGGTCCATGGAAATATGCCCTCTAACACGTGTAATTAGAAAAAGGAAAAAAGAATTCCACATTCTGTGGAAAAAATTTATTTATTTTTTAATTCCTTTCATACAGAGGTAGTCAATTAAGTAAACTGTAGGACAAAAGTCAATGCTGGCTGACATTGTCTGAAAAGAAAATGTATGGGTCATTTTGCATGCTGGATTGGGTTAGAATAATTAGATCAATAAGAATAATTTCTTGCTCCATTCTTGGGTAGTAATTAAAAATTACTACAAAGTGAATTCTAAATGCCAATAGTGCTACATTTTTTCAGGGTTACATATCCTCATGTATAACTGCCTGTCTGAGACTAAGGAATGATTTTGAGAAAAGTTAACGTTTCTAAATGGGAGGTCGAGAGACTTCCAGGGCAGGAAAGAGTTGCAGCAGTAGCACTGTATGGAATTAGTACTGTTGTCATATACAACCTATGGTATACTGTTTGGATGAGGGAATCTTATAGTTGCTTCCATCACAATAATACTGTACCTCTATGAAACTTGAAATGGCTTTATCAAAGACTGATTTATAGCCTGAATTAAGTAGTTTGTTTTCTGTAAAACCATGTATGGCCTTTTGGCATAACAGGGAAAATTTCAGGCTTCATGCATATATTCTCAACTTATTTATCATTGTACAAATTGGGGGAATAAGTATCTTCATGCCTAGAAAAAACAAAGTGATCAAAGAAAGGTTTGCCCCTTTTCCCCCCAAGATTTTTTTCGGTTGTAGTTGTTGTTGGTTTGTTTTGTTTTGTTTTGTTTGGTNGATTGTTCTTACTGCTATAGAGCATGGGGTGTCTTTTCTGAACTCTACTGTTGCAGCTTTGACTCTGTTCCTTTATAATATACCAGATGCTTAACAGGAATAGAGAGACAGATTCGGGAATATGTGTCTTTGCTATGGAAGTTAGAATATAATTTGCTTTGGAATCAATGGGAAAGCATATTCCTATGGCAATTACATTAAATTCAAAGGAAGGTTAATTTTCCTTTTGAAAGCATAAAATAACATGAATACAGATATATAAGAAGGCAGTGGTGGTGTCTAATATAAATAGAAGGTGTTTTGTAGTAAAGTGATCTTTCAAGGTTAAACAATTTTCTGGACTCAAAAAGAGAATATAAAGTTCAGGATCTTTCTTTTTGGCTAAGATGCATTTTCCAAAGTACAGCTCATAAGAAGTTTTACTACTGCCTTATGGTGATTAAATAAACTAAATACGCTGGCACTCATGATGACATGATGGTGATATCTGTACTGGAATACCTCTTCATGTCCCATTGTCTAGGGAGCACTGTATAGGTTACTCAGCTGGCCATGAAACTTGCCATGTGGCAGGTAGTTGTGAAGTGCTTACTACAAAAGCATACAGAGCTTATCATGACCCTGATAAACCTTTACAGTTGACTAGGAATCTGTTATGGGACATCAGGTCCTGAGAGATTAAAGAAATTTTTATTTATATATTTCTTTCATACAATTTGAGGGCTCTCTGGTCAGCTGGAATTTCAGTCCAACAGACTAGTTTACCTTTCAGAAAACTCACTACTCTGAGTTGAACCTGCTCTGCTGAAAATAGTGCTGAAGACTTCAGATGAACCCATGCATAGCACACACCATAGCTGAGAGCCAAGGGACAGAATCGCTTTCAAAGGAAGAGAGACACTTTCCTTGATTTTAATTTACTTCATGTACATGAATGGTTAAGTATCATTAATCTTTCAGTGGAAGTAAAACCCTACCATTTGCATTCCAATATCTACAATGAAAAAAAAAACTGGAAGCGTATTTCAGTATATCTATTACAAAGCTGCACTTCAGATTCTATTCTTGCAGTCTTGTGGATCTTGTGGAACACTGGAAAATTTAATTTAAAATATGCATGACTATACATCTGTGTGTTCCTCTAGAGGTGAAGCTGTACCCAGGGCACAATGCACACTTGGTAGGATGGTGTGCTCTGATCACAGAGAGGATGGGACAGCCTTACAAACCAGAGGCTGGCACTGAGCTGTAGGATTGTGTGACTGTGCTTTGTTGTGAGGCTCATCTTATTCTGTCCTTCAACAAGCAGTTAACCTCAGGGCCTTCAGTGCCCTCAGCCACCCAGAGCATAGTCAATACTTCGGGAAAAAGAAAAGGAGTAATCGCAGCACAGATAAAGGTCACTTTGAGGCAATAAAATGCCATGATAGAAAAGCAAAAACACATGATTGGAATACAGAAAGCAGGCAGATGAAAAGGTCTGATCTTTTATGATTGCACACATGTTATTTCTGCATTGTTTGAACCCATGTGCTATAACTGCAAATATGTGTTTATAAAATTCAGGGCATTATTTGCCTACACTTTGATTATATCCTTCAAAGGATGATTTTTTTTCTATATTGTGCACATAAAAGGAATCAAATCACAAGTTTAAGGCTGTTAGTAAGAAGTTAAATAGGGAATAATGTTTTCTATTGAACATTTCAATAAACAATAAAATTTTATTTCCAAACTATGTCTAGTGACTGCTTTAGTAGATGCAGATTTTTGACAATCAGAAAATATGCGCTTGTCTCTCATACACACCAGGTATGGTGTGGTTTAATTTTCTTTTTATAATCCATGTTATTATTTTTATACAGCAAAGTACCTGTAAACTATAACCCTTCCAACTTGTTTCATTTCAGTTTCTCTAAGCCTTGTTGATACAACCAGTCATGAAATATGGCATGGACATGGAAATACAGGAAAAGAGAAAAAATTGTATTGAAGTGTAAATTCCAAAGTTTTCATTATTCAAAAATAACCAAATATTTTTGTAATCAGAGTTGATTACTTATGCTCTAGGCTCTAGGCTCTTAATGTTGAAATTCAATCTAGCAAGAATATTTTTTTATGATTCATCCTGGGAAGGTATCATAATTTCCCAAATCTCAGAGGACCAGGGCATCTGTATGCAAGAAATAGATCTTTACTGAATATTTATGAAATAAAGAATACCTACAATGTAGATGTTTCCTTATGTTGAATAAGAAATAATATTGGAATCTAAAATCTTCCAAAATATGAGAAAATTATCCTGGAATTCTATTTTTCTAAAGACAACGAAGCAAAGATATGAACAGATCAAGGTTCTTCTTTGATTATGGAATGGTGTAGTATCTATAGTATATACTATACTATAGTATGATTTTATATGATATTATAGTATGATACTATACTATATTATAGTATGATATAGTATAGGTGATACTTTGATTATCATGTATGTGCCCTATTTCTGAGAGAATTTATAGCTTTGTTTTCAGATATGCAGGGGGATGAAATGGAAATATAAACCTACTAGATAAAGTTAGAGTAAAGAACAGAGATAGAAACTGACATTATTTCCCCTGATATTTTAAAAATGGACAAATAAGTGTTCTAAGATATGAAATTATCAGTAAGTATGGTCAAATTATTCAATACGGTTCAGCAAGGTCATAGCTTTGTAACCATTGAAAATCAGATTCTTAGCTAGTTAATACTGAGAATTAAGAATGATTGTGTTGGAAATAGGTCATCCATGATGACAGGAAGTATCAAATTAAGTATTATTAAAGCTGTATAGCAATTAGTCAAGAAAAATCCAAACAATTGTCAGGAGACACTAGTATGGCCTTTCTTTGCAACAACTCGAACAGAGAGACTATTTGAGCATGCTGTTGCTGAATGAAATGCATTTTCTGTGGTTAAAATCCTAGTAATTGAGGTTGTTACCACAGGATATCATAAAGAACCTGTGGCATATCCCTGCTTCTGAAGAAGGAATCTCTATGCCAGTGTTGAAGCTCAGAAGCTACTCCTTTGAAGTATGAAAGAAAACCCAAACACAAATACATTAGCAAGTAAATTTATTTTTCTGAAAAGTGGGTTACATGCACTTGCAGATTTTTGGGGCCATCCAAACAGAGCAAGGTTGAAAAGCATTATTTCAGCAAATTTCCCAGTACATAATTAACATTCTTCTGACATTAACCATCTCTAATTTTCGCAGCATTCCCTGTTCCCTTTCACATTGACAGTGTTGTGTTGCAGGGAAATACTTTTAAGGATGAGAGTTTCTTGTATATCTTGCACACAGAATTAATCAAATCACATTTGAAACAGCATTAATTCAGTCCTATTTCAAAGGTAGGCACAGGTCAATGCCTCTTACAAAGCTCATAAAAGATACAGAAACTGAATGCTAATAGCACAGCCTGTCACAAAAATAAACTTCTACAGTTAACAGAGATGAGCATACAAGCTTAGCTGCAAGTACTCAATTTTAAAGCAGTTCTTAAAGAGCCTGGTTCATCCAGAGTACGCCAAAGATTACTTTTACTAAAATTCAATTGAAAAAAGTTCTTTCTCAGTTAAAAGGTAGTGTCCCATAACTATAGAATGAAGGCCTGGATCAGTTAAGGACACAGAAGAAACATTTATTTTGTTTTGTTTGTTGTTTTTCTGTTTTTTTTTTTTTTTCTTTCTGGTAAAATGTTAAAGAGAATTAATATGTCCTTTTGATCTGACATTGTAAGTGATTCAATTATTCAATTGTTATTCTATTAAAGTCATCAAGGTTGATTACAGAGACTAAAAAATGCCTAATTCTCTGAGCAAGATGAGACATCTCATGAGATTTGGCTCACTTTGGTAGTGGCTGCTGGACTCCAAGTGAGGTACGTTGCAATAATTTGGTGAGTAATTATACAAAGTAAAAAGCACACACTTATTCTCTCCATGGGAATTTGGACTGCATTGATTTCTTGGCAGTGGAATGAGACTATTTTTGGTAGCTTTATTGAAAAGAATCCAGGAATCCAGTTTCATTTTAGTAACAGGATCTGTTAATGAAATACAGGGTATTTCACTTTGGTTAGGTATCTTGTATGTGAATACAAAATGGGAAAGCTCTTCAGGAGGTGCCCAGTTTACACCATGCTTAGCTACCAGAGCTAGCTTTCCACAGGCAGGCTGTCTGTCTGTCTCCATGTAATTAGGGCCCTTCTCCTTCAAAAACTGCCAGGATCTATTTACATCTTCTGTTTTCCCTGTGACCTTGAACAAGAATATTTTCTTGGCCCCAGAATTTGGGAATATCTGTTTATATAAAGCACAGAGTAGTGGCCCAACAGAGTCTCCTTTCTCTCCTGTTTGACCTCAGTGAACCTACACATCTATCACAACCCTACTCACTGTTAGACAACTTGCAAGTGGATTTCTCTTCACTTCTCCATTTTTTTCTGGTCTTTTATGGCAGATTTTTCTGTAAGAGAGCTTACTGTCCTTTGTGCTTGCACACTGGAAATCCATCTGCAAGGATGAACATAAATCAGAATAGTAATATGGAGAATATTCTCAACTGTAGTCATAGTAGTTATTTGGATCCAAGATTGCCTTGGATCTTCATTTCACCATTAGACAGATGACTTCTCTTTCTTTCATGTATTTTATTTGTCATTTCTTCTAGTGAAAAAAGTCAATTCAGTCTGCTTATATCCCATCATACTCTTGCAAAGTCTGCCCTGTAATTTACAGTGAGCTGTATTTAACTTTGTGTGAGTGTTACTCCTTACAGTGTTAAAATAGTTTGCTTGTGGTTATGTTTTCTTTTGGAAGAGCTTCTACAAAATTTTTAATTGAAATTAAAAGAAAACTAGGAGGTATCTTGCACATCAGTGTGTTTATTTCAGGATGTGGTTACAATTGCTAACACTGATATGTTTAAACTATTGTCAAATGAAGAAAGGAATGCTATATGAGAAAGAAAAATGTTCATTACTTGCTGTAAGAAGAAACAACACAACCAAGTGCCAGTCATGTATCTAGCCAGAATAAATAAATAAATAGGCCTAATTTTAAATTTTATCCACATCCCGAAGACATACTCCCAGGAAGGCATCCTGGAAAACAAGTGTCCTCTAGATATGTAAAAGGAAGAAAACCCACCATTTTACTTTAAAAAAATAAGATAAAATAATGTTTTGGTGAATATCTTGAGGTTTTTATATAACAACTTTTAGAACTTGCTTTTATAGTAGTCTATTCCAAAATTAAATATATTTTGCTTAATGTGCTGTGGGGCAAAGCACAATTTTTGTTTTCCCACAAGTCAGTAGCTGGGACTCACTAAAAGCAATATAATAGTGATAGCATTTTCTCTGTGAAGCTCTGTGGAAGAATTAACTGTATTACCACACTTATAGAATAAGAATTCCTGATCATTTGTGAGTAGTCAGAAAACTGAAGAGGGAGGAAAAANGGTGCTTAGGTGCACAGGAAATTTGTGTAAATACTACAAAAGATTGTGGTTAAGTGTATCCAAGCTAACAGGAAACTAGACTTGCAAGAAGCAAATCCTAATAACACAGAATGCCATTAAATAGCACAGGAACTTCTCTACTGAGTGGAGGAGCACATTAGGGGCATATTGATCAGCAAATTCCTTGCAACTGGAACTTAAGTAATAGTAGAGATCAGGGAAGTCATTGCAAGTGAGCATTCATAGGTGATCTGATATTGTATGCATAATGCCATCCACTGAGATGCACATATGAAAATATGGGGTATGAGAAATGAAATCTACACTTAGCACTACTGATAAGTTTATGAGAAAACTGATGTTACCAAATACAGGAAAATATCCTCTGTGCAATATCCACTCAGTGACCCAAAGGCTGGGCTCTCAGCCAAGATCCTAAACGAAAGTAATGTGTTAAGATGCACGTACTGTTGATTTGAGCCAAAAGCTGCAGCTTCTTTGGAGGACTGCATGCCAGTACAAGGTATCTCTCATGTTAGTAAAAATGTGACAAATAACACTGTGTCCTCTCAAATGTCTAAACACACTGGAAGTGTTTGATCTTGAAAATGTGCAAGTCTGCAACAGTTATTTTTCCCTTCACTGGATGTCTGCTGAACACAGTTTACCAACACCCAAGTTTCTAAGCTCTGATAAAGATTTTTGTCTGCACCAGTACACCTCACTGAGCATTTGCCAAACTATTTCACTATAGGAGGGGAGGGAAAGGAAAGGGGCGGAAAGGAAAGGAGTGAAAAGGAAAGGGGCGGAAAGGAAAGGGGCGGAAAGGAAAGGGGCGGAAAGGAAAGGGGCGGAAAGGAAAGGGGCGGAAAGGGGCGGAAAGGGGCGGAAAGGGGCGGAAAGGAAAGGGGCGGAAAGGAAAGGGGAGGAAAGGAAAGGAAAGGAAAGGAAAGGAAAGGAAAGGAAAGGAAAGGAAAGGAAAGGAAAGGAAAGGAAAGGAAAGGAAAGGAAAGGAAAAGGTAAGGTTAATCGGAAATGATCCATTAGCATAGTAGTATAAATAGAGTAGTGAACCTAAGCATTGGTGATGAAGTAAAAAGTTCAGTAGGAAGTTTATGGCTTCCTATCTCAGTCTGGTAGTTGCCTAAAGCTGCAAGGTGAGTATTGCTTCCTATTTGTGTGACTCCATCTCTTTACTGACAATTATTCTTAGTTGTTCTTGGGCTTCATATGTTCTCTTTTCCCAATTTGGTAGCAAAAGGTGAAATTAGATCTGCATAGTCTCTTTTTACTACAGAAAGAAATACAATTTCAGATTTCTTTAAATGCTTAGAAATTATTTTTGAAGTCTTAAAAGCAGATTTGTGGTGTGAAAGTTGCCTGCCAGTAAGTTCATACTTTTATGGTATTTTTAAATACCTTGAAAACATAACCACAAAAATTAGTAACATTAAAACTGGAGACAGTTCTCAATGCAAAACTTTTCGTCAGATTGACTGAAATAAAATTAGACATCCATCAATTTAGAGCATCAAAGCCCTAAAATGTATTTCAGATATCTGAAATTTTTAAACATTTTTTTCCTACATACTAAATAGAGAAAAGAAACGTACTTCCAAACTGTGTGTTAAGGTGTGGCTCACATACTTAAAACAGTATTATTTCAATTTTTCAAGTAATACCTAGGAAACCTTATAAATATTGGGTTTTGTGTATATTGTCTTCATAATATATACATCTTCATTTAATTTTAGAGGGAAAGAACAATAACACAGTCTTCTCCAATGTTTTTCAAATAATTTTACCAATGTTGTGGAATAAATACAAAGCTTCCTCTGAGGTATGCACTTGAGCCTGGGGCTGCAGCAAGGTAGACATGCCCTGAGTCAGGAGACAGCTTCTGGCTCCCTGCCTTCCCTTGTCATGGGCCCAGGACACTGACACCACCCCCATGAGGTGCAAGTGCTTGTGGTTGCCATGGCTATGCCAGTCTATTGCATTCACACTGCACTAATCCTTGTCCCACTAACCTTCTGCTTGCACATTTTGCTGATAGTTTGCACAGCCAACACCTCCTGGGCCAGCCAAGCAGCAATGAGGACTTGCTGGTGGCTGCAGTGGTGTTCCTGCCTCTGTGCTTAGCTCTTGGCTAGTTGGGAGGCATTTGGGAGGGGTCATACAGCAGTGGTGTCTCTCCAGTAAACAATTTGTCTTTTACTGGACCTTGTCAGACGTCCCTGAGAAATTGTTTGGACAACTTTTGTTTGTCTTTTTCTCTTTAACAACAGGAAGGACTGGATAATGCCTTGGAATGTGAAGGTTTCTCTTCTGTCATCTGTGAATGTCAAGTGCAATTAGAGGCTTGCAGAAGCAGTACAAAAGCAAATCCATTTGGAGTCCTCTTGAGCACTTGACCTCCTTTTATCTTGGAGCAGTGAACTTCACAGATTAATGAAGTGTTTCTAGACTGTTGGTCTTCAGCATCATTGGATGTCAACTTCTCTGAATACAGATCACCAGGACCACCTTGTTCATGGTGCAAAGACCCTTCCCGAGTGAGTGTGGTCCAGCTGCAAGGCAGTTCCACAGGGCTTGTAGGCCAAGGTCACTGTGAGTTGTGGAATCAGCCTGACCTGGGTAAAATGCTACTATTGTTCAAGAATTTTTATTCAATAAATATTCAGCCTTTCGGACCAATTTTGCACAGACACAAATGAGATGAACAGTCTAAGAAGAATCACATATCTATACATTCAAGGCATTCAAGACCTAATTTCATTCACTTCTATATGAATTCTGAGTTGGCTACATAAGGAAATGTCATACAGTGGCAGCCTCAAGATATTCCATTTACACCACATAAAATGCAACTGACCCCAGTGATTACAGATCACTAACTATGTGTGGAAAACAACCACCCCCAAAATTTAGAAATCTCTGAGCCTAATCACCCCTTATACATCTGAAGCTCCCCAAAAGACCAGACTAATAACTGGGCTGATTGTACAGTGCCTGAAGGCCACTAATTTGGAGCTATTTCTGACCTCAGGGGAGGAGAAAAAAATTCCAAAACCCAGAACACCTTGCATTGTGCAGACTTCCAAAAGTCCTCCTTCACTGAAGATATGTCAGTTCCAGCCCTTCCCCTTTCCTCTTAGCTGGTTATTAGCAACTCTGGAATCTCTGTCTCCACAGACTGACCACTGAGGTTTCCTTGGGGTTGCTTTGTATTTGCAGCAGTAGTTGCATTGCTATCAGACCCAGCTGTTATTTAGGCTATGCTTGGGCCAGCCCAGAAATTAGTTTGGCACAGGACTTCTGCATTTTCTGTTGTGTGTACCCAAGTGCTAGCTTTTTGTTCTTTGCACACCTTTAGGCTGAGGGAGGTTGGTTACAGAATTGGTGATCAAGTTTGAACAAATATCAGCATCTGACATTTTTCCACTGGGAGTTATTAATGAAGAACTACCATATTCCAGTAATATAAAAATTGCAAAACAGTTGAACAAAACAGTAAAAAATTCAATTTAAAAATTACTTTATTTGGGATTTTTTCTGAATTATTCACCTAAATTCACCTTTATGTGCTGTAAAGGATAGATATATTGTGCTTATAGAGGGTAGAATGTTCAAGGCCCAGTGGATCTACTATCTTGTTCTGAAAGGGAATACTGTAAATCTTAAATCAATCCAAAAGCAGTTCCAAAGGTTTGTTCAAATCAACTTGCCCTCAGAAATTCTGGGAAGCTACTTTAATCAAAAAATTGAGCATAACAGACTAAAAGCATGGAATGGCTTCCTTTGAGATAAATTCAAGCTCTTGACAGCTTGAGGTGTCCATAGCAGGTGCTGGATTTGCTATTAGTGGGCAATTTGTAAACAGAGCTGACAACTGGGAAAACAGAGCATCAGGAGTGCAGCATTCCTGAGGTGGTGGTGCCTTGCCAGTGGGATGCTGCCCCGCACACAGGTCAGAAGATCTGCTGGCTCAAGCAGGGCCAGTTACTTACAGGCAGAGCACTACTACATCAGGGTGTGTCACAGTACTGCTGGGTAGCTCCACAGACCAGTGCAAATCAGGTTTTGCTCTTTCATCCTTCCTTAATCAACAGTACATATTGGTTAATCCCTGGTTAAATAGTCATTACTGTCCACATTTTGTAATGAGATAAACACCAACGAGGTTTTACTCAAGCTTGCTTTTAAATATTGTTTAAGGTTTTTCTATTTTCTGCATAAGCATCTTAACTGACCATATGTTTGTACTCACATGTTTTTGGAGCTTATTATTTGCCTTCATTGAACATTTTAAAAATTAGACTGAAGTCTTGAGTGATTTAGAAATGTAGAACATCCTCCAAAGAGACAGGGGTTGTAGGGTTTATTATAGCAAATCTGGCTGTAAGGGAGGCAGTGGTTGACCATGGCAGCTTCATGGATTAGATGATCCATGCTTTCATCATGCTTTCTTAGATCAGCCAGATCCAGTAGGAACAGAACTGGCTTGTAACTTCTTCACAGGTTTTTATTACCTTCTTCAAGTTAAAACAAGCCAAGGAACAGAAGAGAAAAGGGAAAATACCCCTAACTCTTCTTCTCCCATTTATTTTTAGTGAGCATCCACTTTATCTGGAGAAAGAGCTCTGGTGTTTCAGGCCTTCAGCTCCTTCCCTCGAAGCACAGGTAACATTGCACATGCTCTCACTTCTTGTGGTGTGGTTGCAAACTCACAGTTTCATTACTCTGCTCAAGAGAGTATCTGCTTCTGCTTTGCAAAGCAATTCTTCTTCATTCTTTCCTTTGCTTCCACATTCTTTAAGAAGTCAGATACACAGAGATATGATCCCTTTTTTTTTTTTTTCCACACTTCTGTCCTATGAATCTGCAACAAAAGGGCTGCATGTTAATCTTAACAGTCATATTATTATTTTTACTTTCTTAGGCAGAAATGGGAGGCAAACTTAGCTCTGATCCCTATACTGGTATAGTAACTCACTCAGGTTTGAATCTTTGCTCCATTGGGTTGCTACTGGGAGTTCATTCAAGGGACACTTTCTTCTTTTACCATTGATTCACACTGCATAAGTAATTAAATGTTCACTGGCCTAGAAAGGTATATTTTGCTCTGGGCAGTAAATCACTCAAAGCAGGAGGGTGTTTTCTTTCCAGGTGAAGTGAAGCTCTCAGCACCAGCCTATCCATGATTCTGTGGCAGGGCTTGTATCTGTGCTCTCTTTGCCATTTTTCTCTAGAAACTGATTCCAGGAGCCAAGGAACATTAATTGAAGCAGCTCATGCTGCATCAGATCTGCTGCTATTTTTGATTTCAGCAAAGGCAAATTTTCAGTAAGTGACTGTTTCAGTACAAGGCTGGTAAGCAGCTTGAGATGTGCTAGCCAGGACACTGATGAGCTCTGACAGGCACTGTTTCAAAAAGAGTGATAGCAGGTTTTAATGATGGAAATCTGGATGGCTAGTACTTGCATTGTTACTGCTATTTATAGCCCTAAACCAGAAAGGCATTTAAACATAGCAATGGCCTATGATTGGGTGGGATTTATTACTGGCTTTCATTTCTGAATATCTCCAAACACTCTGGTAGATCAAGGCTGTGGGGAACAAGCAGTGAACAATTTATCTGCAAACCCACAAATGTGAGCACTAACATATCTGTCCTCCTAATAATCCATGGATGTTATCTTGTATTGTAAAACACATTGTGTAATACACCTGTAGCAGTGTAGCAGTGATGTTACGCATATGCTCAATTTTAAACATGTGGATAACATTTGCTAACAGTTGATGTTAAACATATGCTTAATTTACAAGATTTGGATAACATTTTCTCACAAAAATTGTTCTTTCTGTATTTTGTGGTTTTTTTAATAGCTTCTAGAAGTACCAGGAGATCATTTTAAAATGTGCTTAAATTCAGCCTCATTCTCTAGAGCTCTTCAAATAGACAAAATATATGCCAAATAAATTTTCCACGTAGGAAAATTGACAAGTTTCACTAAACAAGCAAAATGCTACCCTATTTCATAGAGATTGGAGAACTCTCATTCACTTTTTAGTGATCTCATGCTGTTTGTGTTTCAGTGTCCCTGGAGTTTTAAGAATACCTCAAAACAGCTATATTCAACTTATGCAGTTCTGCATCTCATATTATCAGATAAAGTAAAAAACTGTCTGTAAAAAATTTTACTCTCTGTAAAATTACATTTTAAAGTTTGTTTAGGAAAAAATTGCTCAGGTCACATAATTTTGCCATTTTATGTGTAAAGGACTATGTATGTATTTTGTATGTTTTGCATATAAAATAAATACAAATAGATATGGGACCTTTTCAAATAACTATTTCTCAAACATAGAAATAATTGTAAGTCAATCAGTCACAGAAAAAATATAAATGGGGAAATGAGATTAAAAGAGATATTTATTTAAAAATAAGTGTAACTTAAAAACAGCCATCTATAACCAGAACCAATGTTTACACTGAATAAAAAACAGCTTTACCAAAATAAAATGCAAGATATTAAAACAAATAAAGCAAAACTAAAAGAAACATGGAAACTTGATAAACATTAATATAAAGAGGAAGCCATACAAACTAAAAGGCTAATGAAGTAAAGAAAAAAATACAGTATCAAAAAATGCACACATCAGCAGATACTTGAGAGAAAAATTAACTCATAAGATTGTGGACTGAAACAGAAAACAATGATGGAATATTTCAGCTGGTCAGTGTATATATATATATATATATATATATATATATAAATATTTAAAATATAAATATATACATTTGTTAATAACAATGAAACTATTAACTGCAAAACTATTAAAGGATAATGTAAAGCTGAAGCTATTTCAAAGTAATTAATAAATCAGTTAATCAAGATAACTTGTATCTGAAGATTTAAAAAAACGCTTGTGGTTTACACAGCTTATATTTACCAGTCTTTAGAGGCGTAGAAAACTTCCAGAGAACTGGGAGGCATCTCTTTCACAACTAATACTTCTAAGGAGAAGCCAGTTAAAGGAGTCTAAGACTCATCCTGATCTTGATGTCAGAAAAATAATATTGATATAGGTCTCCATTAGCAAAAAATCAGAGGGTTGGCTCAAAGAAACCTCAAGAAAATAATAGTACACGTGCTTCCTCTCTCTCTTACTTGGTACTTTGAGAATGGTGTCTGAACTCCTCTGTCCCCTCCTGGTCTTCCCAATGCAGGAATGAAACTGGTGCTCAGGGGTGCTCAGGCCCTGAGCCTCTGGGATGATGAGGGGCTGGGGAAGGAACTGCTGCTGGCCAAGAGGGTGGTGAGACCCTGGAGCAGATTGACAGTGAGGCTGTGGATGCTCCATCCCTAGCAGTGTCAAGGTCAGGTCAGACAGGATTCTGAGCAGCCTGGTCTAGTGCAAGCTGTCCCTGTTCATGACAGAGGGTTTGGACTAGGCGAATCTTTAAGGTCTCTTCCAACCCAAATCACTTTATGAGTTCTATGAGCATTCTTAGGAGAAATGTGCACATAAAAAGACATTTAATCTACTTCTAGACTATATTTGTATTTAAACATCAATAGCTCATTTATGCATTAAATACTTTAAATACTCTGCCTAATATGCCACTAATGTAATTCCATGTGAGTGTTTACCAGTTGAATTTACTTACACTTCAGACTGTGCCATTTATGATTTGATCAGTGGTTTGAAGAAAATGTAATACACAATTTGAAATTTACATAAAGACTTAGAAGTGGAAGAGGGATGGGCTGTAGATACACACTGCTTTGGAAGTCTCTGTGGGATTGGCCATGGACAAGCAACGTGCATTGCAGAAATGCCAACTATAAGATTATGCTCTGCTCGATGCATCTCTCAAACTCAAACTAGATTTATGGACAGGAAAGCAAACACTAGGAACAAAGAGCTAAAATGTGTGGTGGATGATTAGGTACAACACAAGCAAACACATGAATTCTTTAGTAAAGTATAAAGGCCTTGGACCTACAGCAAAATCTGCCTCCTCCCTGGGTAGTGAGGCCGCCCTGTCCTCACCCAGCACATGGTAACCACTGTGCTGTGTGGAGAGGAAGTGTCTATAGCCACTCATGGGAGTTGGAAACAGTCACAGGAAGAGGCACCACACTGTCCTCTGCTAGCATTAGGCAGCCTGACTCTGTCCATATTTGGGACACATACTTTTTGTGTCATACAATCTCTTTTTTGGAGTGTTTGGGTAGCCCATGCAGACTAAATGATGGTGAAGAAGTGAAGTTGGTGCAGAAAGCAAGCCCATGTGGCACTGAATCAACAATTTGAAGCCATAGGGTTTCTTGGCTTAGCAGATGTATCTGTTTGAGCATGCCCATTCCCAGCTGTGGACAAGACAGCTCAGAGCATGTCTCCATTAGAGTGTTCCTACACTGGGAAGGAAATAGGGATTCATGTCTTGGAAAGACCTTGAAGAAGCTGTGGTGAAAGCTCAAGCAAAATTGAGTGCATAATAGTTCTGTAGCCCAGACTTTATCAAGGTGAATTTGTACAGCTACATGGCTGGTGATCACAATATGCATGGACTGCAGTTTATACAATGCTCTTTGGAAATAATTATATATTTGTGAACAGCTATCTCATATCACAGGTCTGAACAAGTCCATGAAATACAACCACCTAAGAGTTTGAAACTCCCATGCATTGCATCAGAAATAATGCTTGGCCTGATGAGCATTTGGTGCATCTTGTCCCCCTACCTCTCAAACCAACATTCACATTCTTTCTCTCTATGGGTTGAAAAAGCAGAGTGTTTACTGGCAATACTGGAGCTGTGTCCACTGAATTCTGCTGCAAAACCAACTCAGCTCATGCAAAAGGGACATGGCCATCAGGCTCTTGGCAATACGCCACCAAAGTCCTCCAGCTGTGCAGATGATACCCCAGCATCCTAAACCATGCTGTATTCTACTGGGCCACCAGAACTTGAAGGACAAGCTTTGTTCTAGGGTTTTGCCTAGTGAATAGTAATTTGTTCTGTGGTGACTTCCCAGCTGTTTCCCAAGGGGCTGGCATGTGAAAATACAGTGTCTCCAGTCAGTCTGAGGTCTCCCAAACCTCCAGCCATGACAAGGAAATATTTATATCTCGTATGAGCAGCATGCCAACATTTTCTGTCTTGGCTCTTTTTCACACTCAGAAGTGCTCTCTAACCACCAATTCTTTCCAGGGGGAGGGCAATAGGAACTGATATGAAGTCATTCGAATGTCCTTTCATGTCAAGCATCCTGCCTCTGAGAGAGGCTAGGGGTAACTACTGCAAAGCAGGAATAAAGAAACAGTGCAAATGTAAAAATCTTGCAAATGTAAAGCATATTAATCATCCCTTATACTTGTATTCTTAGCAGATGATTTGTACCATGAAGCTCAGTAGTTTGTCTCTCTTCTTCATGTGTTTGCTCCCTGATAAGTAAGAAATAGTAAATTCCTGCTAGGTATGGAGTAAAATAATACTGTGTGTTTCACAGGATAACACTAAGGAAAAGGACAATTTCCTAAATTTAAAATTGGCTGCCTTTCCATTTCTTAGGTTGGACTTCCATTGTAAAAGGTGTCAGCTGGCAGCTATTTATATATATTTACAAGTTCTTGCCTTTAAATTAACTCTCTATAGTCTTTCAGACACATCTCACATGACTTAAACTCCCATTCTCTTTGAAGATTTATTTTCATTTCAATATAATGTCCCTTCTTGCTAGCCAATAATTCTGATGAATTATATATTAATTTAAATGCTATTTTAATGTATTCATTTTTTTTCATTATTCATACTGTCCTCATGATCATATTACCTACATATAACTAAAATTTAAGGCAATATGAGATTATCCAAGATCAAGTACTCCCTCCTGCTAACATTCATAAAAATAATTTGTTGATTCCAAATATCTGTTTCAAAATAGTAGTCAATAAATAAAATTATTTTTAATAAGATTTCCACGTGCAGAGATGGAAGTGTCATTGCAGGAAATATTCCAGTAAATTTTCCCAGGGTGTACAGCAGCATAAAAATGTACTTCATTTTCCCCCCCATTTCTGAAATTCATCACTGGAACTGATCTTAACCAAAGAATGAAGAATAGGACATTTCTGTATGGATTCACAAGGCAGTTTCTGTGAGGAGAGACAACACCCTTCCTTCAAGTGTACTATTAAGTCTCATTAAACTTCAAGCAGTACAATGGTACTTATTATGAAGAAACATAGAACCATGGAATGGCTTTGGGTTGGAAGGGCCCTTAAAGATCATGTAGTTCCAACCCCCTGTCATGGGCAAGGACACTTTCCCAATAGACCAGGTTGCTCCAGAAGTTAAAGCAAATGTTTGTGTTCCTCCTCCTTGGATTTTTCAGACAATGTGCTCTAGACTGCTTTTAGCAATGAGTTGCTACTGCAACTTAGCTACCTCTGCAGCAGGGTCAGAAATACATGTTGAATTAAACACGTCTGAATTTTGACAGTCTGAACTAAACACGTTGTGTTCCAGTACTTCTTTGAGAGTATACCAGGGTACCTTCCACAAAGGGTGCAAAAGGATGAACAATGAGACTTTCAGTCTGTGCTTTTAATGTGACACATGAGAAGTTACCTGTTGGAATGGGAAGCTTTCCCATATTCCACTACTGGACTCAAATCTTAACAATTAGTTTTGGTTGTCAAATAAAGGGCGAAGTTGCCTTCTCTTTGTTTTCATTAACATTAACACTAATGTTATTGGCACAACAACAACAACAACAACAACAATAATTGCACCAGAGTTGCCAAAGATAAAAAGATCTGCTAAATACCTCAATACAGAGGACACTTCACAGTATTAACAGAATTTCACACAACATCTCCTATGGATCTGCCCCTAAGGATTTCAAATTCACTCATTAGAGCAACCTGTATTAGGACTTTCTGCCTTCCTGACTACACTGATGAATGGAGAGGAATAGATGTAAAGCAGGTCAAACTGTAATGGAAATTTTCAGTTTTCCTGAAAAAAAAAAATCACTGAAAGTACTTTGTTTCATTTTATCTGATATGTTTAATTTTGCTTCAAGATGCATATTTATTTACTGATCTTTTCTTTAGTGCTTAGTTCTATTTTAAAAGCCTTTACTAAATAAAAAGTGGAAAAGCAAAGCTTAAATAATTTGAAAAATTACCACTTGACTTTTTCAGAATGAAGTACAGCAACTCAAAATATTTGGAACCCTTTAACTTCTTGTATAATGCCTTCTGTTTTTTAAACAAAGGTGACTGCTGAACCCAGTCAAAATTTGCACATTATTTCTTCTTGCTACTAACACTTTCCAGTGAATTAGCTGTTAACAGGAACCCTCTCATTCTCCAACATTTGAAGCAATTTTTGAAGGCTTTCATCTTTCACCCAATTACACGCTTATATATTCTTTCCCTCCTAGCCTCTTAAGTTCCTGATTTCTTCTTTACGTAGCCTGCAAAAATCCATTTCCTTTTCAGAACATGGAAGCCTTAATCACTGTGGGTTGCACAACAAAGACCTCTGGGAAAAGCCCTTATTTTGCCAGAAGGATCCACAGCTCTTAGGCAACACTGTCAGACTTCCACACCTGGCAAAGCTCCCAGCGTTTCCCCCCAGAATGCACCCTGGAGAGCTGTGCCATGCGGAGCCACCAGCACCTGCACTCGCACTGCTGCCATGCGAGTAAAGCTGAGGGTGCAGCTGTGGCCAAGGCAGGGGAAGTGAGGGTCAGCAGCGCACAGAGCAGAGAATGTGGTGACTAGCAAGCAGGGATGACCCGATTGTGTTAGTGCAATCTCCAGAAGCATGGATAAAAAAAGGTCATCCCCATTAACCCTCTTAAGTACACGTTGTTTTAACAAATAATGTGACACATCAAGAAAGCGTAGAGCTAGCTGACAAAGGAGGATCATTTCTAGAGTAGCTCCAATTGTTTGTCTGGTGACTATATGCTTCAAGAGTCACCTCAGAGGAGAAGCTATATTGCTGCCTATATATCTAGGAGTATTCATTTGAGGGTGTATATGTCCTCAGGGGGTAGATACTCTGTATGCAACAAATTGAGACTATCTATTCCAGAAATGGCAGAACACTTCATGGCCCAATTCATCTAAAATTTTTGGACCCTTTGAATAGCTAAATAGTGACTTGTAAATACTCGTAATGACTCCACATCACTCACTGGCCACATAACCTCAGTTCTTGGCAGAGTGTGGTTCATCCCATGAAACACATGGCTGTAGCCTGGTGAGGAAGATCCCAGCAGCAATCTCATTCTGCAGAGGACCAGATGTATACTAGAGATGCCAGCCACAGGATGAGAGAGATTTGTGTTTTTCAAGTTCAGACCCATGTAGCGCACACCTCTCTGAACCTCTGAAAGACAAATATATGAGCTAATGTCAGCAGCACAAACTCATGCTTCCAGCAATGCAGTCCAGGCAGCATTGTGTTTATGAAAGATATTTGTTTAAGAATTGCTGACAATTTTTTTCTCTAACAACTTCACTGCTTGGTTTGGCAACCAACCCTCCTTTCAGTCCTGGCCTCAGACTTGTCAGTCTTTCCCACCTTAGCAGCTAAGCCCAGAAGAAGGGGCAGGCACCCCTGTGTCGTGCCCACTGCTGGCAGCACCTGTGCCATAGCAGCCCTACAGCCCCAGCTGCCAGCACAGACTTGTTCCCAGGCCTTATATGGAGATAGCTCACATCGACCTTGCACAACTGACTTTTTCTTGAAACAAGGAATAAACGGTGCTGGCACAGAGAGGTGGCTGCTGGAGCTCAAGCCTAGCACACAGGCACACACCCAGGAGCATGTTTGTCTCTGCACCTGCCTGTGCAGCATTCTGCTGTGGTCAAGAGCACTGGCCTCTGCTCTGTCCCCAGATCTCCAGGTTCAGCCATTTTGCTGTGCTAACCCCTCACTCATTTTCCCCTTTCATTTTCAGCCCCATCCTGTTTTGCTGATGATCTTGCTCTGCTAAGGGCCTGGCAGGAGTGCTATGAATTTCTCAGGTGCATCATTCATACTTGTTCCCTCTCCTGCATCTAGCTCCTCTCTCTGCTTCTGCCTCTTCTCCTTTAAATCTTTTCTCATCTAAACCATGCTCAAACACCTTTCCTTTCTGTCTGCCATTTAAACTCATTTCCTAGCCAGGATCTTAAAACACAGACACCTCAGCTTTGCATAATGTCTATTTGCATGATGTCTATTGCTGTTGTTGCACCTCAGATCAAATGGCTGAGAGCAAAGCTTACAAGAGCATATTTCCATATATCTATCCAGAATCAGGTTATTTATTAATCTAAGCTGTTGTTGGAGATCTGGCATATTTTCTTTGTCGCAACTACTTTTCAGAATAGTGTGAAACACAGCAGCACCAAATGCCAGTACTGTGAACAGTTCCAAATCCTTCAGGTTGGATCCTTGAGCAGTTTTGCTCTTCAAATAGTCAGGGAGAAGCTAATCCCTGCAGGATTCACAGGGCTTGTGAATCTCCCCAGCCACAATGTGAAGGGCAGAGACTTCCACACAGGTCCTTCGTCCTTGGATCAGTAAATAAAAATCCTTTCTAGAAAGGATACTATTTCACACTTCTTCCAGAGTTTAGGAAACAGATTCTTTCTGGAGGCTTGTATTATCTTTGAGAAAATCTCCTGCTATCTCATGTGGGGAATGAGAATGGCCCATTTTAACATATTCTCATGGTTCTAATCTGTCTGTGAATGGAGAAAAAAAGGAGCAATATTTCAAAACAATATTTACAGATCAAATTATCTCCAAGCAGCAGAGGCAGCCTCAGGGAAACTTAGGGAGGGAATTGCAGGGACAGTTCATCTGTTGTAAGTGCTATTCTATGCACACCTGCATCAGCACTGTAAAAATAAAAATGTGAATCTTCAGTTTATCTCTGAAATCTGTCCATTTATTTGTTCTGCTTATATTCTAGAGTAACAAAACAGGATATGAAATTAAAATATACCTCTACACACTGCTAGAGAGTACTTCCAGGCAAATGCCCTAATCCAAAGTCTGGAGTGCAGCCAGAAGCATCCCAGCATCTGAGTTGATCAGGACAGGAATGTGTACTAATAGACTAAGCAGAGCCAGGTACAGATCTGAGTAGCAGCTTCCATAATGCTTATCAACTAACATAGCCCCGGCAAAGTATTGACCCCTGAGAGCCCAGATTGCAGCAGGTTAGGTCGAGGAGCAGCTCAGAGTTAGCCCACAGTGGGCCATTTTCCCAGGAAGCAGTTTGAGGAAGGCAGGGTGAAGACATGAATGCATGCATGATGGGCCATGCTAGCTGCCTTGAGGGCTAGAGAAACCATTTTCTTCACTAGAATAGATGCAGCCTCTCAGTTTGTCTTAGGTGTGTCCTGGTATGCATGAAAAATAATGTTCTTCAGGGGATTAAGGCATGGGGGCACTTAATTTCTTCATCCTAAAGTGCCACAGGCAAGGAGATGGGTACCTAGATAGTGACACTAGCCAAGAGAGAGGTGCTATTGGGCATGCAAGATAGCACAGCTACTGTTGCCTAAGGATATTTTTGCCAGAAGCTGTAAGTGCTTTTGGTATTTTGAGTGCCTCAACAGGATAGACAGGTTTTTTCAAAAACTGTTTTCTTGCAAAATAGTCACCTGAAACCAGTGTATGCAGTGCTAGAGCTCCTCAGCGCTGTTTTAAGTCTAGTTAAAGATCTTTGTTTAACGGATTGATCAATTCACTTAGATGTAGCCAGAACTTCTGCTTGCAGCATTTTTCCCATGCAGTGTTGGCCTGGCATGTAGACAGCTTGTCTCATGTGGTGGCATTATCCTGGTACCTGTATAATTTTTCAAGATGTGAGGGAATCAGGAGAGTGGGTGTGCATGTTGCAGAAACAGGCAGTAAACTGAATCCCCCAAAATGTTCATGGCAAATTTTGCAGCAGCTCTGAACTCCTGGGCCTCTCTGCATCTCCTCTCTGCATCAATGTGACTACATACAGGACAGAGCTCACTCGGCATTCCTCCCAGCAGATTCATAAAGCAATTGCTGCTATTATGGTTTACACTATCCAGCTCTGCTGCTACTAGATTGGGCTCATCACTTTTTACAAGGGGTGATCTAAATAAATCACAGAAACTAGTGAGCCATTATAATAACTTACTGTTTTACCTATAAGTAGACTTCTTCACTGCTTTTTGACCTATATGTTTATTATGATTCCTGGAGTCTATTGAAAACTGCCTGATAGGTTTGAACATTGTCAACATCTAACTTTAGGATGTGTAGTTGTTGTAAATACACTATTATATGCTATTAATTATTTTGTTGAGGTAATTTTCCCCCAGAGTTTTTTTCAAGAAGCTTGAAGCTAATAGTCATGTTTCAGTTAGAAGGAATGTTTAAATGCTTGTTGAGTGAAACCCAGAGGAATCCTTCATTATCCTAAGCAAAAATCAGAAGAAAAGGGGAGTCCTGTATTACAAATAGAAATAGAGAAAGAGAAAACCTCCAGTTAGGCTAACCGAAGTTCTTCAACTGCCTGAAGGGGGATTGATATAAGCTACTAGATGAGTCATAACACAATTTTTAGTTTCAGGCTTTCTAATATAATTTTTTAAATAACAGCATGAATATGAATTTAAAGCATTCTCTGTATTCAGGTCGAGCTCATACTGGTAAAATCAAACAGGAGAACTTTCTTTTTTTAGTGGTGTTGTGTGTTATTGCAGAGAACACAGACCTTCTCTATATTCAGGCTGCAGCCAATTAATCATGGGGAAGAGGAGGAGATACACTGAATTATCCACTGAAAGCCAAAAGAATTGAAGTTTATATTTGTAAACAGCTCATAAGTTAAATATTTTAATAATTTAAATATTTCAGCCTTGAGCCTGTTGTGGACAGCATCTCTCACATATAAAAATAATGGTTTATGGGAAATGCTTTGATATAATCTGACACCATGTCAGAGCATATCAGAGGTTTAAAGAAAACTCATTTTTCAGAGAAGCAAATTATTGGGTTCCTACTCCAGACACGTGTCTATCCTACTCATGTCAGAGAAGTTTTGTAAGGTTAGAGTTGCCACTGAGCTTTACATAGGACATAGCAGTCTTGCATTCCCAGATATCCAAATCCAAATGAGATTGCACAGCATAGGCCAAATTATTCACTGAATGTATTTCATATACCTCTGCCTTACTCATCTCAAAATGAAAGAGTCTTTGCAGAGCTAAAACCTGTTCTACATCCTTAAACACTGCTAATTTTCTTGTGGGATAGAGAGGAAACTGCAGTGAGTCAATGCAAAGCAAGATATCCATTTCAGTAGGGACATGCACAAGCAATCAGGACTATGATGAATGATCTGTGGAGATGTGTTGCCCAAGTTCAGCCTTTCATTTTGATATTGGATAATATATCAGGTGCAATATAAATTTTATTCCTTCAGAAAAAGGAGTGTTATAACAGTCAAGAGAAAAGATATGGTTATATGTAGTAGGTAAGGGGAGTTAAGTAATCCTCTCTAAACAAACCACCACTATAATATAGCAGGTGAAAGATGATGAGCAGAAATGGTTAAATGAACTCTTATTTAGTTGCATAATATTACAGCAATAACAGTTATATATTATTTATTAAAGAAAGCAGAATTCTGCACCTCGCAGATCTCTGGAGAATTGTTGGTAATAAGTACAATATTCTTTCCACTGCTTAATTATTAATGGGTAGTCTCATGAATTAACCACCTCTGAAAGGTTGCACTGCCTTTGGGAAGTTACTTTGCTATTCACAGAAACCAAGAACCCTGAGGCTGGATGGAGCCTGGGAGATCACCTCCTCTCTCTGCCTGCCAGAGACGTCTCAACATTATCAAACTGTCAGGCCTCTTCAGCAATGGCAGAAAGATTGACTTAAAATGGCTGTGCTATGCTATCTGTGATTGGTTGCGAAGTCGGTTTACTTCCCTCTACCTTAATAAAACAGTTATAACAGCTAAATCTGAAAAGGAGAACAGGTTTGCAGGAAGCACGAGTAGCAAACCCAAAATATTGTAACAAACTTAGGGTATATAGGGCTAGAGAAGAAAGTGTGTTGAAGAGAAGAGTTTTGAAGCAGTCTAATGGTTAGTTTCACGTAGGGCAAAACGTTCAAACCTACTGACTGGCACTTCCCTGGTCAGCTGTCTTACTTGCATGTGGGATGTCCTGGTACTAAAAGCAAACTTTGCACATCCACAACTAGCAAACCACTTGAGAACACTGTTTTGCTATTTTCCCTGGTCCTTCTGTGATCCTTGACCCACAGCAGCATCTGAGGTCAAGCACTTGCAGAGCAGAGGTGGTCCTTGAGAGCAGCCTTCACATTCATGTGCTGCTCCAGCACAGAACACCCACGCAGTGTGGGGAGGCTCAGGGTCCAGTCCACATGGATTTCAGCAGTTCTACAAGATATCACTGTCTCCTCTGCCCTAGAGCTGCCCAAGGACAGTCTCTAGCCTGTCCTCTGCAGGGTATTCACTCTTCTTGCATTCACAGAGCCAGCTGCAGTTTACCTTGTGGCCAAGAGTGAGCGGCCTGCAGCAAACAGGTTCCATAGGCTGGGGTTGGTTGCTTCAGGCTTTGGCTTCTGCTGGCAAAAGAATAAGCTGATTTGAAAACACATTATTGACTCAGCTGCAACATTCAGAAGATCTTCAGCCAAGGCAGGGCAGCATTTAGTCTTAGTATGGTATCCAAAACCAGCTTGCCCCAATGTTTTCTCTAGGCGGGTCTTGCATCTTTGTTATCAGGGAAGGGTTGGGATAGATGAATATGCACTTGTCTAGCACTAGCTGCTCAGCATGGAAATGCGATGATTTCAGTTTGGATGTTATAAGCTGCTCTGTACCTACCACATTAAAGGGTGCAATGTCAGCACTGCTGTCAGACTGTATAGGTCTGGAAAAGACTCTGATTCTCCAATACCCCACCAGTTGTTAAATCAATGCAAAACAGGAGTCAGATTCTGCTTATTTAGATGTTGTATGCAATGTCTAAAGAGGGAAAGGCAAGTAGATGATTATAGATGTACTCTAGGGCATGCATGTAGGCAGAAACCACAGTAACACAATCAGGGGGAAAGGACCATACTAAGAAACTCTGCTTCTGCTGCCCCCAGTTCCAACACTGCCATGCTGTATCGCCAAGGCTCTATAAAGCAAAGTGCACCCAGTGAGAGCAATAAGCTTATGGAAATGCGCAGGACTGGGAAGTTTATCTTGGGCTCTTGTTTTTCACAATGTTACCTGAAGATGCAGGGGTTTCATGCTCTTTGCACTCACACTGGGCTAGATAAGCATGAGTCCTGATGAAGGCAGGCTGGAAGTAAAAGGAGTTTTGCTCCCTGCCCAGACCTGACATCCATCTCAGGGCAAATGTGGCACCTGACTACCCCGTATCAGCCCCTATCAGTCTGGGATACAGAACTAGAGGATCCTTTCTACCTTCAGGAATGTGGGCTGCTTGCTGCAGTAACCTGTGTAGAAATGGATGATACTGTTATGGAAATACTGTTTTGGGATGAATGCTGTCATAGCTCCCAAATGGGATTTTTGCAAGGCAAAGCTCATGAGTTCACGATCTGAGCTCATGAGGCAAATGTATGAGTAGGGGAGCAGGGGGAGCAGAGGAGCAGGGGAGGGGCTGCTGCTGTGAGAGTAAGGGATGAGCTGCAAGGTTTTCTGTCAGAGAATGCAGATGGAAGCCAAATCACCTAAATGCCCCAGGAGAGATTGATAAAGACATAAGTAGCTCTAAATGGGAGCCAGCCTAAATCCATGGACATCTTACATTTGAAATTTGTATCAACACAGTTACGTTCATGAAAATTAGATTAAATATTCCGTGGCTGTGCAAGCACCAGCCACTTATGGTGGGACAGATTTGTGATTAAGGGTACAAGCAACAATGGATTACTGTAACTCTGTTTACTTCTGTGTTTCTTTGAGATTAAAACATGAAGAAAATAGAATGAAAATAATTCTTATTTTTAACATGGCAATAGGTTTAAATTAAAAGAACTTTCATTCTGATGAACAAATTAAGGACATATGAAGTGTATAACGTTTAAGCCATAATCAGCCAAAAAATTGTATTGAGAGAAGTGCCATCTACAATATGACATTCTGTTGATGCCTACAGTGATCTGTACCTCCAGAATACCTCTTTATACAGTATTTTCAACTATAATTTTCATAAGGGAATAAAAGATGCACCTACAAAATTGGCTGAAAAAGATTGCTTGGCTTTTGGAGGACAAGATTAAAAAATAATAAAAAAATGGGAAGTACTTTCTAGATTGAAAACAGGACTAAAATTGAACAAATGGTATTGAATAAAGACAACTGTGATATGTTATAAAGTAGAGATTAGTGTACTGACGCAAACTGAGTAGGCAGTGGTCCTGCTGTAGGACACCAGGCTTGTGGGGGAGGCAAGAGCAAAAGGTTGTGACAAAAATGGCAACAGTTATACTGTTAAGTATTATCAGAGCTACCATGTGAAAATCGTGGCAGGCAATTCTTCTGTATTTGCTTGGCTGAGGCTTTTCAGCTATAGGGACTTCTCTACACTTGGACTCAGTACTTAGAGTTATAAACAAATACAGGAAAATCAGAAGAAGTTCAGAGAGCAAAAAGAGAAAATGCAGCTTGTGAGGAGCTGAATTTTTTCTGACCCAAAATGAAAGTACAGGAAAGGGACATACTAGCTGTAACAGGAGCAAAATCCAAGAAAAAATTGCTTGCCAAATTCAGTAGGAGTGGGATAAGATGTAATTAAGTTAACTAAAGGTCTGCATGGTTAGATAGAAGTTTTTTAAGTGAGGAGGTAGTTGCTACAGTTGCTTAGGATCATTATGGTAACCATGTCTTCCCTATGTCTATGTCCCTGCTGATGTACAAATGCTGTCTGGGATGCTGCAGTTATGCGTGATATGGCTTTATCTCCCTATAATTATATGGGAATTTAGAGCTTTCTAGCTCTACTTTTCTAACTGTTACTGTGCAAAACCTCCTCTGCTGTGATCTAAATCCTATTACATTTTTAAATTAGGGAGTTTCTTTCCTGCATATATTGCAACCATTTAAAATAAAATTTTGGTACTAACAATGATAATTTTTAAGAAAAGTGTAACATCTTTTATCCATTGTTCTGAATATGCCTCAAAAAATGGAAATTATTATGGTCCATATTCATAAAGCAGAGGCACAGGAAGGTTATAGGAAAGCTAACTGTTTATAAAATACCCTGGTAGTAAAACCAGGCACATAACCCAGGAGACATGTCTTCCAGGTCTTTCCCTGTCTGCTAGATCATATTATTTATTCAATAAATTATGCTGGTGAGTTTGGAGTACCTAATTCACAGCTCAAACACACTGTTTTTTCCAATAGCATGGAGAAACCATAATTCTCTAAACATAGAGGAAGTCCTAGCTGGTGACAGTCCAAGGTAAGATCCATTCCACAAATCTGTCGCAGAATGTAGGTTAATACAACCTGAGAATTGAGGCCATGATGTTAAAATATAATTACTTTCTTTTTTCTCCAATGAAAAACATGTTGTTTTGATTGTCTGTCTCTGATTTTATTTGGAAAAGTAAGAATACTCGATGTCAACAGAAACTAATATTGTCCAATTAATTTAGCTCATGATGCAATATGTAATATAATATGTTTTCTATAGTATTGTGCTTTCACAGAGCTGCCATTCACTGTAAAGGTTACTATTTTTCTTTTTATTCCAGCACAAAAGCTAACTGTAAAACTTGAAATCTTTCTGGGAAATTTCTTAGATACACAAAAACATACAGGCCTGTTTTTCAATTTTCAGTGCTTTCTGATATTCATATAAAGGGGTTTTTGTCAGCTTCCCATAGTTAAACGTGCAGAACCAGGTCCTCCAGGATTGTGGTTTATTTTGCAACTTTCTTGCAACTTCTATAACTGCAGATGTACATTAAGATAAAGTGTGAGTTCTTTTGCAAGAGTCTGTTACAATTTTTAGATTCCTGTGTTGCTCAGTTTGCTGCCTTAAAAAAATGCTGTCTGTTCAAGAACAAAACCAGTGAATGCCATGAAAGTGCTGCTTTTTCAGTGTTCTTGCTTTCTGTTTTTTACAGTCTGCTGTGTGAACAGCTATGTCACACTCAACATATGAGTAAGTAGGAAATAGCTTGACCCTGTTGATTAATTAGTGTTGTGACATTCAGTGCTTGTTTTGGAAAAACTTCTGAAAATCTTATGAAGACATGAATGCTTCATCCTGCTGGATATTCTTCACATATTCAAAACCTTTGTTTCAGTGACCTTACCATGGAATTTTCCATTCCTTTTCTATTCTTCTCCTTCTTCCCTTCTTTCTGTATTGGTTACAAATACAAGACCAAAATATAGCCATACAGTATAGTCCAGAGAAAGTAATTGTAGTGACTTTGAAGAAGATTTCTTCAGTCTTCTAGTTGCTATTAGATGCCCAATCCTCCAGGAAAAGTCTGTAAGAGAAGATGGTTATCTAACATGCTATTGAGCAACCTGGTAATACCTGCCTGCACCCAGAATACTGCCTTGCCAGAAGTGTCAGAGTGGGCAGTGACAGCTAAACCCAAATACTTTATTTAAGACAAACAGATTCTGAAATAACCGCACAGCTGTTTTTACACCTCTTACTGGTGTCAGCTAGCTAACAGCAAGATTAGCATAAATTTTTATCAATATAATAGGGAGGGAAAGAGGAGAAACATTCCCATTTAACCTGTTTTGACAAATTTCATAGTGTTTATGGCAGCAGGAGATGATAACCTATGCAGTGATAGCATGTACACATACTGGGGTGTGCAAGGCAGACGTGTTTGATACTCAGGAACATGCCCACAAAAGAAGAGCTTTGACACTGAACATAAATATGTCTGAGAAAGAAGCTATACATCTGTGTTCTCTTTAAGTTGGTCAAATGCCATCATATTTTGTCTTTCAAATTGTTAGAATATTAATTTTTCACATAGATCCAGCTATAAATTAGTCAAACATTTGTTCAATAATTTAAATCCCATAGTGTTTCAGGAAATAGCCAGTTAAATTATTAATTGTTATTTCCACATTATTCACTCAGCTTTAATAAATCACTGAAGTGTTGGTCTGAGTGTTCACTTCCACTGATATTGTAAAGAATATCTACATATATGCTCAGTCTCATGGTGCACCTTTCTGATGGTTTTTGGTTCACAACATGTTCACCAGTGATGCCAAGACTTTCTCAGACTTTCTGTTTTCTAGTTAGCAAGTAATTACTTATGAGAAACCCTGCCAGTTTGTACTCATTATATAAATACTAGCAAGAAATAAATATAAGTGATTTAAGTATGAAATCACCCACATTTTGCACAGAGCCTGAACATGATGGGACAAATTCACCACATGACAGTTTTCTAAATCATCTTGCTTTATTTATTTAGGTGAAATATCCCTGTGCTTTCAGCAGTCCTCTGTCTGCATCTACTGACGCCTTCTTCCAGTAGGACACCCCACTGCTTCCTGCAGTCCTTGCCTTAGGAGGAGCTGGGTTTGCTCAGGGGAAGCCAGGAAATGAAGGAGGGCATGGAGCCAGGGCCGGGTGCTGTGTCTTGGGTCAGGATGGCCCCAGGGAGGGTGCTGCTAGGTCAGAGCACAGAGAAGGGACATTCTGGGGCCAAGGCGCTGGAGGACATCGTGCACATATCCTGGCCAATGTGCTCCTGCTGACCCGGCTGCTGGGGTGGAGGGGTCTGCTCACAGAAACTGTGCAGGTCTGCTCCTGAGTACTGGAGAGATTGTTCTGTCAGTCTCACTGGTTGCACTCCCTCCTGCAATGGAGGGTCTTGTCAAGCTTGGTCTCAGCAGAGGGACTGGGCAAACAAATGTATGCCGTATGTCGCCTCCCAGAACACAGCTGCATCTGCTTTTCTGCCACTGAGCAGCTGCAGGAGGACGTCGTCACAAGTTTCCATCACTGTGTGATCTCTCACCGTTTCTATAAGCCACTTGGGCAGGAAGGGCAGGAACCTGAACAGGAAATATTTTCTGGAGAGCAAGGCGCATTTTAGCAGCAGGACTGAAACCACCAACGTCAAGCCTGGAAAACAGATGGCTGATAAAATTAAAATACAGTTCATTCAAGAAGCACATAAATTTATATGGTATGTTAATACCCCAGTGGCTTGGGCAGCTACGCTGTTTCTGACACAGCAAGACCACCGCACTCCTGCAGAGCACAAGCTGAGTTGCTGCTTTTGTAAGGTCCCTCTTGACAGGGTCATGTTGTTCCTCTTGGCTTCTTGATCCGTAATCTGCCTGTACCTTGGGAGGCCAAGGATCAGCCAGCACTGGAAAAGGAAGCACTGAATATTGTAAAGAAAAGAGGTTTTGACATGGAGACCTTTACACAGCCATCTGTAAGAATGGGGCTTCTCTGCCTTGATCCTGACACATAACTCATAAGCAACTGCAAAAAAATCAGGGATACTGCCTGGCTACTTGTGCACATGGCAAAGGTGACCCTGGGGTGCCCTGGAGTAGAATGCCCTCTTGGACCTCCCACTGTGATGCAGGGGATCTCAGCTCCTCTGGACAAGCCAGTCCTGGAGTCTGTAGTTCACGGTGGGACTGCACTGTGAATATTTTCCAAATCCCTGTGTCGTAGAGAGTGTAACTCAGCCTTACTAGCAGGCTCACAGTACCAGAAAACAGCTGCACCAGACAACTGTGATGTCCTGAAGCTGCCCTTATTGCAGAGCACCTATCATACACTGCAACTACCTCATCTCTGAGCTCTTACATAGAGACTTGCCCATTTGTTTTTTTCAGAAAAAAATATGACCAGTTTTTGACAAAGAAGTTCTTTAAAAAGTGGTTTGTTTTTCAGCTAAAGGAAAAAATTCTTTAAAGGGAAATATCACTTCCCAATTTGTTCTGCTAAGCAGCAGAGATATGCCGAGCAAAGCAGAGACCTGCAGATCAGGAGCATGGTCAGCAGCTTCTCACATCAAGTCAAAGTACCATGCTGCTGAACCATGTTGCACTGCTATAGAGCCACTGCCCTGAGAGTGTGAGGGATAAACTCAGAGAGACCTATGTGGCAAGAATGCCAGAAAGCCAGAAGTATATTTCCCTGTGTGAAAAATCCTCACATCATATAAGAGTCATAATTAAAAAGCATCTACCAAATATCACAAATTTGATGCTCCTTATGCAATTAGGAGCTACAAGGGTATAAAAATGTCTCACATTTAAAGGATAAGCAATTATCTAAATTCCTGCAAGGAACTGCNAACCAAAGAAACCCCCAAAACATCTCTTCAGAGCAGAGGATGTGAGAAAATGCCACAGTTGTTCGGATCTGCTTTTAGACACAAGTGTTTCTGGAGCTGGGAAGGAGCCTGGCCCGTTGGGGTTCATGGCTGACAGGGGTCCCTGATGCACTGAGGATCGGCTCCTGGGTGCCCAAGCACAGGCAGGGCACAGGGACTGACGCTCTGAGCTTCACCTCTCTGCTAGCGGCAGCCCAAGCCCCTCCGCCTGCTTCTCAGGCTTGTTTGGTTTGGTTTTGCTAAGCACTCCTGCTTTCAGTTCCTCTACAATAACGGAGCTTCTGTACAGAAAGGTCATCTTCAGGCCAAGCCAGGATCTTTTCTTTTTTTTTTTTCAAACCTGGTGTGCAGACAAGCCTTATCCTGTAGAGATAAAACAAATTTAGGCATTTTGAAAAAGATACTGGAAAATGTTAAAAATAATCATCGGACCATAGCTTTTGAATCCCTTCTTTTTCTGTGAGCACCATTAATATGTTGTAAATGTGGAATAAATGTCCAGTGTCCCTGAAAAGAGCACAATAACATCACACATCTGGATCAGAATGGGTTTATAAAAAACATTATTAAAATGAAATGACGGGATTAACCACTGTAACTGAAGAAAATAAAATCCACCTTTTCCTACTGAATGTGAGCTGCATTTATACCATATAGGGAGTTATGTGTCTCTTTTCAGTTGCTAGCAAGAATTGATCCAAACAATTATTTTTCTGATTTTAACTCCAAGGCTAATCAGTGTAATCATTTTCTGTGATAACCCAGAGAGCTCTGTGGTGATGATGGTTGTTGTTTTGCTGAACATCTCTCTGCAAAATAGATTTTGGCCAAAGGCAATGTCAAGTGTTGTCTCCCCTCCTGTGTCTGATGGTTTTGTATCTAAAGTCTGTGCCCAAGGGAAACTTTTTTCTTCGTGTGTATCTGGATATTTCTCTGGGCAAAGGAATTAAACAATTGCTGCTGCAATGCCCTGATTAGGCAGCCAAAAATTGGGTTAGCAGTGGCATGGAGGATTTCTTTCAGGTGTTGTGTGCTCACCCAGGAGTTCTTTTGGCCAGTGTGCTCAAGTGTGTTAGCGAAACATGTGTAGACTTGGTCCTGTTTTGGTGCATATTGTGCAAACACACAACCAGAAAGCATGCTTGTCCTGCAAGTCTTTGGTTCAGCAGAGGAAGACAAGACTGGAGCTGATGTGCTCAGATAGCTGCTGTAAGTTAAATTCATCCCAAAAGGGTAAGCATCAGAGCAGCAGTCCCAGATGCTGTCAGGTGTGCTGAACCATGTTGCACTGCCGTAGGGCCACTGCCCTGAGAGTGTGGGGGATAAACTCGGAGAGACCTAGAGTAGAGTAACATCAGTTACCAGCACCCAGCCTGGCATGCAGCTTACTGTGGCCAAGATCATCAGCTGAGAGGAGATTCTCACTGAACGAGAGACATGTATGAGATGTGACTTGTGGCACTAGCCCAAGGCCACAAACTGCTCTCCTTGATCCCACTGGCCCTGTGATGTCTCTCTCTCCTGGTAGAGGGGGGAATCTTCTAGGCCTGTGCCATTCCTTCCAGCAGCACAACTTGCAGACCAACCATGTGAAGCAACGGTGCCACTGCCAAGGTCTACCATGGTAAACCAAAAGAACCCCCTGTACAGCAAGAGGGCACACTCTAGTGCTCCAGGAAAGAAGCAGCTAGAGAAACTGAGAGGATTCTTCTTTCAGCAACAGAAGAAAGGGAAATAATTTCCCTGATGGACCACCATGCTTTATTTTTTTTATCTGTAATTATTGATATTAATAATGCCCTGGCTTGCTGAAGTTACAGTTTTGTGGACGATATCTTCTGTTGTGAAAACTGGAATCATTGTTAACTTCTGTGGGAACAGGGTTGAATCTCATGGTCACAGCCCATCCATGCATTTTATCTTCACTTGATCAGTAGTATAACCAGTCCTGGGATAGCCTATACAATGCAAAGGCATCTTGAGGGCCATAAAGGGCCCCATATACTATAGGATCAGATCCTAAAAATGCTATTATAATAGAAGATCAAGCATGAAGAAGTTTGCGTGGCTAATGTTGGTAAGAGAGCAAGAGGGACTCTTACCAGTGTAATGCCAGGTTGTGAAAGTAGGGAAGTTGGCTCTTTGGTCATAACTAGCTCCTCTAACTAACTAAGTAACTCCTCTCTGCAGCTGGATTCATGAGGAACAAGGCACTCAGACACAATTTTCTTCTGAAGAACAGCAGAAGTTTTTTGGCTGTCCAGCCAAAACTCCAGCAAATGTGTCAGACCAGAGCTTAACTTCAGGGAAGGTCAATGGAATACTGTCAGAGTAAGGAGGTAAGGGATGTTTGTGAATATCATATGGCCATTCCAGCTGTGTCATCTCCCTGGACAGCCATACTACAGTGGGCAAGTTCTGAGTCATGGACAGTCCAGCTGGCCCCAGTCACAGCCTGTCAGACCCTGGTATTTAAATGGAAAGTAGAGAAGGCGTCTGTCTGCATTGCCAAGCAGGACAAGGCACCTTTGTTTCCCAGTCACGACCCCCTCAGCCTCAAAATGTGGAGGGTTTTCTAGGGAAAGAAAATGGCAGGATTATACACATTTACCACCCCTGCCCACTCCCTTCCCTTTTGTTTTCATCAAATCCTCTGTACTGTTTATTAGGACAGTATTTGGCTCCTGCAATGTACATGAACATGTCCACAAAATGCAGTGATTTAAACCAATTATCCATCTTCTTTTGCAAGTATCTTGATTCTCTGGATATCCAGCATATCTGAGCACCTGCTTAGACATTGCCAGAATTTGGTATCAGAGTGTAAAATGATGGATCCTTTTTATATCTCTGGGATACTTTACAAAGTGCAAGGAATCTGTGCAAAATGAGATCATCCAGACAGAGGGTGAGAGACAGCTGAAATGAAGAATATACACCTGCACCAGGCAATTCAGTAGCAAATAATAAACAATTACATCTCTGCTTGCTGATTATCTGTGGCTGGCACTATGACAAAGAGAAAAAGGAATATTCCCTTCTGCAGGTTGTTGATAGCCCCTGAAGTCTTCAGAAAAAGCAAGAAGCAAAAATAATGTTGCTGTCCTAGACATCAGAAAGATTTCCCTTTGTAAAAGCACCAGGATATCTTTGGTTTCCTGAATTTCAGGCACCAACAAACCTGTATAGTAGGCTTTCAATGATAAAAATTGAAAACATATTCAGTGAGCCAAAAGTCCAGTTGTCTCTGGTGTAACCAGCTGTATTAAGTAGAGCTACATGAGGAGAGGGTGGAGGCTGTGAATTTCATCAGTCTGAAAGATCTCTCTGAAACTCTCAAATGTTCATAATAGAAAAATGAACATCTGGACATATTGTACAAGGGCCACATTTTGCTTTCAGTCATGTTGAGGCAAACCCAGAGCTGTCCCAATGGGACAATTCAAGATTTACCCCCGGATAAACAAGCACAGGATCTGTCACCATATTTCTGACTTTTTTCTCTCAGCTTAATCTGTTTGTGCCCTGTACAGACTCATTTTCTGAATTTTCCTCTTCTTAAATGAAACACAGGAGCAGGAGGGGAAATCTAAGAGGTCTCCAGTTTTTCATTCAAGGGGGTTTTCATAATTCTTTTCATTCTCCAAAAACCTATGTCCCATGCCACCCTTTCTGAATTTCTTTTCTCCCCTTGGCAACCTGTAAATCATTATTATCTATGTCCCCCTCTACATTGATTACTCCTTTTTATTTTCCACTTCTAGTAAACTAGAGTGAACAACTGAGTTTGTTGTTGTTTTTGTTTTCCCACTGGCTCCAAAGACCTCAGCTAAGAAAACAAAGCAAGAGAGCTCACTCAGGGTCATGCTGGGAATTGTACTTTTCAACTGTCTCCACTGTATGCCTCAGACACTCCACAACTATGAAGAGCTGAGGGAACAGGAAGAGGCTGTCAAATGCAGCAGTCTTGTACTTGTTTGATTTCTCTCTAATTCGTATTAATTCCTCTTCTTACCCTCTGACTAAACCTTCAGTAATCTTTTGGACAGAGCCAAACTTGAAGCTGCAATTTTTGAGTGAAAAGTAATCTCAGGAGTAAGACTACCAAGTAGGGCATGATTTTTGGAGATTTAGTCTTGACACCTGATGAAGTTCAACTTCCTTCAGCAGGGTAACTCAAACACTTTGTGAAACCAGGGTCTCCATGAAAGTATTCTAAAAAGAAAGGAACCAAAAATCTTAGGTACAGTTTTGCATCTTGAGATGCTCAGCAGTAAGAGACAGCCCAGCTCCATCCTGGGTGTTGCATGTGGGTGTTGTCTTCTGTATTTTACTGTGACTTACAGGGGCTCAGATTGTACCCACTCTGTTCTTCCTTCTTGCATGGCTGGTGCATCTGTCACCTAAGTAATGCACCTCAATTTTCCTAATGTTTGTATTTATTATGGGGAAAAGGGGTATTTGCAGCAGAAGTCTATGGAAAAGTGTCTGTAAAGAATATGAGCAGCAGCCTTTCTTACCTGTCCTTGCCTTTCCTCCCACTCTCTTCACTGCTTTACCAGGAGGCAATTGGGAGCTTGTAACATATTGTGCTTGAAGTCGTGGCAGTTCTAAGACAGCTGCCTTTTTTCCTGAGAAAGTAATGTTCTTGTCCCGGTAGACATGAAAAAGCATCTTCATACAGACATTTCCTGATGGTTCTTTTTGCCAAAACTAGAACAGTGAAGCACAAGTCAGTGCTTGAATAGCCTTGGCATAAAGAAAGTCTGATGCATATAATGCATATAATTTTAAAAATTAGCACAAGGAAATGCTTGTTATTTTGCTTAAACTGAGCTAAACTCAGTAGCTAATTAAGTACAGACTTTTTCCATGGTTATATGCAGTTTTCAAATTCCTATAACACAACTGTTTTAGAGGATAAGTTTAATACAGAATGCATTGAGTTTGGTAGAGAAAGTTTAAAGGTCTGCGTTTTCCCACCAAAGCTATTTCATATCAGCTACAGAGTGGGTGTGTGTGTGTGTGGAGGGGTTATGACCTCTTTTATTTTTACAACCATTGCCATGATTTCATAATACTGGCAGCAGTCACTTCAAGTGAGGGACTAGACTTTATTACTATAATTATATGCTAGCATGTGGGCATAAAACAGAAAAACTTTTTTATAGATAAATGCCAGTAGCAAAATCCTTTTGTCCAACAAGCAGTCCCTTAGCAGTGTTATGAATATTATATTAACCTCAATAACAGCTATGCCAGCTATGTCTACTGCACATGCTGCGAGTCCTTTACTCTTAGGCAGCTTTGTTTTGAGAAATGAACAGCACTGAATCCAGCACCTTTTCCTTGCATGGAAATAGATGCATGTCAGATATGTTCACTCCTGAATCATAGTGGTCCATTGTGAGAGAGAGTAAGACCATCTGAAATGGGGGAATAACAGGCAGGGAGGATTCAGCATTTGTGCAAATAGTGTGGTGCAGATGCAGGACAATAAACGGTGAGCTACAGGGCTCTAGTCAGCACCCATGAGCATACTAAGTTTCTGGGAGGCACAAAAACAAAGGATGTATCTGGTAGGGAAGATGAGGCACTGAGTCCCATCCCCACCATCCCCAGACAAGCCCCCTGTGTTGGCAGGGCAGATGTCACTCATGTGGGAGCTCAATCAGCAAAGATGAAGGGGTTGAGGAATCAGAGAAGACAAGAGCTTTGTTGAGGTCCATCACTCTTCTACAGAAGCTTCTAAGGCCTTTCAGCCCAGCTATGAGAGTTGCAGAGCCACAAGCCTAGTAGTCACCTAAACCTGACTTGTGTGAAGCTGGGCTTCTGGTGATGCATGTAAATAGAGTGCAGCCTGGGTAGTTCACAGCCTGGCTTGGGAGAACAGGGCCCATACAGGATGGTCCCTGCAGCACAGGGAGGGCTAGAAGAGGTGGTAGAAGCTAACCTCCAAATATGAGAATACAAAAGATAAAAAAATTTTAGCCTGAGCAAAATCTGACTTTGCCATCTGAAGTGATTTTAGACTTGATGACTCTCGTCTTACGAATCTGCATCACTCTTTGTCAGAGTGGGACTCTGACTCTGATGGCTGGTGAGGAAAGGGCCATGGCAAGGGACTGGCTCCCTTAGCAAAGGCTAAGCAGGAGTCACTAACAACTTAGAAAATAGAATCACATGACTATAAAAAGGGATATAAACTGCAAAAAACCAATTCTTGGTTTGTTTTTTTTTTCACGTTTCCAATAATCTTGTGTCTGTTTTATGTAAGGTGATAGAGGAATACAGAGTAGTATATCCATCCAGTATCTTTTTCCAGCTGCATTAAATTTTCCACCAGTGAATTATAAAAATAACAACTTTGTCTCATGTTAGCTGGAATTACTAGAGTTACTTTTTGTGAATATTTTGGAATAACATTTTGAGTACTTTATTTGTTAGTGATCTGATTTTGACTGGTTAAAAAAAAACATATTTGTCTGATAGCATGTGGAAGCAGTATTGATGTATGGCTGAATAAAATGCTGTTATTATTAACCATTTATTATCATTCTTATAAGCCATGCAGTACCAAATGTGTTCTGTGTTTCTGCTAGACTGAGACATTTCCATAACACAAATAGTGTGAAGAATTTGCACCTGAAGGCCTGATTCTGCTGTGCTGATTTTCAATGTCATACTTACTCCCTTTTCAATACGGTGGATCTGTTATTGACAGTTACTGACAATTGTGTAATGATGTTGAAACTTCAATCAAAGAGAAAAACTACCGCATGCAAAAGTCACCCTGCTGTCCAAGTGTGTAAGGATAACCAAAGCTGATCAAGCTTGCTTCTGACACCAGGTACATTTAGGAGTAGTCTTAGGGTTCAGGATTGAGAATAAAAAGGCAGCCAGGAAAGACTACCAAAAGTGATGGCCAAACACAACATAAGCCAACCCAGTGCTGATGTAAGAGTACTAAATTCTCCATCTACTCACCCCACAAATATTCTTGGCATTGCTTCCCTCAACTGGCATAGTCTGTTCCTTGTGCATCCTCACAAGCATCAGTAATAGGCCTTATTCTGTCTGTAACAGATTTTTGCTTCACATTCAGCAAGATTAATGAGTAAAGACTGCCAGTGGTCTGTGAGATCACAGCTGGGCTGCTGGTGTCAAATACTCAACATGAAACTTCAACAATGACTAAAGAGAAAAGGTACAAGATAATTTTATTGTATAGGTGTTCTAATAATTATTATTCTCAAACTCCCACCCAACTAGTCTGTCTCATGGCACATAGAAAAAAATAAACAGAAACTAGTTTGGTCTCTTTTTGCATACATGGAGCCATAATAGGATTAGTAGAGCACCTGCAGGGCAGCATAGGGCTGATCTGAGGGTCTGTATAGCCATCCCACACTGCCTAGTCCCTGGCTGGAAAATGGAAACATATTTGGGAGAAACAAAGACATCAAAGCATGTCCCCAAATAGGAAATCATTAGGTATAGTCTTAAGATGAGGGCTTACATTGCTCTGTTTTTATTGTTGAAGGAATAGGAAAGAATAACTCAGCTCAGAGACCTTGTTCAACAACTAAAACATCTGAGTTTGGCTAAGCATAAAAGATATCCATCTCTGAATTACTTTCTCACTGTGCACAGAAGAGCAAAGAAGGGAAGGCTCAGTCTGCTATGTCAGCAAGGGGAATAAAAGGGTTTTTCACTGTTGCAGTGGAAGTACAGTGACTGAAAAAAGGACACAGTTTCTTGTCTTCCTGTTCTTGGACTGGTTTTAGTGGAGCACTCCACCGGTGTGTGTGAACCCTTGGCAGACCATGAGCCACATAGTGGCAGGCGCCAAACACACGACAGTCCTTGCATGTGAGGTGAGCACCAGGGCTGGGGCAGCTGCTGGGTGCAGCCACAGGGGCAGGGGAGCAGAAGAGTCAACAGGGAAAACAAACCATGTATCTCAAAGTGTATCAAAAACATATCCAAATCCTAGTGACATATCAATTTCCCCCAGACAGTTCAGGGGATTTCCTACTACCTGTCGAGCGTGGTGCTCAGTGATAAAAATTTAATATTAAGCATTAATAGTTATTATTTATTAGTTTATTGATTTTTATAATAACTATTATATTAATTTTAAAATTTTATTTTTTATTTTTACATTATAATAATTTTTTTTTATTATCCCTTTTTCCTCCTAGATGTTTCATGTCCTTTCCTAAGAAGTAAACACATCATTACATGAAAATATAACTCACTGCCAGAAGTCTGCTTTTCTGCCCTGTTTCTATATTTCCAGTGAGCTTCAGTTTCCATGTCCAATGTGGCAGCTCAGGAACAAAGCCCTTGATTTCCCAATTTTGAAAGGAAATATTTGTGTGTAACTTTATAATTTGTGCTCACAATTTATCAGAAAAAATTACAATTGAGCAATGCCGCTTGTAGTAACATCATACTTTGCACAAACTGTTTATTTCTTGTCTATTTTTAAAGTTATGTGTGACAGGGGAAACCAACATACATCACATGGGCTACTTCTCTAATTGGCCATGCTGGATACCAAAGGGGAGCATTTACATTTGCAGCTGCTGGTAGATATGCTTAAAAATAGACTAAATAAAAAATAGCAGCTGCATGGGTAAAAACGAATGAAAGCTGATTCACCGATGAGAGGCAGCTTGGGGGACTCAGGCATTGCAGCTACATTTGACACAAAAGCTGGTCCAGTGTAAGATTCCTGTGCCTACAAAGACAAAACAGACCATAATGGTAAGCCAAAACTACGTTCAGCTCAACACCATTGCCGGGAAAATCCTTTTACTGCCCTGGACTTCTTTCTTTTTCCTCCTTTTTATTTCTTTTTTCCTTAAACATGTGGTACAATGTCTCATTATGTAGGAACACGCTTTCCTTTAATATGTCTGTCTTCTTCTATCCCCTCAGCCTTCCCCTCAGAGTTTCCTTGGACAACCACACTCATTGTGGCCAATGCCAAAAAAAGCCCACTCTCTGCTTGTGTCCAGTCCCATAGTCCCTGCTAACTCCATGCCAAGACATTGACAGAGTGCAGGATCTTTCTCAGCAGCTATGTTAGGCTGTTTTTTATAGGATTCCCTTTCAAAATGCTAGTGCAGTGGAACTACATGACCTCTTCTACCAGCAGCTCCATCTTGCATTGCCCCATGCATTATATTCAGATAAAAGGATATATTGTGGGATTTAAGGCTCAGTCTGTGTTACAGGGAGGAGGGCACAGAAGGGGCAGACTGCACAGGCTGTGCTTTCTGAACAGTCAAACTGGATTTTCCCTGAGCAGAAAATATAAAAAATTCTAACTGATTTTCAAAGGAAATCTCAGCAAAATTACTTACAGCCACATTTGATTAGAAAGACTCTCTCTTATCATAAAGAGTGGGGCTGTCCTGTTCATGGCAATACAATATTATATGGTTTGTAGAGGATTCCAGTGAGGTGTGTTGGAGAAAATAATGTGACAGCACAGAGTCAGTGAAGAACTTAATGTCAGGCTGTTCTTGATATGCTGCTCTGGTTTCCAGGAAGGTTTTTTGGCTTGGATTCCTCTTAAGCACAGTGCTCTGGGAGCAGTCCCACATGCCCTCAGCACTCCTGAAATATGATGCAGATCTTTTATCCCCAGGTAACAGAGAGCACATGCACAAAGGCAGTCTGATGTCAATGCTCAGACAGCTTCACTTCCACACTTATGCAAAGTAGAAGAGAGTCTTCACCACCTTGCGAGGGCTCACCTATTTCCTTGTCTTCACCTCCTCTCTGCTTCCACTCCAGGTCCTAGTGGGACATTGCCTGGCAGCCACATCACCTCTGCTAGACTGCTCCAGCAATAGCTCTCAACTGCTCCATTTGGTCTGTGCAGGACTGTGCCAGCTACAGACAAACACATAACTATGTGCTTCAGACCTAATTCCTGCTTGAACGAGAAGGATCAAAAACCAAGGCAGAGGTTACTAGCAAGTTAACTTGCATTCACCTTCAAACAGCATATCTGACCAGATCCTTCCCTCACACTTCTCTGCACATCCACTCCCTGTTCTAGAGTAATTTCCAGCAGAGTTTTGCAGCTGCCTGGCAGTCACTCTGCCTCTGCAGTGCAGCTGGGTTCCCAGATTAAATTCAGAGCCTTATAGGACAATTTGAGTATTCCTATTTGTACATAGCTGAGGTAGCTGAACTTGGACTTCCAACTTCCTCATTCACTGTGAAAAGTCTTGTTTGAGAGTCATCTCCTAAATTCTACAGATTCCCCTCACTCTTTTTTAAAATTATTTGATTCAATCTTATTTTCAGCTTTTGGGTCCAGCTTCAGACAGAAGGTGAGGAAAGTCTTACTGCCCTCCATGCTTTGGTGTTCCACTCCCTGGGAAAACAGGAAACATACAATAAACCCCCTTGGGCTGAAGATGGAGATGAGCCCATATCTCCTATTTGAGGAACTAATAAATTAGAGAAGGAATAATTACTGGGTGCATACAGAAGGGACAGCCCAATGTGCATCAGACCTGGACACATAATGGGCAGAGTTTGATGTAACTTGGAAGTGTTCTGCCAAAACCCAGAAGCAACTGTTCTTATGAAGAGGAACTTTTGGAACTGCAATTTTGTTATGAGGCATCACAATTCCACTTAAGCCTTCCTTTAGACGAGTCCCTTCCTTGTTGAGGCTTAAGTGTCCTGCTTAATGGTCAGTAACCTTGGATGCCAAAGGAGCAGACAGAATGGGGACCGTGAGAGCTCTCCCTCTTGGCCAGTTGTAAACCATGCTGCAAACCTGTTTGGTAGCTCTTGTGTGAATGGGTCCTTTGTTAGCAAGTGATGAGAAGGATGTTCAGAGAACTTGGGAAAGTATGCTTGGCAAGTAAACTCACCTTACTAATAATAAAAATACTCTTCAATTTTGCCAGGCTTCTTTGCCTCAGGCAAGAACAATAAAGTCAATGAATTGTTTAATGTGAGGAAATTACAAGTGAGAGAAGAAAAAAACCATACCATTCCCTGATGCTGTTTTGGAATTTCTCTTGTGTAGATCCTCTTCCGGATTGACAATAAAAGCCTTTGGCATGCATCCTGCAGAGAATTCAATAAGTATAATAGAAATATGTGATTGTGTTGAGAGTTATAGCACACCTCAGCATAGGGATGGACTCTCCGATCTAAGGCATTTTTCAAGTGTAGCTGGGGTGATTCTCTATCTGGCAGGCACATATGTGATTTTGAATGTCTTAACAAGCCAGAGTGCTTTCATGGGAACAGTCACAATGACATGGAGAGCTGTTTTAAACTGCAATCCTCCACAAGAGGCCTAGAGCGGGCACTAATTAATGGGATGGGTGTAGCACATACCTACCTCTGGTGGGAAAGAACTGAGCTTGAGAACTGCATCTCTGCATATCCAACCAATACATTCTACTCTCTGTAAAGCCAGAAGGCAGAAAATTATTTTAGCTCTTAAGAAGAGGCATAATCCCTGTACTTAAAGCAGGAACTTGATTCAGAAATTGTCCTTCTTGTGACCTGGACAACCATTTCACCATTTTCCCATCATTTTTCACTGTCACCTCTCAATTTAAGATGCAGCAGCCCTGACCATTTTTAGGAGGCAGACATATACTAGGAGCTTTCAGATTAAAGCAAGCCCTAAATTTATAAGGTACTAATCTTGTGCTTTGGAAAGACTCCTATAATTCTTGAGTTCTGTGTCTTAAATGACTCCTTACATAACTTGCTATGTATTTTGTGTCTTTTCCTAGATACTATATTGGTAATCTTGGCTTGAATGAGAGGAACAGATTTCTAGGTAGTACTTTCTGCAATTCCTAGTTAAATATCAATGTATTTTTTTCTTCTAATAGCAAATAAATAGACAAAAGAGAGAGATTATTAGCTAGGCCTAATTTTTATTGTGGTAAAAGGACAAAAATAAAGAACTTTCCTTATTCTTATTCTATAAATTGTTTAATGGGATGTGGGAAGAATGGCATTTTCCACAATGCCTAGTGGTGCACAAGATCATTACAATGTAGAGCAAGAGCACACTGCTCCATGCTGGAAAAAGCCAGGGGCTGGTTCCTGTTTTGCTGGTTGTTTCTGAGATTAAAATCTCAGCAGCACTTAGGTCTACACAGTGCAAGAGGTAGAAGAGCAAAAGATGGGATGCGACATTGCAGTGGCCAGAGTCTCATGGTACAGCAGTCAGACAGCTAAGCATCCTAAAGCTACCACATGTTTCCAGTTTTTTGGATTAGCTTTATCAGAGTATCACATTTTAGACCACAAAATATGGATTTTAAATGGAAAAACACAGACTTGTTGTTGATATAGAATAGAACACACCCCCACACTTGGCAAAGAGTCAAGCACCATTTCAGATACAGCAATTTTCACAGAATGTCAGAATGACAGAATCACAGGATTAACTAGGTTGGAAAAGACCTTTGAGATCATCAAGCCCAACCTATGACCTAACACCACCTCATCAACTGAACAGTGGCACTGAGTGTCTTCTTTTAAACACCTCTAGCAACAGTAACTCCACCACCTCCCTAGGCAGAGGATCCCAGTGTACAGCCATTCTTTCTGTGAAGAACTTTTTCCTAACCTAAACTTTCCCTGTTGCATCTTAACCCTGTGTCCTCTCATCCTGTCACTGGTTATGTGGGAGAAGAGATTCACTTGGCTACAGCCTCCTTTCAGGCAGTTATAGAGAGTCTTCTTTCCTCCAGCTAAACAACCCCATCTCCCTCAACCATTCTTCACAGGGCTTGTGTTCCAGGCTCTTCATGAGCCTTTTTTTTCGGTGGCTTCCTGGGTTGTGGCCAAGTTCACACTGTGCTCTCCTGATCTCTATGAGAGACAGGTTTTCTCAATCCTATTAAAAGTTCAGGTATGGGGCCACTGAAGTGGGGCCTCTGCTCTCTATGTCCTTTACTGGCTGCTGTTCACAGTTTCCCTTATCCTATTGTGTCTCCCAAGGTTGTATACATGCCCAGCAGCTGGACAGGATATCAGCACCCCATAGGACACTCACTATCTGACCTTCTTCATTGCAGGCACAGTGAACAAGAGAGACAGAAAATCTCTCTGCCATGTGGAAAAAAGCCAGGGACTGGTTCCTGTTTTGCTGGTTGTTTCTGAGATTAAAATCTCAGCAGCACTTAGGTCTACACAGTGCAAGAGGTAGAAGAGCAAAAGATGGAATGCGACATTGCAGTGGCCAGTCTCGTGGTACAGCAGTCAGTGAGTGGTACCCTCACCTGTCTCATCATCATGCAGCTGTGCTGCCTGAGGAATAGTGCACACTGCAGGTGGGAGCTCTGCTGCAGAGTGGACAAAGGCTGGGTGCTGGAGCTGTAGTTTGTAATTCCAAGGGAAAAGTCAGCTGTAAGTACAATGCAGTGGCAAGCCTGGTCTGAAACTGCCTACCCTCCCCACCTCTCCCTCCTGCTAGGATGGGAGGATATCCGGTGCCAGCAGTAACATTCCAGTAAAGCTGCAGCTGGTGTCTCCATGAGCAAGGCAATCTGCAAGTTCCTCAGCTCTATGATCGCCATCAATAATGCATTCACAGTAGAGGACAGGATGGAAGAGTCAGTCAGCTAACAGTGTGCCCAGACTGCTCAATGGTACCACTGTCTTTCTATTCACTGACAGGGGCTGTGCATGTGCAGGGGGTTGCACGCTCCCTGTGAGGATACACCAGTAGAGTTGGCAGGTTGTGTTCTAATCTTAAGGCAGGCTCAGCCCAGGCTGTCAAATTTGCTTAGTATGAAAGAAATCATGTTTTTTCCTGCCTTTTCCTCCTGCCTCTTACTTAAATAACCTCCTCTGTGGCTTAAGGAAGAGGCCCAGATGGCAAATTGCCTGCAGCTGTGCTGCCTGAGGAATAGTGCAAGGAAACAAATCTCGCACAGCAGGAATAGCTCATGGACTTGTTGGAGCTTGTGCAGAGCAGGACTCCTTTAATCACCCTTTCTCAAGGTAAACTGCATACTTTCATTCAGTTTAATTTTTTGTGTTCCTCCTTTTTACCCTCCCATTTGATGCAACTAATTCAGGTGTGGTCATATGTACTTGTGCAAGGCTTTTCACACTCAGATATTACATTCACAGACAGGGAATAACACCAGGCATTTTCCTTTCCCCACCATGCCTTCACATACTCTTTCTAGACCATATACTATATGACGATCAGTTCAAGTCTAAATACTTAACCCTCAAAATCTGCTGAACTTCTATTCATGTGGGTATGCTTTCATTCAGCTATTTATTTCCTCCCAGAACTGGGGGTCTACTCACATGGGTCAGGAGATACACCATCATCCTTCTCTATCCCTTTTCTACTTCTGGCATGGGTATACATAATGTTCAGTCCATAATCTAAAGCTTGTCTCTGTTTTTCTGTTTTCTGATGTATGAAAGCTTTACCTAGACACAGAGAAGGGAGGACACAAAAGATTTTCAGTGCTTAGTGATGTGTGTTGAGGGTGCCCTGAACAGCAGCCACAGTTGTAGAGTAGCTGGGCAAATCTGAGTGAAGGAATCAAATCTTCCTCTAGGATGCTAAAATAAGTCTGATCAGATGGAAAAGATTAAAGTACAATGACATACTTTTTTGACATTGTGGTCTATGAAGGTCTTCTTGCCATAGAGACAACCAGGAGCAAGATGGGATTTAAGCGAAATTTACCAGTTAAAGACATTTAACTTACAGTATGGTCTTGGACAAGTTTTTTGTTTGTTTCCATAAGGAAAGATGGGTTATGAAATGCAATAGGTTTCATCCTGTTTTAGGAAAGCTGGTTCAGTACATGCGGATGAGACAGGTGAGGGTACCACTCACTGAGAATAAGCTTTCCATGGTCATAGGTCATGAGCTCAGCCATAGTGAAAAGGCAGAATATGTAAAATGGGCAAGCTAGGGCATTGATCAAAGGGGACAGAGCTAATACGCTTAGCATGTGTCCTGGTTTTCAGAAGATTTAGGTTTTGCTGAGGTGAGTACTCTGAAGTATATAGTCTTGGCATCACATTAACGTATCTCTTTGCCAGCAAATTCCATAGCATTTAAAAGAAGCAATTTTCTCCTTAATATGCATTTAAGAATCTGTCATTGCTCCCTGATTGTGCAGGTGGCATGATTTTGTGCCCAGTTGTAGGTAAAGGACCAGCTGAAATTCTGTATAAATCTTCTAGTTTTGCCTTTACAGGACTGAAAAAAATTATATTTACAGGGCACAGCTACTGGCAGAACTGAATAAGCCATAGATAGGGTTATAAACAAAACCCTATTAGAACCCGATTCTTGCTGGTCACAGTATCTCTCATATAATAAGAGTAAGATGCTGGTTTCCTCCTCTCTTTAGTTCTTCCTCTAACACATCTGCAACACATATCCATGCCTAATTTTCATCTTAATTCATCTGTAAGACATTAACTCTCTGGAGACCACAGTATGCTTGCTTGCTTTTGCTTATGCATATATAAATGGCAAATGGAGAGAAACAGTCCTTTGTTTTCTTTGGCTAAGCCATACACTGAGCCTGCTTCTCCAGCCAAGTTTACACAGCCATATCCATGGTCCATCTACTGCCCTTTCACTGCAGGACAGCATGTCTTCCTCCCTGTGCCAGTGCTGCCATTCCCTGTTTCCCCACTACCTGGAGATTCTGTCTATCTTACTTTCATATTTCCTGCTTATCTAGACTTGAAATTTATGTTACAGTAATTCATCATGTAATTCCAGTGTTTTTAAAATTTAGGTCTGTATTCCTAGCCTACTTCCTCCAAGATTTTGCCTCTCTTGATTAAGACAAGGAAGAGAGACTTCAACTAGTCATGGCTCTTCTCATCTCAACACAGAGACACAAGGGTAAAGGTTTCGGCCTGCTAGCATGGCCCCTGCTTAAGTGTAGAAGCCTGGTGTGGGTTCAGGAAGAAGGCCAATGGCATCCTGACCTGGATCAGCAATAGTGTGGCCAGCAGGAACAGGGCAGGGATTGTCCCCCTGTGCTGGGCACTGGTGAGGCCACACCTCGAGGGCTGTGTCCAGCCCTGAGTCCCTCGCTGCAAGAAAGACACTGAGGGGCTGGAGTGAGTTCAGAGAAGGGCAATGGAGCTGGGGCAGGGTCTGGAGCACGAGTGCCGTGAGGAGCTGCTGAGGGTGTTTATCCTGGAGAAAGGGAGGCTCAGGGGTATCATTATCTCTCTCTACAACTGCCTGGAAAGAGTCTGTGGCCAGGGGAGTTGGTCTCTTTCGATAGGTAACAAGTGATAGAACAAGAGCACAAAGCCTCAAGTTGTGCTAGGCAAGAGCCAGGAGGAATTTCTTTATGGAAAAGATTGTCCAACACTGGAATGAGCTTCCCAGGGAGGTGGTGGAGTGAATATCACTGGAGGTGTTAGCAAATGACTGGACTGGACTTGGCAGTTGGTGCTATGGCCTAATTGACAAGGTGGTGATCAATCAAAAGCTGGATCCTATGATCTCAAATTCTTTTTCCAACCTAAATGATTCTGTGATTCTGTGAAATTCAGGCATCCCTACAGGCCACAGAGGACACAGCACCTTCACATTTAGTTGTGAGAAAGAAGGGTAAGGAGGAGTGCAGAGACTAGGTTTCTGAGCATCCTTAGCAATGGCTCTGATGGCCCCACAAACTCTCTTTTCATCTGCTTGCATGGCTTTAGGCTCCCAAATTTATAGGCATTTTTCAAATCCAGCACAAACTTTCTCTAACCAAATATTTTGTCTTTCTAAACATTTTTCTCAAGAGCTTTCTGCTTCCTTTCTTGACTCTCATTCTGCCTTTCTTGTTTTTAAAACTCAGCTGTTTGGGCTCTCCATATAGTGTTGGAGAATCTGCCCCTTCAGGTGTTCTTTCATGCTACCTTCAGAAAGCTCCATTCTCCTGGCAATCCCTCCTGCCTTCTCATCCTTTGTAATCCCTGTTTTTCTTATGACCTGAATTATTATCCCTGTAACTTCTCTTGTCTTTTTTTGACTGGTCTGCCTTCTGTGGCAAGCAGTGAAGAGAGGGGTATGAGGCTTGCTCCATCTCCAAGTTTGCTACTATCTGAGTCCTCTTCAAACAGCCATAAATCTTGTATCCGCCTCATTATGCCTCTGCTTTACACTCTCTTCGGTCTGGATCTGATGGAAACGCCCTCTGGCACATTTGAATTGCAGAACAGGTCTCCCAGAAGCTCTGAGGGACCCACGCTGGGAGGCCCAAGTTTCATGGAAGGTGTTCAGGGTGCCTGAGGGAGAGTCTTATTCTTTACTTACAAATAGAGTGGAAGAAAAGACAAAAAATGGGGAAAATATTACTATAAATTGAAAGAATCATATTCCCTGCTGGCAGGAGTATTTTGTGAGTCATGGTTGTTTTCTTTTGAATACAGAGCTTCTCTGAGCTGATTAAGTAGAATTAATATCACAGTCAGGAATCCACACAGTTCCCTCTTTCTTCGATCCCTGTGGCTCTTGTTTTACCTTTCCTGCCTTTGTGAATACTTGAGGAATTTATTAATGAGGCCAAATTGCAGAAAATTGTGGGTTTATAATCAACATTCTGGCTAATGCTGGAAAGGAGCTTTTAACTCCTTCGGAATTTAAAACAAACATCAAAACCCACCTTCCCAGGCAATGTTGCTCCCCCAGACACCTAGAAACTAGAGCTGGCCAGTTATCCCTACCAGGACACTGCAGATGCATCACCAGCTGGGGCTCCCAAGCAGCAGCAGGTCACAGGCTCAAGGTGCCTTTCAATACACTATGCTTTGGAGAGACCATAGGCAGGAAAGGGTTTCAATTAACTGTCCAATTATTGCCCAACACTGCATTTATTTGATCACATTACTTGTGCAAAACGGGGACTCCTGGGAATACTTGATGCTAACTCTGAATGAGGGGTTGAGCTGAAAGGCACTCAGCAGATCCTGGCACATCTTCTTGAGTTCAGAGGGGCTCCTTCAGCATTGATTTAATTTTGGCATTTGGAATCTTCTAGTTCTTTCCACAAACAATAAACCTTGAGAATGGAGAGCTGCTGATGGCAGCGCTAAGAGTCCAAGATTGGCAAGGGGTTTCTCCACAAGCACAGTGATGTTGATGTCTAATGAAAGTCTTCTGTAAAACCAAAATAGATAAAACAAGGTTTTGATATATAGAATAAAAGGAACTGGTAATTGATTCCTGGTCCTGAGGACAGGCAAAGCAAAGTGAGTCACTCTATACCACCACCTACTTCTGAATGGGGTTCCTAAGAAGCAATTGTTACTTTCAGTGTGTTGTAGTAGTTTTATAAATGTGCTTGAAAATAAAAACTGCAGAATAGTCTGCATAAACAGTGGGTTTATAGTATAAAACTTAGCAAAAGCATTGCATGACCTTGGGTAGAGCATGTAATGGTTTAGTATCTTTAGGAAAGTGTTGGAGGAACAAAGAACTAAGTCTAATGAGAAGAATTTATTCATGGTGCTTCCTGGGAATAGCCCCTGACCAAACTATTTTCCAAGTCAAGGCTAGGTGTTGTACTGGAGAAAGCTAGCTGTGATCCTGTTAAGCAAAGTTGAGGGCTGAACAAAGATATGTTAGCTCTGCAGACCAGTGGCTATCAAGAGGTTAAGGTCCTCCATGGGCCTCTTTTAGCAGAATGGATGAGCATGTCTCTCTTGTGGATCTTTCCAGGTGTCTCATAAAAGCTTTCAGTTGAGGCAGTAATAAGCCTCTTTTTCCCTCTCTACTCAAAGACGTAATTTCACAGAACTTGCAGGACTTGACTGTTTTGTCAAGACTGGTCCAAAGGTTACTGAGATAGGACTGGGAGCCAGCTCCAGAGAAGTGTGTATTTAGGGATGGTATTAACATATATGCCTTGCCTTGCTGAACAATATGGCTGAAATCAGGTCACATTAACTCCACTGTTTTTTACAAGGGCACTGTAGTTTCTGAGCACTTCTGGCCCAGAAGAAAATTACATCAGTGCATTCTATAGCTCAGGGTGAGTACAAAGCTCTCCACTTGAAGGTTTTCTTCATTCCTGTCTATCAACTGAGGCTGCACACTATCATTTCAGTATTCTGCTAGCCTGAAATTTGGCTAGCAGAAATTCCAAATTTCAAAAGGGAAATTAGTCCCTTTCACTGCCTGCCTTATGAGGCATACCTTAAGTTGTCCCCCTCCCAAGCACCCAGTCAAGTTCCAGCTAGCCCCATCAGTAACTTGCAGAAGTTTGGTGCTCCTTAGTAGGTATTTACAAGTCTGCTTTCCTCCATGAGAAGTTTCAGTCAAAAATATAGCACCAACAAACCTGAAGAGGCCAATGTAGGCTCAGAATATCTTCCTTATTATCCAGCACCACCTGCAAAGACAATGACAAATACGATTCCTCTCCAAATACAGCAAGGAACTCAAAGCCCTCTACATCAAGCAGACCAGATTTCTTAAGTAAACAGATAATTTTCAATCTGGCTTTATAGTAAAGATTCCAGTTACTGTCACAGCTTGAGGAGAATTGTGGAGCTGGAGTACACAAGGAACCAGTGGCATCAGGCCTCCTGTCATGCCATTCAAGGAAAGCTCTACCTTGGGCTCTGCAACTGCTTGTCAGAGAACCACTGTTTCCCTAGGACAAGCAGGTGAAGCCTGGTGATGAGGAGCTGACATCTATGTCCCTGTGCAGTCTGCAAAACTCACGAGACTGCAGACACTTTCAGCTGGATAAGGCCCTTTGGGATTCATGGGATTATTAGTTATTGAGATCTATGTCTGTATGCAGATAAAGGTACCCTTTAGGCTACATTACTCATGTGTGCATCACCATGTTGAATAACGTAAGTTTCCTATATTTGGTGGGATGACCCAATACATTGCACTTCCATCCAGAATGGTATTCTATTTAAACATCACTAGCCTTCCTTTTCTACTGTAAAATCCCCAAAACATAACATCATTGCCCTATAAATTTATTATGTTTAGATTTTTATTTTTGCATAATCAGTTGCAGGACCTGCAATATTAATCTGGATCAACCATATGCTTGCTGATAGCATAGATTATACCAAGTTTGTATGTGTCCTAATGAAAGCTGTATTAAGTGACAGGGGAGGATTCCAGCAGCTGGCTAGATTAAAACAAATAGAAGGAGCATTTAACTTCAAGAATTTATGCCATTCCCCTGGAACCAGTGAGATTATGCAGGTGCTTACAGCTGAGGACATGCATATTTATTGGCATGGTTGCTACACTATTGTTCTTGTAAGGAAGGAGTAGTGATCCATCATCATCAAGTGTAACAGGCTGCTAGGGGCTACTTTCATTAGAGGGAACAGCAAAATTCCCATTGATTTCGAAGTGAGGCAGGCTCTGACACAGAAATAGTAAGCTTGTGTAAACAAAAGTTACAAAAAAACGTTCCTCATTACAAGTATTTATGATGACTGTGGAGCCTCAGAGTCTTTTGGGTGTGTAGCCTCTGAAGTAAAGCTGTTATTAGTTCACTTTTCTCCAAAATAATTAAGGCTAAGGCACATCAACAAAACACTAGTTTTGAGTATGTGGTGCTGATTTTTAAAGTGATGTTACCTCAAGTCAGAGGTTTCTGAGAAAGCATAAATTTCATTAAGACACATTTCCACCTCTATGCATTTGTTTATTGACTTTCAGCTACAGTGAAATTAGCTTTAGTTTTGGTACTCTGATGTTTCTAGAGAAGTGGTTATCGCTTCCCCAGGGTAGGGAACCTCGAGTTTATTCTGAGTCTGAATCCCATTACAAATATCATGTACAAATGTCGTGTAGATGGTCACACAATGAAGTGCGTTTGCCTTTCCTATCCCATTTCTCACACACACCTTCATGTAGCTAGCAGACAGACCTTAAAACAGAGAGGCCTGCAGTTGAAAGTAACTGTTATAGTCAGTTCTGGGGGTTTATGCCATGAAAAAATATCAGTTCACAATGCAAGGTTTAGATCAAAACTAACCCCACTACTTCTACTGAAAAATAACTAGCTGATTGCTCTACGAATCTGTATGAAGTGGCAAAAAGCAGTGTGACTAAATAAGGGACAAATAAACCAAGAATCATTTAAGACTGCAAACTATTTCAGCTCAGGATCCAAACCTGAGAGTATCATGGCTGCAGAGATTAAATCATAAAGCTGTTCATATGCATCATTACTATTTTGCATTTATAAATGTCTGCATCATATTTCCCAATTTGATCCTCTAATTTAAAGTCTATGTAAGACTTATTTCTCATTTTTGGAATGTACAAATTACTGCCGTGGAGCCCAGCTATGTCTTTGATCCAGATCTAGCAGAGATATCTGGTGAAGGTACAATAAACAAATAGAGAAAAATTATCTAGCAATCTGCTACAGTTACACTTCTATTCCAAGTGTCTCCTCATTCTCTTTTAACTGAAAGCATAAATGCTTGCAATACTAATGCATACACTCACTAAATTTCATGATCTATAATGGAATTGAGGGTATTGCCAATACCCAGGAGAGTGTTTTTAATGTTTTTAAATCCTTTGAGCTTTTGGCTTTGGGATATTATGCTGAGACAATTTATATTTTATAGTCAAACACATAGTTTTGTTCTCTATTTGAACTAAGTTTTTAATTTTTTACAGCATCGCTTTTTTTTTTTTATCGTGGTATTTTGTACATCTTTTCTTTATGATGATGAAAGGACTAGAATAGCAGGAATTTGGAGGGCTTTTAAAGTCTAATTGCTAGTGTGTTATATAAAATACATTGAGATACTGACTACTGCAGTCGGAATAGATGCACTATTTCACTCAAGTGGTATAAATGTTACAGAGAAAATATCTCCCTAAAATCTTTACTTAGTGCTTTTCAAGGATCAGACTAGCTCATCACAGTGGTATCTGTTTTTAAAATCCTGGCATCTATTAATTCTAATTAAAATTACATTTTTTTTACCAGTTAATCAATTTATTCCTATACTTGTGCAGTATAATTGAGAGACTACTAGATGGTCTTGACCATCTGGTTTTCAATGAGATTCTGTTTTATTATGCCTACTCTTACAGCAGTGCCTGTAAGGTTTTGCAGTAATTCTCTAAATCTGAGATGGAAATGTAGGAGAAATAAGAATTCTATCAGACAAAGATTAAATATTTTAATTCTCCAAGGGTTGATACAAACTTTAAAAAATCTAATTTCCTTACTGTTCTGAAGTGTATTTTCTCAATTCTAATTTTTAATTGATGCCTCCCAGGTGTTGTGAAATTTATTTCTATTTTGGTCAATACTGTCTCAGAGATATAGCTACTCCTTAAACAAACTGCTGTATGTTACTTAGAGTTACAAAGCATATCACACAGTAAAAGAAGACCATGTACTCAGAGTGCAATGGAAAAGTTTCCAGCTGTTTTAATAGCAGTTTATTTCTAGATACTCCCTAATAAAGAACTTCACCATTTAATAAAAATATGTGGGCAAAACAAAAAATCTGTACAATTTTTTTTTAGATTAATGGTTTTTCGTAAGAGAGCTATAAAGTCTCAGCTGTCTGATATTAAAGGCTTAGGGTTTTTTTTGGTTTTTTTTTTTTTTTTTCCCTATTTCTCACTTCAGAGTAATTCTTTCCCTGAGCACTGGGTTCAGGTTGAATCAGGTTATGTGATTTGCTAATCTCCAACACAATTTTGGTGATCTACAAAGTTGGGTCAATTATCCTGGAAATAAAGGATATCTTCTTGCAGATAAAGAAAAATAAGAATACAGACAACAAACTTTGTTGCGTTGTTTTAGCCCAGGGTTCTTCCACATGAGAAAGGCTAAATTAGGTCTTGTGCTTGTGTCTGCCTGAAAAGTTGCACTGCAATGTATGTACTTGAAACTCATGATCAGACATGACCAGAAGAGAAGCTGTTAAATTTAAAATCGTTTTATGTGAATCCTGCCTCAAATATCATAATCTGTTTGTTCATCTGATAATGGGAGAGGCTGCAACATTAAGGGAAAAGAGACTTTTTGCATACAAGCCTTGACTTGAACTCTGATAGCTTTTTACAAACTGTTTTATGTGTAACATAAAACTTATTCCTAGTTCTCATGAGTGGGAGATGCTCTGGTGTTTGCAGATTACATGACATGTCAACACAAAGACAAGTGTGTATTTCTCCTCCTCTCCTTTCATACTCTTTTCCCCACAGCAAATGTGGGCTTTTCATTAATAGTGTGACAATTTCCTTGGATGGTCTTCAATAAATCACTGGGAAGGGCTGTCCTTGAGTCCCTGAGTTCTGGATTAGGAGCCAGATAAACTCACCTTCATGAGCAAAATGTAAGATTAAATACTTCTTCCCTTCTCCCATGTTATTTTAAATTGCTTTCCAGAGCAGGGACTGATTCTGAAACAGATATGTCAACAGTCAAATTAAAGTGTATTTTTATATTCTATATTTTTTTGGTAGAGAATAATAGCACAAGTGAGTGTCATGATACTACAGAAGATTATAATACCTCAGTACTTAAACTTCTGGGACTCTACACATGGCTGAGGTATCACTGAGATAAATAAACCCTATGTTTTTGTGCAATGTCATATGATTTATTTAAAGTAAGCTGATTCCATTACAGTGTAAGTTGTAAGACTGTCTTGCTATTTTGCTAACATAAAAGCTTCATTTTATAAAAGGAATGGATGAAAGGACACAGAGAATAAATAAATCTGCTTTCTTTGTATGCCTCTGTTGAGTGTTTCCCAGGTGGTACTTGGCAGTACTGAAAGTCTATTATGACTGGGTTTTGTAACAGCACTCATATCCCAGGTACGGTTTTTACCTGAGGTAAAAATACTCAGACATGACTCACCAAGAAGAGATCTTTGTATTGCTACAGTTAATTCTGTATGGTGCATATTAATTGGAGTTGTGGACAAATACTTCTCACAGGTATTAACCTGTGCTAACCATCTTTCATTGTGAAGCAGAGGTTCTAAACCGTGTAAGTTCCTGCTGGATTTGCTGTTGGCTTGCATAGCCTGTCAGAGTTTAGATGCACAAAGAATTTTTTATTATTACCCCATCTTCTTGCCTAGCAATTAAAAGGGCTTCAGCTATAACATTGTAATAATAATGCTGAGATAAACACTGCCATCATTTTACAAATTAGGTAAAAAATTGAACAGTGTAGAAATGAAGGATTTTTAAGAAAATAGATAACACAGCTTCGGTGTATGTGACCACTTTTCATTATGTGCAGACATGCCTGAACTCATCAGAGCCCATTCCACCTTGTGTTTATGTCCAGAACAAAATGAACCTCTCTGGGCTGTCTGATTAAGCAATCCAGTGATCAGAGTTCATATTTGCAGCATTTCTGGAAATATATGTGTAGGTTCACTTTAGATGGTACTGGAATCTCAGGAAAATCCTTGTGAGGTTCAACCCAAGGATTGAGAGTACAGTGGTTTGTCCTGCTCCTCTGAGGTTGCTGTTTTCTTAGTCAAACTAAACCAAATTCTGGAAGGAAGATCCATTTCAGCCTCGACTTAACACAGCCCTGGAAAGGGAGGGAATGAAGGCCCTTAGGGGTGAAAGGAAGGGTGGAAGGCCTGACAGGGGCTTCTGCTTCAGACCTGTGTCAAATAGTTATTCATCATGACTACACAGGGCCAATAATTGCTGTATAGTTTCTCTTGCCCACTCTTAGATTTCTATACTTGCGTTTTGACACCTTTAGTTTGACTTTGAGTACTGAAAAGCCAGGGCTCTAGCTGGGTTTTCTGAAATTTTAAGTGCAACTTTGAGCAACCCAGAGTATTTTCATTTGCTCTTTGTTACTTACTTTTTAGTGGACTGAAAAATGTTGTTCTTTGAGTACTCAAAACCACACAACAATGTTCAAATAAATTTGCCTCAGAATCTGTTTCATCATAAAGAAAGCCTTTACATCTCTGCAGAGGTTAATTTCCCTGGTTTTGCAGTGCTCTCAATATGTATTAAAATAACCTGGCCTTCCCAGGTTATTTTAATAAATGACTGCCAAAGTAGCTACAGGTGTTCTGTTGCTGGAACAGAGTGTGGTTTTGCAAAGCAAACATCTGTGGGGCTTTCCAGATGCAGGAAGAGCATGGAAGTGGGTGTTATCTCTCAATGGGAAGGGAGGAATGTGGCTAGCAGTAGCAAATATACCAAAAACCTGTGCATAAATACATCTATATTTTGCCAGTTAGAACAAAATAAAGTAAGAAAGACAAGTTATAAATAAAAGGGAGAGAGTATAAAAATATTCTATTTGCATAAAAGGGAAAGTTTATAATGTTTTTCTTTTTGCATGGTTGTTTTCCACAACCTATGACTGTTCAAAGCACAAGCACAATAAGGGAATTTCCCCAGGAACTTCCTACATTGCAGCTGGAAATGTCAGGGGCAAACAAGGATTCATAGATGTCAAAGACATACTGTGAGAATCAGTCCTGATTAGCAAAAGGAATAGAAAAACTTCCATCTAGGACTAACTAAAAGAACTCCTGCTTCTAGCTTTCTTGGTTGAGGTCACACTTTTACCATCTTGAGTCAGCTGGAGCACCAGCTGCCAATTTCATCTATAGGAATCTCCCTCCTAATAAACATGTGGTGGGTTTCAAATGGAGTCTGTCTTAAAATCTTTTGACAAATAATGAAGTTTAATATATATTTTTCTCTCAGATTTCACTTGATATGAAACTGAGAGATGTGTTTATATATTCACAGCACACATGAAAAGAGAATCAAAACAAGGCAGAAATGTATTGCTTAGGTAAAACATATGTGAGGAACTTTTTGATGCCAGGCTGAAGATCAGACAACCTTATAAAAAGGGTAGGGAATGCTCATTATGGACTGAGTCAGCTCAGCAGCTGTGAGGATCCTCCCTCCGCACCTCAGAGATTTTATTGTTCACCCAAGCCACTGGCAGGCAGCTGGGAGAAATACTCTTGGCCCCACATCTACCCCTCTGCAGGATGCAATCAGGCCTGGCCACTTGGTGCTTTAGAGTCCTTTGTGAGGTCTTGTTTGATGTGACCTCTTCTGATGGGATGCAAAGGCAGGGGAAACCAGGGAATGCTGTGCGCACCTGACCCATACACCATCCTGGAAATCACAGCTGAACTTAAATGAAACAAACAACAAATGCTCCCAGAGTGCTAGATGAAAGCTGACTAGAACTGCATGCTTCACATCCTACCCTGTGGTTGCAGGTGTAGACTTTCCCCACATTGCTAATAATGTTTCAAACTGCTGGTTTGTTTTTCAGATTTTTTCTCCAGGTTTCACCACTCAGATTCACTTTGGGTTTGGCACTCCCTGTAGCTCTGCCACTCTCTGCTCTATCAATGCTGAATGCTTTTCCACCTGCATAAAATCTGATAATTTTGAATTGCACTCTTTCTTGTCCTTGTTCCTTATTTTAAAGGTTATTTTGAAATTTCAGGAAAAGATAATGGTTTTCTTTTTGGTTTAATTTTTTCCCAGTGAGAAAAGATTGGTTGGTCACTAAGGAGCATTGTGTCCCAGGCTGTAAGGACATCCCTAGTCCTCTCTGAAGCAGCAGGTTTTGTCTGTGTGCTCTAGACAAAACCATAATGGCACTGAAAGAATTCTCACTGCTGTCTTCCATGAAAAAAATAAACAAATAAGTAAATACATACATACATACCTACCTAAGGAATTCTAGGCTTTAAAAGGCCTTAAGACCCAAAATATGTTCAAAGAGTCTTACTCTGATCTGCACCTGCTGGTGTGAAATAAACTGAATTTGGCTGGTGGCATCATAGAATGTTCACCTGTCTGGCATCAGAGACAGCCAAGGAGTGGGTTACATGTTTGTCTAAGAAAATCCAAGCCTTGAGTGTATACAATCATCTTTCTACAGTATGTTAAACTGTTTCTGGTCATTGCAGGGCTGGTTGATCACAAGTGTGAGAGAAGATCACTTCTTAACGTTTTATCTGTTTGTCTGTTTCCACAGGGGTTGTCCCCACTGCCATAGTATTTGCCTTTAATCAATTTGCACACAGGTGATGCACACCACTTTATTTTGCTGTTATTTTCAAAGCATATTTGTAATATTTCAATCATCACAAGATTCTGGATGCTGATACCCTCACAGTGTGGAGAGATAAACTCCTTGTTTAAGTTAAAAGACTCCTAAAATTCTTGTGCTGAGAGTCAGAGAAGGGCCATCTATCTGAACCAGGGCCGAACTTAAAACCTCCTAGCTTGTCACTTTGAATCTCAGAAAGTAGACATTGTTTCCAAAAGTGCAAAGAATCATAATGCACTCCCCTGGGGTAAGGTGTCCTTCCCCCCTTCCCCCAACAAACTTCACACTGTAGACAATTCACCATAAACAGAGACCTGATATCTAGCAGTGTGTGTGTTAACAAGTTGCCTCTCCCCCAAGAATCTGCTGGGTTTACTGGGTTGCTAAGTGATACTGCTCTCTCCCTCTCGTGCTCTAAGGCCTCCCCTTTTGCCGTATATATGCACAAAATTGCAGTGGAAGAGCAGTAAGCAAATTTATTTCAGCTTCATTAGGAGTCAGATTCCGAATTTTTCTGGCTTGGGGTTAAATCTGTTAAATCTGTTAGCACTAGCTCAGCATGTGTTTGTGGTTGAACTTTAGGGCGAGGCGCCTCCGCTCTCGCTATGAAGTCTCTTTCTGCCAGGGGCCGGGAGCGCTGCCTAATCGCTCTGCAGAGGAGGCGCACCCAGTGCGCCGGCGGTAACCTGCCGCAGGCTCCCCCGGAGCCCGGCTGCAGCCATGGGGGCAACGCGCTCGGCTTCTGCAGTCAAGCAGGAGAAACAGCAAACCCAGGAAATGGCGAAACAGACCCACCGACGTTTTACAGGTTATTTACAACAAAAGGTAGAAATTCAAAATGTGGACGGCCCTGTAAGCACAGCTTGAGCCAGAAAGCCCCAGCTTGGTATTTTGGTGTTACTGTCTGACGTGATTGCATATAAATCTCATGTATAAACTGCAATGGTACAGTCCTACGAAAGCCTCAGTTCGTCTTTCCAAACAGCCCAGCAGAACACAATAGAACCATTTTAATCTGCACTGAGATTAAATCTGAGCACTCTAAATCAGACTTTTCCTTTCATTGAATGTAAACAATCAAATCTCACTGTGAAACCTTTTCCTGCTATACTCAGCAACAGGCTCTTGCATTTCACCTCTCTCTTTTTTAGTGAAAATGTTCTTATTTAAAAGATGTTTTAAATAAACATTTTTTAACAAGAGATATCTGAAAATCTGTTTTATCCTGACACTATAGAGCTGAAGGAAATCTAACCTGAGCAACTCTCAGAAAAAGTTTTTTAAGATCCATCGTCATATTGTTTTCCCTCTTGCTTCTGTCTAAATCCAGAATACATCTGCTGATTTCTGAAGAACAGGTCCAGAGTTGCATAAGAAAAAGTAAGATAAAAATGGATAGTTTGCTTTTTCAGGACTCTGTTTTTGTGCATGTCACCCTCACAGTGCTCTGCTGCAAGTCACTTGCTCTACCCCCAAGTGCTTTTCCTTAAATATCTTTTTGCCCACTTGGAAATTTAAGTACTTCAAAGTGCAGAAAAGCCTTCTCATTGCCAGGTGGATTCCCAGCCTCTGTCTCCACCAGGCACTGCCTGGGAGAGCCTCCAGTCTGCTCCTTCAGGAGGCAGCCTGAGCTGAAGGGGGTTCTCCTGCCCTTCTAGGGTCACTTGCCAGGTGAGGCAACACACCAGACACCAAAGGGCAGCTTTGACCCTCTGAGACCAAACCAGGAGGTCAGCTTATAACATGACATCCCACGTGCACTGCCTAGCCCTGTCTTTCAGCAAGCATCCTTCATTCTGAAAGGAGTGTTGGGTAATATTGGTCATGTAAAAAATGCAGTTCACTTTCTAATCAAATCACAGAGAGGGAGGGGAGAACAAGAAAAAGAGGAAAAAGTGGTGGGGGAGCCCATCATTCTGGTCTGTAATAATTAAATGGTGCTTGAATTGAGAAAGCTTTATTTGCCCTCCCTCTCCTCAGATACGAATTTTAAATACATCACAGTTTTTGCAAAGGCATTCCTAATACTATTGTGCTGCAAATCCTGTCTGATCCAACCCTCAAATATTTATGTAAACTGAAATATGTCTGGAAAGAAGTAAAAAAGTCCCCCAAGTATGCCACACAATCTGATTCCCTCATATCCTTCCTTCCTTATTTATAAGGTGGGTGTTAAACCCTTTTCAGCTGGGTTCCAACTGGCAGGTGGTGGTTGATGAGTGATAATTGCAGAGCCTGTTCCTTTGGTGCATTAATGGCCTAACCTGTTGCCAAACAATTTGGTCTGGAATTTTCAGTAGTTGCAGAAAAGATTTTGCAGCAACTCCTTCTTTTTCCTCCTTTGCAAATAGATACACAGTTTGAAAATTCTTATTATTTGTTATTATTGACAGTGTTCAGAAAGAGGTAACTTAACAAAAAATTAGGTTGAAGTTGTCTTGCTCTAGGGTCCAGGGTATGCTTACACACCATATCCTATTCAGCTGACAGATTCCAGTAAAAACAGGATAGACACATTAAAATGCAGGTACTTGCTTTAAAACCTTTCTGTACCATTTGCAAATTGCATGTGTCTTTCTGTTTGCAGTGTTAGGGTTGACAGATGCTGCCAATTCACTGGATTGGTAGTGCTGAGCAGTGCAAGGGATGTGTGTGAAATGTGCCACATTTTCAACTAGCTCCTGTATACCTGATGGTCTCCCCAGAGGTGATGAAAGCCTGCAATTTCATTGACTTCAGTGATGAAGAATGCTGCCAGGGATGGAGAGTCCGGGCTGTGCCAGGCAACTCCCCACTGAGGGATGAGGGAGGATGATAGGCTGCGTCTGTAGTGGGCAATGTCAAGAAAACTGGGAACCCCTGCTCACGAGGTACCCAGAATTGTTTGTGCCTGAACAGTCAGTGTCTTGGGGGATAGGATCTTCTTGGGAAGACAGTGTTTCTCCCATCATAAAACCAATCCAGCACTTGTGCTTTATATTGAGGCCCTTTCAAGTGTACTTTTTCCTCATATACAGCTTTTTCAAACCCTTCATTTTGAAAAAAGATTGCATCAGCTGCTGCTGGCAAGGTCTGGATGACCCTGCCATGCTAAGCAGACCCAGGGCAGCCATAAATTGAAAAAACACAAAATCCCAAAGCCACAGAGGTGTCCACATCCTCCTGTTCTGCAGTAGGAGAGGAAAAAACAGAGCCACCTCCATGATGCTGTACTTATGATGGAGTGCTAGAGGTAATCTCAGAAAGATGTTGGGAAAATACCTTTTCATGGGGATTATTTTTAAGAGTCTGATGTGTTGATCTGCTGTTACAGGAATATTTGCAAACAAGAATGAGATGATCAAATCTGGAATCTGTTGGGACCTATTTGGGAGAAGGAAACTAAGTATGTCACCAGCTGGTTGTGCAGTAGCAAGAAGAAAAGGTGGTGGCTTACCCTATTTTATGTTTTTATTTTAGGGTTTGGATGTATAACAGCAAGCCTGGTAGGACTACAAGCTGAACATCTGACACAAAAACAGCCTTATTCTCCCCCCTCCCCATTTCTTTCTGTCTTCAAAAGCAAAGCTCTGACTATATTCAGTTGTTCTGCATTCCTCCCCCATCAGTTTATATGAGTCCCTCATCCTGATCTCTGTGGGGTGGGACATTGTAGTCAGGATAAGCATTTCAGTTTCTAAGGGATTGCCCACACAAGCCTCTCACCAGTCTTTTTCTGCTGCCTGGTGGCCTCATGAGTGGGGATCTCACCTAGGAGAGCATCATGATCCCCCAAAAATATGCCTCAGAGAAAGATGCTGTCTCCAAGCTGGTTCTATAATGGCAAGTCAGTCCTAACTAACAAAACAGAGAATGTCTGTATTTGGATTGCACTTTTTTCTTTCCTGCAAATATCCTAATGAGTGTGATCCACCTGATTTTTTCTCCCACTTTTAACACAATATTTTGCAAATATTTTTCACCTTTGAAGCCTCTCCTTTCATGTCTTTGTGAACTGCTAAATAAGAAATATTCCATTTGTTCCAAAGACTACATTATGAGGGAACATTTTCAATCTCTCAGGAAAAAAAAGGGTTTATGTAATGAGATGTTTCTGTTAATTATTAGCCCATCCTGAAGATATTTGTTGCACAGATCTTTACCTCTGAAACATCGTTGCGCTGCATGGAAGATAAACACCATTGAAATTTAAATTCCTATCTTTTCTGTCAATAGGGATTTCAACTGGACCTATTCTCTAAAATAATATAGCAGTATAAAACTACAGCTAGTCTCAGGGGAAGCAAGTCAACTCCAGCCTGATAAAATACTGGAAATTTATGCATTTATCAATGGAAAAATTGTGCACTTTAAATATAGTTAGGTAGAGCTAGTCAGCAAAATGAATTGCAAAGACATTGCTACATTAATTACATGTTGATTGTATTTGTCAAAGCAGGTCCAAAAGTAAGATTCTGAGTCTGGGTGAGGGTAAAGGAATATGTGTGTCCATTATTTCTTCTAAGTGTGATTGTTAAATAATTTGGTTTTTAGACATCTAACATTTCAATCCTTATCTTTTGAGACTAGATCTGCATTGCTGTAGTGGGAGAAGGCAGATTTAAAAAAAAAACCAGCTCATAATTTTCACCCTTTTAAAATTTAAGGAGTTTTGTAGACACGTGTCTTCTCAGTTTCTTTAAGTTCTGAAATTATTCTGATATTTATCAACTGACTTAATAGAAATTATCTACTGAAGACTAGGCAGCTGGGAAACTAGTTAATGAAATGAAAAATCCTCTGTATTTTCTTGTATTGGTATTTATAGAGTATTACTTTGTTATGTGCAGCAAGACGTATTTCCAAAAAGAAAAAGTCCAAAAGGAGTTTTAGAAACTACAGAGAGATCACAGGCAGTACATCTAGACTTCATTCTACCTCTGAAATGATAGTTTTTATAGTGCTCATAAGTCCTAACTCTTCTAAAGCTGAAACAGGTTCATGCCTCTAAGCAAGGGGTCATAGTGAGAAGTCATAACCCTGTGCTTGGAGAGTGCTCAATTGCTCTGAAGTACCAAATTAACACTCCTTTTAAAACTGAAATAATCTACTTTGTTCTCGTATTTGCAGCAACCTTAATAATAGAATCAAAGTACTTCCATTATGTATATCACCAGGTTATAGAACCTGAAATATTTAAAATCCCATTCTATTTTAGAAAAAAAATCTGTTCATTGAAAGAGTCAAAACCATTGAATTTAAAGTATAGTAAACAGCAAAAAAGGCTATATGAAGAAAACTGAAAGTTCCTGATGGCTTCCTACACAGCCCACCCCCGCTTCCCCCAGGATCAAGATCACTTGCATCTGGTTCAAGAAGTAGTATTTTTGTCTCTTTCTTAAAACAGTGGAAGATGCAAAGGTGCTAAGCAGTATTAATGGGAAGAGGAATCAGTCAAGGGTTATTTGTTCAGCTTTAAACTCATTTTATGAAGTCATAGAATGGCTGAGGGTGCCTTTGGAGGTCATCTAGTACAACCCTCCTGTTCAAAGCAGAGTGAATTCAGGACTGTGTCCAGTCAGATTTTAACACCTTCAGGCATGAGGACTCATTCCATTCCACACCAAGGTCTTAAATGTGGTAGAGTCGCAGAAACACCAGGCTACCTTACCTGTTGTG
>VWZN01002224.1:70559-112292 GCA_013396955.1 Regulus satrapa
GTTGTGCTTTTCACTATGGGGTACATGCTGATGCTTTTGAAAACCAGCCTATCTTGGCAGGCACCTCAAATACAGAACCTATCATCCAGACATCAAAGGTAAGAGGAGAGGAGCACATGCAGGTGACTTTTCATTAAAAAATCTCCCTTGTTTTATACTTGGCACAGACAAGCTATTCATTAAGTGTTCCTGGCTCTCAGATAACCTAGACACAATCTCTTGTAGCATTCATAAGCATTTTCCTACTCCTGTCACAGGGATTAGAGGCAGCAAGGCTGGCTAGAAAATTACTCAATCTCATCAAAGATTTCAAACTTTTTTTAGTTAATGTTTCATTTGGCTTTGGGAGAAAGCCAAAATCTCACGGATTAAGGGCTCAAACTGGCCTTCAGACAGTGTATTCCATTCTAGGTACAAAGTGATTTTCTTTATCTTAGCTAGCATGTGAAGTGAAAATAGCAGAAGCATGACAAATGAGTGAGGTGACCAGTTTCCTCTGTCACTGACCCTGTATATCTTGTGTATTTTTTACAGTACTCACTACTTGAAAGTCCTTTTTGCACTTTATGTCACTTCCTTTCTTATCTTCAGAAGGGTAATTTTTGTGAAATTTTCCTGAACTTTCCCTAACTCTTTCCATGGTTTAATCTTCTGCAGTGAACATTCAGAAGGTGCTGCTGCCGCTGTACCTGACCTCCTACAACTTCTGTTTTGCATGCCTCATGGGTAGGACCTTCTTTAAACTGGGTACTCCTTAGACAGGTGCAAATTATGTTGAGGTTTCACTGATCTGACCACATTGAGAAGTAAATCTTGTTCATTTGAAAAGTTAGGGGAAACAGCAGTGCAAATCCCAAGGTTTGTGTGCTGCATGAGCTCTTTCCAGCTGTTCAAAGTGTGACGGTACCATGCCTTTAGAAGCAAAATGTATAGCAGCTCAAATGCAATCCCCATGCTCTGCTGAAAACACTGAGGCTTGCTCCCCCCTCAAAGTTTCAACTAGCCCTGCAAATGTTACTCCTTTAAACAATAGGAAAGACATTGCATTCCCCCAAACCATTGTCCATTCCAGGCCCCTTTGTGAAATGCCAGCCGGAGAAGAATGTTCACATATTTACAAAATCACTTCTCACATAAATTTTAATCAAATTAATAAATAGTACTGACATTTAAATAATGGTTGTTAGGATCTCATTTTAAACCTTTTTTTGAGGTGAATAAAAGTGGTTAACTCTTCTCTAAACTGTTGTTTCGGTTATCTGTGAGTTCATAGAACTTTCTGTTATTTTAACCTTACTATTTGAACACGTACTTTGGAATTTGATTTATTAATTGTTCTTTCTCTGCTCACCTCAAATTCCCTTAGAAATAAGCACCTCAGTACCTCAAGTAGACCTCTCAACTAATTTTCAATGTGTACTTCATTTCATGGCAAACTTCCTTATTTTAAGGAAGTAAGAAGAAGAAGGTAATTTAATATTCTGGTATTACTTTTACCAAGAAAAGGAACTATCCCACATTTTTAATAGGTCACAGTCTCCAGAATTATAGTAAAATATGAATTTAATATAATAAAAATAAAGCCATATCCCTGAGGACTTTATGTCTGTGTATGCTTGGCTTTATTTTCTTATTTAGTCAACCTTTCCCTAGCAATGGTTCAACCATTTCTGCAGCTTGCCTGCAATCACACAGAAGCATTTTAGAGTAGAGAGGATGAGCACTTCACACACACACTGGAGCAACTCTATTCATTACCTTTATACAAACATACAATACTCACAATATCACTTATGGTCACAGAAAAGGTTGTTGGATAAGACATTTCCTAAGAAAAAGTACCATTCAGACAAGGTCAAAGTAAACAGCCTCCTCTGCTCCCCTCTCTTGGCCTTGTGGAGGTCTGTGTATGGTATATCTGTAAAAAATAGGTCACAGAGTTCACAGTGAGAGGTGTTTTTCATATAAATGGGTTTGGTTTTGGCTTCATAGGAAGCAATAGGCAGGTTTTATTCTGACATCCTTCAGCTCGTGCTGTAAAACATGACCCCAGAAGCTGGCCAGAAGCAATTGTATGGTCTTGCTCATAGAATAAAATCCCTGTCAAAATACATTGCCTAGTGAACACCCCTGTTCTTGTAAGAGAGAATTTACAAACAGAGTTTAGAAAGTGGCTAGGCCAACACATTGAGTAGAGTCCTGCAAGAGAGATCCAGAGAGGTCTGGGGCTCTGCAATTCTTTCATAGCTGAGAGGGCAGTATTACTGTAAACATCTTCAGTTTATATCCTTGTAAATAGCTTTCCACGCTCAGCATAAACCAACTGGGAGCCACACTTTCCCTCTGGCTCTTTGGCCAATATGAGTGCATTTCATCTTCTATGGGACATTAGTGAAACAGGAATCACAGAAGCATTTCCAAGGAAGTCAGCAATTGCCTAATCTCCTGCAAGTGTACTGTTCAGAATTTACACTGATATCAGTTTTTATTTAGTATGTGAACATTGCAGCCAATTTTTTGTATTTGTTCTCCAGTCTATCCTAGTTCCAGAAACTCTGTGTGTGGGAAAAATAGTTATGTGACAGACAAAAACTTCAGTCTTACTGATTCAAACACAAAAGTAGACCTGAGTCTGGTGTGTGTGATACACCTTGCATCCAAACTACTTAGGCACCTATTTCTTAAGTGCTGAATGAATACAGCCACATGAGTAGGCTGGCATGGGAGCAGAGATGGCACACTTTCATACTATCTTATATGATCATGACAGAGCACAAAAATGGGGCAAAAGGAAAAAGCAAACAGGGCTGAGAAATCTTTTGATTTTCTTAGTTTTCCATTTCCCATTGAATCTACATATATTCTGAAATTATTTAGAGACCATGCGTTTGCTATACAACAATTCAGGGCATTAACCAATTGATTGTGGAAGAGGTTTTATTTGGACATCTGTAGAAATAGGCCTTTTTCTCCCTTGTGGAGGTGAAGCTATGACAAACAAGATTTGAAAAATTGCTGTTCGAGAGATGTCAGATACAGTATAAGGAGTCTCAAGAAAATTATAACCTAGAAAAACAAAAGAATAACTGAATATGTGACATCAAAACCTCTGACTTCTCTCTTTCCATTTTAAATTATTTCTCTTTCTAAACAATCTAGGGGGCTGGGGAGAAAAGATCTGTTTTGAAGAAGGAAGTACTAAAGTAAATCTGGTGAAATAAAAGATCTCTAGAAGATAGATAGAGTGAGAGATAGTTCCATGTAAACAGAACTCCTGATGTAGAATATTGAAAGATTTTGTTTAAATGTTGTGCAATTTAAAAGAACTCATCTTCTTTTCAAACTGTAAATAATTTTCTCTATGAAATGTGGAAAAAAAGATCCCACCATACCTTTAAGATATATATATATGAGCATAGAAAAAGTTTGCGCACTTAACCTCCTGCTTGTCAAGGTCATCTTGATCTAATTCTCTTGTCAGCAAAGCCACTTTATGGTAAAACTATAACTCACAATTTTTTAACTCAAGTTTTTTTTCTTCCTAGCAATTTCATAATTTTTGTAGTTTTTGTGATTTTTTTCCAATCTCAAAGCACTAAGAAATTTGATTGAGAACAATACAACAAACCAAATCAATGCATGTGAGTGGCTACAGTCATCATGTTGCTTATCTTCCTCTGTGAAACACTAAGCAATTGCTGGCTTTCATTGAGGAGGGAAAATAAAGACGTGCTAGTATTCCTGTGCACATTTTTAAAATTTCACTTTGTAGCTGATTTTAGAAAAAGAAAGAAACAGAACTGATCTGATGTCTTTCCTCTCAAAATCAACCCACATGCTTCATAGGGCAGGAAGAGCAGGTGGATGAAACACCAGACATTTGCCACTTCTATCACTTCCATTAACCAATTTATTCCATTACCTCCCTGAGAACAAGAGGAACAGACTCCAGCAGAGCAATTAGTTCAGTAGAGAAGGGAAGTGAAGTGAAGTGAAGTGAAGTGAAGTGAAGTGAAGTGAAGTGAAGTGAAGTGAATTTGCTGAGACATTTTAGCATAGGTACATTGAATGTTGAAAAATCCTTTCTGCAAAGGACAGTTTTTCTGGCTCTGAAAGCAAATCTGTAGGGAGCAAATGATGTGTGGCTTGTTCTCACATGGAGAAGTGCAAGTTGCATCAGGTTTGTTAAAAGAAATGCAAGATAGATGAGAAGGAGAAGCCAAGGAGAACAGTAGCAAAGCAGGGGAAGCACACTCTGAAAAGGCAGCCAGGAACCAGGCACTGTGACCCAGGACCCTGCACACCAAAAGGGTATGTCAGGGAAATGGTTTTTATGCCAGGCTGATGTCAGAGCCTCACCAGTTTGACCTCTTTTGCAGTTTCCTGATCAGCTGCATGATGGGACAAGGGAGATTTTAGATTTCCTATCCTGTGGTCCATATCATCTAAATTGACCTGTCCCACGTGGGCCAGGGTTTCCCCATATCAAGGGAGAAAGGGAGGACTTGGGAACCTGCCTCTGACCCCTCAAAATGAGAACTATGGTGCAGGTTGCCTTAGGTACATTGCAACCCCAACCTCAGGGTGCACCTAGATTGGAGGGGGAGGAAGTAGCCAGGGTTTCTACAAAAGGTTGCTGCAAACATCATTCCATGTACTAAGTGAACATAGAGAACTATAAATTGGGGATAAAAAGTTATTAAGACTGACAAACACCTCAGAAATGCTGACATCTGATCAATATCAAGCACATTTTAGAAGTTTGAATGAGATGCGAAGGATGTAGGTGTTAACTGTAAGCACATATAGAAGCTCTTCAGACTTTACCACCAACAGTTAACTCCCAGGTTGACTGACCAGTATGAAAAGAAGGTGTATGAGAAACATGGAGTGTTCAGACTCTGTTTCTGCCTCTGCCAATTCTGCTGCCATCTTTTTATACACATAATTCTGCCAATTCTTGCTTGAGACCTGTTGAAAAACCCTCTTTTTAATTATGTTTATTATAAGGTGCAATGATGCAATGATGTTTGTGTATGGACAATAACATGCTCTCATGGCATTTCTGACCCTTGCCACATGTCACAGCAGGATATCGGTATCCTTCCTCTCCCTCTGCCCTGAGGTGTACAGTGGCTTCATTGAAATTATATTTCCAGAGTGAACACAAGATGCAAATTTCACCTACTTTTGCCCAACTTTTCTCTCACTTGTGGTGCCTGCAAACCTCACACCTGCAGGGGGAAGAGTGTACCAAGGCACCTGCTTCAAGGGAAGATATGCTTGTAAGACTGGCTGATGAAATCACCCAAGACAAGCAGCTAGGGTCAGATGCTTCTGCATGATGAACGTTAGCCACAGAACAATGCTTCTTATTCTATGGAAAATTTTTTTGAGATATATTTCTGTTTTGTTCAACAAAGGTCAGCAGAGCTGCAATGATGCAATGTTAAGAAACTCAGTATCCCTTGGGTTCAGTATTCTCTGCTCCATGGAGAGGCTCCCAGAGTCAGGATGCTTGTATTTACCTTCATAAAAATAGCAGTGATAAATTCATATTAGTTCAAATGTTTCTGTGGTATGGTCCTGTTAATTTGCTCTGTGTAAAGAAGTCAGGCAAGTCAGCTTTCATCACTTCAAAACCATACCAAGGGAGGAATGGAAGTGCTTGTTTTGGGCATTTCCCAAAATTCAAAAATAGTAGGAATAAAAACGCAGAAGACATACGGTGGGCTTGTGGGGATGCAGCTGAGGTTAAGAAATATGTACACATTTAATTTTTCTCCCAGAGTGAAATATGTTTATTCTTTGAGGCTGTAAGAAAACTAATGATTTCTTTTTCCAAGCAAGATTTCACACAATTTTGTTGTAATATAATATGCATTATTCAGTATCTGGTAAAAGTAATAACCTAGGCACCACAAGGTTTAGAAGGTAGTTAAATATTAATTTTTCATGCATTTGAAATTATCATGAAGGGAGAAAAGGGGGCACCAATTTTGCAGCAGCATGAAAACAAAGTTAATTGCTTTCTCATCCCCCACCAGGAGGGTTAACACAAGATATTGTTCAGCTATAGTGAAGAAGGGGGGGTAGTGGAATTTGAACAAGAGCAGCATGGAATTTCCTTGTAAATATTCCTGTTTATATGTTACAGTTGTGTGTGATCAAGAAAGACAGCAGAGACAGTGTGAACCAAGAGTTTGTTCTGCCTAACACCCTGGAAAAGTTGTTCTATACTGTTCATCTCAGCAAAACTATTATTCTTTGAATGCTAGGAAGGTCAGCTGGTGTTATCTGCTGCAAAAATACTGGCTGCCCAAATTCATGGGAGGGAGCTTAACTCTAGCATCATTCCTTCCAAAACAATGATTTTTGGGTCATTGTTTATGAAGCTGGCTGCTATGAGTCAATCCTCTTCTCTGTCCCCCTTTTACATGGCCTGTAAACAACTTTCCAGATGGGCTGACATCTCACTGTTGATGGAGAGCTCTGCGTGAATATCCTTTTGTGTTAGCAAAAGAGGTATGTGGTACAGCTACTCTGCTTGCACTGTGGCGTATGGGAACTTAAAGATGGACCTAGCTGATAACACCAGCTGGAATCCAAATGGAAGTGAGCATACCCTACTTTGCTCAGAGATGCTGTAATTGAATATTTATGGAAGATAGCAGGTGGGAAAAATATATAAAGAATAATAAATAGTGTTTGCAAGAAATGTAAATCAGCTTACCTGATCACTAGGCTGAAACAAGGGACCATTTCTGGATGTCAGTCTGTTGTGAATTAATACAGTAATTTCAATTTCAAAAGCTTGACTTTCTTCACTAATAATATGCTTGTAAAATAATTAAATTGCCTTTCTTGGTATTTTGCATTGTGGCAGTTACATTTTTAATTCTAAATGTACCCTGTTTATGACATTGTTAGGGAAAACTGTGTTTGTGGAAGCCATTACATCTGGTACCCTGTTATCGACTTTTAAATCAGGTTCTCTCTCTGATGAAAGATGCTGATCTCAACTTTTCAAGACATTACTCCAGTTTCAGGAGTAAATAAATTTTAAATTACTGTAGTTTACATGGGTAATGTCATCAGGATTCAGTCCCCATTGCACTTAACTGCACACTGCAACAAAGATTAATAACACGGATTGTTCCTTAATGCAAATAATTAATTCAGTTTGCCCTATTGTAAGAGCAGCTTTGGCAGTGGAGTTTTTGATTTGTAAGAAGCCAGAAGCAGACAGCGCTGACTGTAAATACAAAAACAGTGTATTTTTGATAGGTATGGACTAAATAAAAATGCCATTTACTTATTAGAAAATTATGTCTTGGCTGGTTTATTCTCATCCTCAAGGCACATTACAGGGCATAGTTGAAATCTGTGCTTTTCTGCAGGTTGACTAACATATATACCAATACACTCTATTATTCCCATTCTTGAGTGATAACCAAGTAATATTGAGAAAGACATTCACTGGAATGCAAACATAAATGTTTCTTTATAATTAGAATTCTGACTTTGTGACAGTATTTTTTTTCCCTAAACAAATAATTGCCTTAATCATACTTCTCAAGTACCTTAGATGACTACCAAAAAANTGATAAAATTAGGTCTTTACTTTTCAGGTCAAATATGTCTTTTCTGGTAGATAAGAATCTATCTCCTGAACTCATGGTGCCAAGTGACATCCCTGTTGACAGAACACAGAAGAGTTCTTCAGACAAAGATGGATCCTAAATTGTGAGGATTTGCCTACTTGAAGTTGTTTTGGGACAAGTATAAACAGGATGAATTTTCCTCTTCAGACATTTCTATTTCTGCATTATGTCCTCCAGTGTCCAGTGCTGATATTCCAGTTTTTCACTTCAAGACGGGTTGAAGGGACTTAAAGAGAAGTGTCCAGAAATGTTTATTATCATGTTAATCAATGAATTGGCACAATGTGTTTTTTCTCATTTGACACTGTAGGCTTTTTGATAGGGAGTAAACATCTTTTAAAATATGTTAATCAACCAAGCTGCTAGTCAGTGAAAAAATGATTTTGACATTTGAGAGAACACTTCTTAATTAATACTGAGATACAGTGAGACAGTCTTGAGATGTGTGTTTATCAGTTCATTGTGCAGAAAATGTCCATGCTATCAATAATACCAGTGAGAGAATTATCTTTACTCCATTACTTGTGATCTCTACTACAGCATCTGAGCAATCATTATTTAACTGCTTGGAAGTATTTTAAATTTCAGTAAGTGTTCATAATTAGACATCTCCTGATCTCTGAATTGGCACTCTTCAATGCTGCACCACTGAATTAACAAGAGTGAACTACAATCTGTTAAGTTATGCTTTAAAGAGAGGTAAATTTGGCTGAAACCCATTCTACTTGTCAATTGAAATCAAATCCATGCTTCTTACCAGATTTTTGTGCCATTGCAAGATTGCTGGATCTTCACATATGAAAGCATGGGATGCCTGTGAGCAACTTCCCTAACTGTTTCACAGCATGCAGAACCTTTAATACACTGACATATGCACAGCTCTTACTTCATTGCACAAGGAGCTCAGAATAGACCTTTTTGGGGGACCTGAGTTAAGCCAGAAATTCAGATGTGCCCAACTCCTCTTAAGAAACAGCACAGAACCGTTACGTACTGCAAACAGGATCACATTTTTTCACAGCATGGGGATTGGTCTTCAAAATGCCACCATCTCCTAAAATGAACTAGATGCAGCAGAAAGCAAATTTCTGCTCTTGCCAAGATTGTTGTCAACCACCTCTTCTGACTGCAAGAGGCATCACTTCCTCTTGAAGCAGCCCTTTTCCTCCATGTCAACAGAATAGTGACAGATTATGGGCTGAAATTATTTTAGATCTGGCATTTATTTTCCCCACTTTTTTGCCTAAGTGGTTTCAACACTTTTAACTGGGTTTCCAGGGTTCTTTGTCAAACAATAAGAAGGGAGAAGATCCTCAGGATAAAGTCGCTGCAGCACTTTCCTTTAATTAAAAGTTTAAATTCACATCAGGTGTCAGTTTAATTTAACAGTGTAATTGTCTTCTTTTTTCCCCCTCAGTTATTTCTGCATAGCCCAAATTATTTGTGATTTGCTTTGGATTTGCAAGATATTAGTGATCATCCAAGACTGAAAAAGCTGAATACTGTATTATTCTTTCTTTTTTGTGGACTCAGAGTCATCACCTTGCTTTTTCTGAAGTACAGAACATGCACTGAAACCTCTGTTATAGTAATGTAACTATCATGAAGTTGGGTCAAAATAACCTTTGGTGCCTTTCCTGAAGATCTTGGCCTTATTAGATATTAGAGCCATCCAACCACCAAATTGCTATGAGACTCAAATGTTAAAAAGAGAAAAAAAATTGTAGTCTTGAGAGAGAAGAGTCATAGGAGATCTTGCTTGTATGAAATGCCTCTAAACAATGAATCATAGGCTTGAGCTCTTTTGTGTCTATTTCTGAAACTGTATTAAACCCAAACAAGCCTTGAAGCCAAAGCGTTCTTAATCAATAGGAGATATGTATCATTTGCCATGGCTGAAAATGTTCTGAGAGTGTTTTTTATCTATGAGTGCTATTGAAGCATCACTTAACTGAGATGTTCCACAAGAATGTGTGATTACTCAGAGTCTGTGTGGACCACAGACATGCTTTGATTTGAAGGAGACAGAAAATTTTATGCCAATGCCAGCATAACGTCTTTTTTTTTTGTTTTTCTCGACAATATATTGTGTAATATATGCAAATAGTAAAGTCTATAGTAGCCATTTCAATACCACTTTTCAAACAAATACTTTCTTTCATGAGCAGAGAAACAGAGAATGCAATTTTTTGTCCCAGTTCAGGGTCATAACAAAGCATCTGAACCTCAGCACCTCTCACTTGACATCTTCCTGCCCACCAAATGCCATGTTGGAGCTGCTCTTAATTGCAGTCAAGCCAAGCTTTACACTACATATGCTACAAATTAAGTGTCAGGAGTAATCAAACAGACAGACAATTTGTGTCTGGGCCAGGGTAGATGCTTTTTTTGACATTTCAAAATGTGCTCAAAGTGGGATTCTGCTGCAGGCTGGGAGTCCCAGTGCAGATCCAGGCATGTCTGCACAGATCCTGGTGCAGATCTTCCACATGTCACTTGTGCTGCAGAGAAGTCCTGAAGGGCAGGGAGGGCACTGAGCCCTGAGCTCAGGAGGGTGAACACACCACTTCAGAACTAGTTTGGGCATCTCTGCAGAAGCAGATATTAGTCACAGCAAAATTAATTTGTCCACTCACATGTTCTCTGCTATTAGTAATAAATTACCTGGACATCTTCATTACCACATATTGACTGGGGTGGGGTGCAAATAAAGAAGTATGGGTTTGACATGCAGATGTACAAGTGCTAAAGACTAAGTTTCTTTGGCCTTTTTTGAAGATGAAGTACTCTGGAGTTTTCCCTCTGAGCCCCTTCAAACTGGTGGCTTCTGGTCACATATTTTTGTGTGAGCTTTTAGCACAGTAACATACTGGGTTAAAAGGCAACTAGAATAATTACCCATGAAGAAAATTGTTGTCCTTTCCTTCCTCTTAAAAAGCCCTAGACTGAGGGGAAACCTGATTTCTTACACAAAGCTAGCTGATAAATCATTCTCATTTTTATTGGAAATAAGGGCAATTTTCCCCCTAAGGAAATAGTACCTTAACACAGCCACTGGGGGACATTTTTCTCTAGTTTCTGAAATTGGATCATTTCACTTTGTATTTAACTACCAGATATTATCTCTAAATAGACTATCTTCAGCCAGACCAATAAAGAGAAATTCTTGCCTCTGCCTCTAGAAGTTTTCTTGTGATGTCTCTTCATTCTGTTGGTGAGGTTCTGCTCTGGTTCGGTCTAGGACTGCTTGCTTGTGCAATAACAGGTAGGGACACAGTAACATCACATAGGGACTCTCTTACGTCAAAGAACTTGTAAGAATATGAAAGAGGAGCTTCACTTATTTCAATGCTGCAGTGTTGCTTAGTGCCATGTTTATATTCTGCTACCGGTCATGTCCAGATGACAGCAGAAGGAATGTCTTTTGCTTTTTTCCCTGGATAAACTGCACATACTGAGTAGTGGCAGCTGCTGTCACAACCAAACTATTTAGCTACAGTGAAAAATTGTGTCTGATAAAAACTAAGTTTTTGATGAAAATAAACAGCTTACACGGAAACAGAGTTATTATGCATGACTAGAGTGACTCTGATGATTAAAAATATTCCATTTGCAAACACCTTTCTTCCAACCATTCTTTTGATAAGACAAGGGCATTCACCCTTAATCAGAAGAAAGTGAAAATGTCAGCAAAATAACAAATATACAAGAAATTTCCTTTAATGGAATGGGAATGGCAAGACGGACAGAGCTTATTATTTTAAAATAATAATGCAGTGCTAGGGCATTTGCAATTATGTTTAGATTGATGTTTGCCTAGGCATTTTCTTGTAAAAAATGCTGACAGGCAAAATCACTATTCAGTACCCAGACTGTGAATGTTTAATTTTCTTGTATTTTTTGCTTTTGTTGTTGTTGTTGTTCATTTTACCAAACATTAAATACAAACACTTGCAAGTCTATCTCTTTTCTTTCCTTCATTTTTTTTCTTTCTCACTTTCCTGTAGAAATTGAAGGTGTCATTTAACTGCAGTGTTACAGGAAATAAATGTCTACTTTCTTCCAGAAGACCTTGAATTCTTTCATATTTGCTAAACACCACTGTGAACTATTTGAACAGTTAACACCCAACCTATCAGCCTAAGCAATCACCAGTAAAATTCCTTCTGAGGCAAAGGAATGTGGTATTTTTTAATACTAACTCCACCAAAAACCTCCTAATGTGATTGAGAAATGAAAATAGAACGGAAGCTTTACATCTGTGGGAAAACATTTATCTCTTACAGTTGCATCACAAGTAGCCTGGAAGAATGACAATATAGCAAAACAAACATTTGAGAGACATCTTGAGAGTGGAAGTTTTCTCAGTTGAGACATCACTGTGAGTGAAACTCAGTTCATTATTGAAAATGAAATTGCACGTTTAATAGCTAGATAACCTAAGTCATAGGAAAGAAAACGAATCTGTAATACAGGAATAAAATTCCTTTGGGACACAAAGAGATGAATAGTTCAATAAATCCTTTATATTTAAGCCAATTAAAGATATAAGACCAATTTTATCCTCCTTGTTTTTATCTTTAGGAGACAATTATATATTTTCAAGGTTTAGACAATTGAAATTCCCTTCTTTTCTACTGTCACAAAAAGTGTTACAGTGCTTGTCCTTTTACGTATTATACAAATCTCATTCATCAAGGCACTTATCCTGACTTTTCCAAAATTGCTTCTCATAAGGACAGTATTTCTAAGTTACTTTTGAAGTTTTTTTGGGATGAAGCCATATGGAGCAGCAGTAATTGTCACCTCTCCAAATTACCAGGGACATTTGTGACTTTCCATCAAAACACTGGAAAATTAAGCCATTGCAGGTGTCCATGCAAACATCCCTGACACTTTGTTCCACAGCCCCTGTACGGTGCCAGGGAAGATAAGCACACATCTGGGCACAATTTCTGATGCCAGGACTCACACAGATCACACCGGAATATTAATTTTTCTGAAAGCATGTAAGGAAATACAGTATTGTTGCCAGCTTTGCTATTGTCTCAAAAATAAAACTTTTCTTTCAGAAAAGAAATAGGTAGCTGGAAATGGGTGAATTACTATTGCAGAGTTAAACATGCTAATGCATTAATCTCTTACTGACTGTTCGAAACAAGTCATATGGAAGCAAGTCTTTATATCAACCTAAATACAATCAGTGTTATAACAGTTTTAGTACAAACAATCTGAAACTTTTTTTCTGAATTTATAGATTCATGTCCCACAAATTTGTCTAAACTCAAGATTGCTTGGATGTTCTCTCTAGAAATTAAGTGTCTTGTTCTGGGGATAGCAGCTGCCTTAAAAGTGATAGAGGGGATCTATCTAATGGTGAATCTCAAAACTTGTTTTGGTTTCCTCAGTTGTTTGAAAAACAAAACTGCAAATTGGAAACCAGTTCAAGTCTCTGAAATATAAATAATTGAGGTATATGGGGAAGGCAGCAAATAGTTTACACACTGAAATTAGTCTGGCTTCAATGTTGTAAATGAAAAAAACAGTGACATCAGAAATACACATTCTTGGTTTATGATGCTTAGTGCCATACATCTCAGATGAGCTGGGAAAAACAAGAATGTAAACTTCTTCTGTCTGTAGACATAAGCATTTTTTTAAGGCATGCTAATAGTCAAGACCACCCAGGCACTCAGGAAGTCAGATTAAAAGTCAGTTTGCAACTGAACAGTGAAGCCTTCTTCAGCTTCAATAATCTCAGCAGTTCTTCATCATAGACCTATTTTAACGTTCATCCATTATACAGAAGGGATGAATCCTGCAGAAGAAGGTGAGGTACAGCAACACACTGAATAAGGGATGATGTCCTGCACTGGATAAATTATAGCATTATCTTGATAGCTCTGAAAATTCTCAGCGTTTTTTCTTCCAGTCAAGAAGATGGCAGGTGTTTAACCTTCTGAGTTATAGAATGAGACCATTTCATACATTTGCAACATTAATATTTATAAAACATAATGTTTAATTCTTCAGATAGAAAAAAAAATCCACATATGATGCACAAACGGCTGCAAAAGTGACTTTTGGCAAATATCAGAACTTGGTCTATATGCATGACTAATGATTTGATCAACCACCAGCTTTAGCAGGGCATGCACCAGGTGCCACCTTTACTACAAAGACTCAGTATTTATTTAGAAATGCAGAATAGTTTGTGATAGAAGGGATTGCCCAGGTGTAGAGGGGGTGGACACCCATCACTTGAGGCTAAAAGTTGGTGGCTGAACAAGATAAGGGAAGAGGCAAGTAAGAGGCAAATCCTTTAAGGTGAGGTAATGTTTTTCATCATGACAAAGTCCTTGTGTAAGAAGCTCAGGTGTGAAAAATCCCTCTGAAAAAGTGAAGTTCTGGGACATTCTCAGGTAAGCCTGAAGACATTAATCCCTTCTGATGGGCTGTAATTGATTTAACCATGCTGATATAAAAGGCAGCTATAACATCTTAGAAGATATCAAAGACTCCCAAAATGTCCCGTGATCCACAATATTAAATTATCCACCATAAAACTTCCCGGCATTGACACCTAGACTGAGTATATATTAGCCCAACTGACTTTTGTGGTCTTCCTCCACCCTGAACAGACTGCAACCATCACTTTGACCAACTAACATTGAAATTGCAACAATCAAGCCTCATGGTTGGATCCAAGGAAGGTGGCTATATACCTTTCTATTCTTATTCTTTCTTTCTTTTACCTTATGCATTTTCTGAAGTGTTATTTTTATGCTTTTATATTGCTACATTACAAGCACAACCAGCTACATTTTAAAATCTGCCAAAAACCTTATTCTACCTTAATGTTCTAAAGTTTACAAGTAAATGTTTGTTATTGAACTTCCTGAGATTTGCTGTTTCTCATGTGCACTCTTACAGAGTAAATAAAACAACCTAAATTGGCCCAACGGATCAGAGCATAAAAAGTGGGAAGTGCTTTGCTGTCTCTCTCTTTCCATTCACCCATTCAAGATGTGTGGGAAGAGAGGTAGCCAGTGAAGACTGAAGAGAACCTTGCTAAGCACCTCAGCCTTCTCCTTGCCTCTTGTTATCAGTTTGCCAGCATTGTTCATTGGGGTAGGTAGCTTTCTTTGCTGGATCTTTCTTTTCTGGATGACACACGTGTAGAAGCCCTTCTTGTTATTCCTTGAAGCCCTTGTTAAGTTTGATTCCAGCTTTTCCTGGAGTTTCCTTGCCCCATCCCTACACAACCAGGCTGTGTCCCTATACTGTTCCCAGCATACCTGTCCCTGTTTCCATTGTCTAGGCATTCTTCCCCTTTACTTTGAGCAGAAAGTCGTGATGATCAATACCAGTCTCTTTCCTTCCTTTCTTGTTTTCTTATACCTGTGGATCAAGAGTTCTTGTGCTCTAAGGAAAGTGTCCATAAAGATCTGCCAGCTTTGTTCTGCTCTCTTTTCCCTGNAGAAGCTGCTGCTGTCACAGGCTCTGCCTGATCAGGCAGCCTCCAACAGAAACCATCCTCAAGATTCCCTTTGTTACCTCAGTCTCTGATCCTCATCCATGAAATTTTGACCTCTGTGGCTTCAGAGTCCTTCACAATCAGTTAATTTCTTGATGTAGAGGGCAATTCCTCTGCCTGTCCTGCCTTGCCTGTCCATTCTGAACCATTGTCATAGTTTAGGAATTTTGTATTCCCACAAAAAAAAAAAAACAAACCCACATCCTGCTCCCCTCCCCCTCCAATGGGAGGTATAAAAGGCAAGGTGTGGATTAAGAACAATTTACAGAGAAACTCCATGAACAATCTCCTGTTTCATTTGTTCAAAAGTTGTTATTGTTCAATACCCCACCTGAAATCATTTTTCTTCAATGCCATGTGACAGAGAGGATTTACAATCTGAGGGTTTGTGATCTAGAATATGCATTCTGCAAACCCCACAGCACCTAGGAAAGCCTGTGTTTCCTTCTTGCTGGTTGGTGGGGACATAGCTGCTATTTTATTGAACAGGTCCATTGAAATCTAATTATTTTTATCCTACTGTTTTACTCCTAAAGCCTGGATTTCCCACACAGGTTCCTTGACCTTACTTTGATTTATGGTAAAACCAGTCTTCAGAGACATCTGGATTATCTTCTTAACTTCCTCAAAAACTTCCCCTTCTGTCCTCCTCCATACAATGATGTCATCAATGTAGATGTTTTGGAGCCTCACCCTTTTCCAGTGCAATCTGGATCAATCCATGGGAGATGGTGGAGCTGCATTTCCACCCTTGGGACAGTCGGATCCAGGTGTACTGCACGCCCCTCCAGGTGAAAGTGGTGTACATTTTGCTGCCAGAGGAATGGAGAGAAATGTATTTTCAATGTCCATGGTGATACCACTTTGCTGCCCTGGACTCCAGTTCATACTGAAGCTCCAGTATGTCCAGGACAGCAGCACTCTGTGGTCGTGTGTCTTCATTCAGGCCCCAGTACGCAACAGTCAGTCTCCATTCACCATTGGACTTACACATTGGCCTCATAGGACTATTAAATAAGGGGTGTGTGGGTATTTCAGACCACTTCTTGGCTCTCCAGTCCATCCATGTCATGGACAGGGATCATGGAGTCCCAGCCAATGTAGTATTATCAACAATGCACTGCTGTGGTAGCAGTACCTGTTGGCTGGCATTCCATACCAGAGCTCTGTACCTGTTGTACAGAGGCACTTGGAAGGTGAAGTAGGCAGGAAATAGGTTTGCCAGCTGTCCTAAGTGTGGACTTGCCTCCATTCACTCCTTCCCTCCCTTTAAGCTACTGTCTTCAACCTGCTGGGAGGAAAACACATGATCCCCTTGATCTTGTTTTCTGTTCTTGTTTCCATCTCCAGGAGGTCAGAGAATAGTCCTGCAAGTCTGTTTCCTTCTTAACCTTCCTACCTCCTCTTGTACTGGTGACCTTAGACTGAAAGGTCATCCACTCAGTCACACCTCACAAAGCTGTTGTGTCTACTGCCGCCCATTGCTACTGACAGACTCTGGCACTTCCTGCAGCCTGGGCTGGTCTCGTTCTTATGGAAGCTTTCTCTGGATTGCCACATCCATTCTGACAAGTGCAGATGGACTTTCTGCCAGGTGGACACCATATGAGTTCTTTCTGAGATAGAGATGACTACCAGAACCATTCTCTTTAACTGGTAGGATGACAGTCTTTTCTGCATCTGCTGCCACAAAAACTGCTTATGTCCCAAATTCTGTTTGCCTGCTCTCTCAGCAGCATTCCAAGATATAGCCCACCATTTTGGCAGATACTCTCTAGGTTACAGAAAGGAAAATGCTATCTTGAGATTCAACATGGCCAAGTGATGGCTTCTGCACTAGTGTCACAACAACCCCACACAGCACCAAAGACCAGCTGGAAGGCTGCCCAGAGTAAAAGTGCCTGGGATGTTGGTTAACAGCAGCTGAACACGAGCCAGCATGTGCCCAGGTGGCCAAGGCTGTCATCAGCAGTAGTGTGGCCAGCAGAACCAGGGCAGGGATTGTCCCCTTGTACTGGGCACTAGTGAGGCCACACCTCAAGTGCTGTGCCCAGTTTTGAGCCTCTCATTACAAGAAGGACGCTGAGGGGCTGGAGCAAATCCAGAAAAAGGCAACAGAGCTGGGAGAGGGTCTAGAAGAAAAATCATATGAGAAGTACCTGAGGGAGCTGGGGTTGTATATCCTGGAGAAAAGGAAGATCAGGAGTGACTTTATCACTCTCTACATCTGCCTGGAAGGAGGCTGTAGCACCGTGTGTATTTTCTCTTGACAAGGGACAGGAAAAGAGGAAAGGGCATCAAGCTGCTCAGAGGAATTTTAGGTTGGATAGTAGGAAAAAGTTCTTCGTGGACATGGCTGTCAAGCAGTGGACCAAGCTACCCAGAGAAACAGTTGAGTCACCATCCCTAAGGGTATTTAAAAGGTGTGTAGATGTGCCCCTGGGGTATATGGTTCAGTGGTGGGTTAGTGGTTGGATTCAATGATCTTATGAATTCTGAGACACACACAACACACTGGTTTTCATCACATGAGAAGTTACCATAAAATACAAGAATTGTCAAAGATGGCCAAAAAGTTTTTTCCTTTACAGCTCCACCACTTTTCCTGTTGAATGAAGGCAAAATTAAGTTAGCAGGTACCTATTGAGCAGTGGACAGTCTGGACAAGATATCTAAACCTGAAGCCTTTCTCCTCCCTTGGAGGAATCAGCAGCAGGGAGTGTGAAACAGATAGCGTGCCCTCTGAAGTCCTGCCCCAGTCTAGAAAACTTTTCCCTGCTTCTTCCTGTATTCAAGAGGTACACCACTTGAACACTCCCACAGGTTCATTCTGCTGATCCTCCAGCTACACACTTTCACTCTTCTCCTGTAGCGTTGACCCCTCCTGTCCTTTCATGTGCTGTTCTAACAAAACTGGAGGAAAAATCTGTAACTGGTTCATTGTTCATTGCACACAAAGGGCTTGCAAAATCAAGTGGATGGATCTTAGGCATGATCTCTGTGTAAGATTCACAAATGTTTCCTGACTGTGTATGAAGGGAGAAGGGAACTAAGGGGGAAGGATAGCACTCTAGAGGGCTCTATAGGATGAGTTGCAGATTTTAACTTCTCTCTGGAGCTGAAATTTTTATAACATCACTTCTGCTCTCTGCCTGTTCCTCAATGTAGAATAGAGCAGCTGTGGAGTTCCCATAGCCCTGGCTTAGTCAGGGAACAAGGCCAAGAGAAAGCCATTGGAGATGAGTATGGGGTCACAAAAGGGGTTCCAACAGCTTTTTTACTGACCATTAAAACAGTAAATTACCATAAGGTTGAGTTTTCTGCTCAGACCTCTCCACACAAATTCAGAATTAAGTTTTCCCTTCAGAGGAAAACATACAAGACAGGAACTGAACTGTCCTCTGAATAGTAGCTGTATCAGGAATGATTACTTGCTATCTTTGTCTGTTGTCAAAACAATTAGCATTGATTTAAATATCTCCCAGAAGGCTGGCTTATCCTATACACCTAATATACATCCAAGATTCATTACCTTGTCATTGATTTTTTAGTTCTAGCTATCATTTCTAAGTGGCTCCATAACTTGGATCTATCTTGTCCATTGGGCATGTAACCACTGGAGCTTTCACTGAACTGCTGTTCCTCAGGCCACTTATTCCTGTTACTAAGGAGAAAACTGCCTTCTCTCATTAAAAAAAAAAANTTAGGGCTGACTGCCCTTGGAGAGCTGATAACCAATCAGCTAGGACTTCAATTCTTCTGGAATGAAACTCAACATCTGCCTGAAGCTGTGTACCCCTGGGTACTGAGAAAAAAAAATAAAAAAGAGAGAAACAACAGCCTGAGTTTTGACATCTGACCTACTCACTCTCTGTGCAGTGAAGCCTACAGGGTCAGGTTTTCTGTTCATGTAGAAGAAATAACTTGAAAATATGTGGTATCCAGCTAGAAACACAATGCTACTTCAGAATTCAGACCGATGAAATTTAGTATATTCTAATTTTTCAGTTGTTAAAGTATTTTTTACAGAAGTTGCAAATTCCAATGTACATTAATAGGCCAGCATTTGCAACTTGTAAGTCCATTTAAAAGCCTCCTGTTAAAGTTAACTTATTTCTTGCTCATCTGAATTTTCAGCACATTTATCATTCTCTTGGCATGAAGATCTTAGTGGAACATACCCCTTTCCAGATTACGTTCATGCAGAAAAAAAACAGCTTTCAGAAGCATAAAAACAGTTTCAAGAAGAGCAGTTGAGCAACTATAATCCATTTGATTATACACTTAGTCCAGGAAGTACAGAATTCTTTAGATGAGTTTTGAAAATTTAGCCCTATGTTCTTTGACTTTTAATTTATACCAAACATCAGTTCAATATCTATTCACTTTTGCAACCCATGTAGTCTCCAGCTACAACTACTTTGTGGCATCCTGAAATAACCTGGAGATCAGGAATTCAATATACAACAGTATTCAGTAATGAGATTGAGGAATTTCTAGCAAAGGCATTCAAATTATGAGTATAAGAAAAAGGTAGTTGAAATAAGAAAATATGCCAATCTATAACACACCGCTTGCTTCATGCACTGCAAAAGTCTGCTGTAAATAATAGAACGGTTTGTGTTGGAAGAAACCTCAAAATTAAATAGGTCCAGCCTATCTGTCATAGGCAGAGACACCTTTCTTCCACTAGATCAGGCTGAATGTGAAACAGCTTTTCCTGCTCCAGTTGAGAAAGGAGTAAGGTGCTCTGCACTCACCAAGGGCTGATCACATGCATGTGTGTGTCTCTGAGTTAATTTCCTACTCTGTCATGCCCTGAGTAACTTGTCTGGGTGTCCCACTGAAGACTTGAGGATATCTCCTGGGATTTTTAAAAGACCTGAGACCTCCTATTGCACCTTTANATATTGCTTTATGTCTTGGAGTTTCTGTAATTTAGGGCTGACTGCCCTTGGAGAGCTGACAACCAATCAGCTAGGACTTCAATTCTTCTGGAATGAAACTCAACATCTGCCTGAAGCTGTGTACCCCTGGGTACTGAGAAAAAAAAATAAAAAAGAGAGAAACAACAGCCTGAGTTTTGACATCTGACCTACTCACTCTCTGTGCAGTGAAGCCTACAGGGTCAGGTTTTCTGTTCATGTAGAAGAAATAACTTGAAAATATGTGGTATCCAGCTAGAAACACAATGCTACTTCAGAATTCAGACCGATGAAATTTAGTATATTCTAATTTTTCAGTTGTTAAAGTATTTTTTACAGAAGTTGCAAATTCCAATGTACATTAATAGGCCAGCATTTGCAACTTGTAAGTCCATTTAAAAGCCTCCTGTTAAAGTTAACTTATTTCTTGCTCATCTGAATTTTCAGCACATTTATCATTCTCTTGGCATGAAGATCTTAGTGGAACATACCCCTTTCCAGATTACGTTCATGCAGAAAAAAAACAGNGGTAGTTGAAATAAGAAAATATGCCAATCTATAACACACCGCTTGCTTCATGCACTGCAAAAGTCTGCTGTAAATAATAGAACGGTTTGTGTTGGAAGAAACCTAAAAATTAACTAGGTCCAGCCTATCTGTCATAGGAAGAGACACCTTTCTTCCACTAGATCAGGCTGAATGTGAAACAGCTTTTCCTGCTCCAGTTGAGAAAGGAGTAAGGTGCTCTGCACTCACCAAGGGCTGATCACATGCATGTGTGTGTCTCTGAGTTAATTTCCTACTCTGTCATGCCCTGAGTAACTTGTCTGGGTGTCCCACTGAAGACTTGAGGATATCTCCTGGGATTTTTAAAAGACCTGAGACCTCCTATTGCACCTTTAGTCTATGTGTGATTGATCTGCTCCCAATTTACCTCTGCCAAAGACAGAAATATTTTTTAAATTATGCTAGGCAAAATGAAAAATTTACCAATGATTTGGGTTTACAGTTTTTTCTCTTGCTTGAAAGTTCTTGGAAGAGAAACAGGAATTTTGTATTTTCTGTTAGTGTAATATAAATGGAAGCCCAAATGCAGCTGTGTGCAATACAGCATGTCCTTTTGCCTTTTGCCTTGTCAAGTTTACAGATCTTGCAACAACTTAAATGCACTGCAGTCTAAATCATTTATCTCTGGTTCCCACCATGGAAACAATCACTAGTATCAACAACTATGCAGCATCCATGTTTATCTCACAGCCAGACATCACTTGTGTCCCTGGATTAGTTATAAATTTAATCCATTCTATCCTCCAAACAAGACAATCAATAAACGTTCATTTTCCTCTGGTCAAATTTTCATAACTCAACAATTTCAGTACAGTTTAGACAAATGGATTGTAAGGGGGAAAAGCCCTGAGAATTTGTTTTAATGAAGTATGAGGTTTCATCAAGCAGAAATGGGATGAAAAACTGTTCAGCATGGGAATTAAGTGCATCAAGTGCTTATGTGAATCAAGGCAAGAAGTCTTAAAATACTCGCTTGCTATGGGATACACACCTCACTCTGACATATCAATCAGTTATAGGGTGTAATTCCCATTGCTGAAAAACAAATCTGTGTTAAATCAGCTTTCTCAGTTATTTGGAAAATGCAGCCACAGTACCTCTGGCTAACTAAAAGCAATTTAAAGATGCTTGCCATGCCATTCACCTTCTTCCAGGGAATGCCAGTATTCACACTGTGTAAGGGTCCTGCATCTCACCTGCTTGTGCTTACTTAGCTCCACAGAGTGATGAGACTGAAGAGAGAATCCCTTGAACATAAATCCTTACATACTCTGTCGTATGCACTTATTTTAAAGAGCTTGCTTGAACTTCAAAGTTCTTGCTGGGTAGCAAGACCAATGTAGCCTAACAGGAATAGCTGTGTGGGACCTGATTGTATGGACAGGGTGATGGGGGTGATGGGGCTGTCTTATCACAGCCAAGCAGAGGGGAGAGAGTATCTGACTATGAAAAGACTTTGTGTCTTTCCTCTATGTAAAAGGGTTCACCTATAGTTTGCAGAAGTGAAAAGTCCCTTCAAGAAACATAAGGAGCTGAAGTTTGAGCTAGGAGAAAGAGAAGGCCAGTTGTGGTGGTCAAATTGTCTTGTTGCCCAGAGTGTTTAGGTCCACATAGATGCAGAGAATAAGAACAGCAAGTCTAATATCCTTCTCTCCTGTATTTATGCCAAAATAATTTTGTGGAATTCTTGCTGATTTAAAACAGATTTACAGAAACCAGCCTCCAGAATGTGAATGCCAACCCACATCCCAGTGCCATGATTTTCAGGATTTCTGACAAAATGGAGTATATCTTTACTGGAAAAGTTCAGGGACACTGTAAAATAATCTGTAAACAGATTAATAAATCAGGCATAGCAGGAAAACTACTTTTCATTAAATAATTCGAGTAATGTAGGAAAAAAAAAACACAGCATGCTTCGTATTTTCCACCCAATTCTAATGCAGTTTGGAGGAAAATTGTGCTTTCACCAGCCGGCCTTTCACGGATGTCATGCCCTTTCACACATGCAAACACCTTATCAAGTTATCACAGCATATCCTTTCAAGGACTTTGAAGGCAGCTGCCACCCACGATGGTTCTTGCTGCCTGTAGCATTCCAGGCACTTGCACCTCACTTAATACAGTAACAAAGACAGTTTAGCTGCCACGAAGTCTACAGTGTGCTATTACAGCTGTGAAAAAGCTTAACTTTGGCAGCTATATATCATTAAGGCTTTGTTTCAGAAACTCTCAGAATAGATTTTTGCCATGAAGCCACCAGTGTTAAGCCAGTAAACTGGCACAAGTGAGCAGAGTTCCTGGTGAATAACTGAGAGTGACAGACTGGGTTTTGGAGATTATGAAAGTAAGATGGAAACCAAACCACTACCAAGCAGATACTCCAACAGCAGTCATTTAACAGCAGATCCTCCCAGGATGTCAAAGTTTTTCCATTCTTTTAAGTGGCTGGACAAGTGGGCAGACTTGCAGGCTGTCTCCTGCAAGTCACTAGGCTGAAAGAAAATGGTTCTGAAATTGGACAGAAGCAATGTATGCTGAAAGCAGGGTCTATTGTCTCATTTCTCAAAGAAAAAGGCTCTGCTGTTAATTGCCTTCAGAATATTACTACAATAAGAAAAATAAAAGAAAAAAAAAGGAAAAGAAAAAGGTACTCCTTTTGCATGGGGAAGGCAGATAGTCATCAGAAAAGAAATCACTCAGATACCACAAACCAGTTCCAGCAGATGAAATGCCACCTGCACTGAGTGTGCTGAAGAGGACAAGACTTAGAGTGCAGGTGCATCCTTGCAGGTCAGGCTAATATTTCCTGTTAGTGCTTGTTGAGCAGCAAAGGCAAAAGTAAGTGGTAAAGGCATTACCTCCCTAGAGATGTGCGTCTCTGTGTAGGGAGAGCACTGAGGCTGAGGAGTAAGCCTGTAGGAGTGGCTTTACTTGGGACTTCCCTCTCCAAACAGGAGAGTCATAGACATAAAGTCTTGAACATCCCACACGCCTCAACAGCTGTCAGGCTGCAAATAAGGGAGTACGGTGAATAAGCTGGGATTGTTAGGACAAATTCAGGTGACTAATTTTTTAAATGGACTTAGCACTCTAGAACTCTGTAGTGACCTCCAGACATGACCTGGGCCAGAGAGAGCATGCACTGAATACATCAGTGTTTGTATATATATATGGGGGGGTGTGTGCACGATCAGGAGACCAGAGTGCCTTAGCACACACAGCTGAGCCCTGCCACTGTTAGCCTGGGCAGGACACCCTCAAGTGGCAACCCAGTATTTCCCTGTCGAAGCCCCACTCTGGCTGCAGTGCTGGGCACTGGTCACATCTTCCCCACCTCTCTGGACTCTGACTCACTCCATTGCAGGCAGAAGGAAGTTCATTTTCTCTTCTGATCTTTGTTATACACACTTGTATGCATGTGTGAGTCATGTGGCCTTTCATAATCCAGTCCAAACATTGTTATCAATAAAATAAGCACTGATGGAAACAAAAAAAATTTTTTGTACTGGACAATCTCTAGAAGAGAAGTTTCTCCTGTCTCAGAAGATGATCTTGCCTCTACAGGCCTCAGGAGAAATGGCCTTCCTTTCCTACCTTCAGATTAAAGCTCTTTTGCGTTCACATTTCCTAATTCTTAACACAGTGTGTATAAAGGACTAATGCAGTGGGTGCTTCAAAGGTACTCTCTCGGGAAGTGTTTTCTTAAGCAGACTTGTATGAAATACAAGCGAATGCTTAAAGAAAGAAGAATTTCTAAAATACAAAACAGATATTTTTGGAAATAAGGTTTCTTTCATGGTCTTAGTGTGATCCCATTTGCTTTAGTCTTTAATCAAGGATGACACTTCTGTTACTTTTCACAGAATCATTTTCCTGATAATCTCTAGCTTTCACTACACTTCAGGTTGATGCTACAAAAGGGACTTGGGAATGCAGAGAGGATTATGATTAAAAGAGAAGGCTGAATTTGGGTTCCAACTCTTAACATTTGTTGTCGGACTCTTCTATTTCAGCATCACTGATTTTTCTGCTAACCATCTATTCAATGAAAAAATGAAGAGAAGAAACATCCCTGGTTGAGTACAGAGAATCTGGCATCTGGAGTCTGGCATCCATAATTCTTCAAAGCTTGGCAGGGACACAACTTTGCCTGAGTAAGTTATAGGCATAGAGCAGAGGGACAGAATGAGGAACTGGAGAACATGTGGTTGTTGTACTGTCTCTTCTAGCTTCAGCCTGCTCTAATGTTGGCTTGTGGTGATAGTGGGAGCATGTGTGAGAACATTTACAGGAGTGAATGCCTGCCAGTTCTGCACCCAAGCTCTGCCTCAAATCAGGCACCAGAAATATAGAACACACATCTAAAAACTGCTTATACAAACATCAGAACAAACAACTTGCTTCTGTGAATTTTCAGGCTAAAAAGCAGCCCAGTTGCTAAAAAAATATTTGGGCACCTCAGGCTCGAGTGCAGTTCCACATTTATTTTTATTGCAATGAGTGAAGGAGATTTCTTGGTACGAAGAATCAAAAGTTGTTTTGTGAACTCTGTATACCTTTTGCATGTCAACTAAATTATAGATACATTAAGGAGTATATCAAATATCCATAGACCAAGATATTATATATAGGGGTTTATGTTATGATGTGATCTTCCTAATTCAGCAGATTTAAAATCATTTGACTCTGGTATGAAAATCAAATTAATGCAAATACAGGAAGCAATGAGCAAATATGTGTTTACAAAATGAAATTAGCATAAAACTACATTCTTATCATAAAAATCTACTGAAGTGTTCATCTCCTAGACTCAACTGCTAGAGTGGTTTCACTGATGAAGAAAAGAGATAATGCCCAAAAGGAGACATTGTCCCTTCATCTTCTGCTCCTGGGAGAGAAAGTAACATGCAAAACTACTGCAGCATGTCAGCAAGACCATAGGGCCAGGGTAGTGGCAAAACTGAGTTTGAGATGCTCTATGAACTCTGAGGAAAATTAGCAGCATTAAAGGTCAAGGATTTCATCCTTCAATGGCACTGAGGTTGCTGTAGATTTCCTGTTGAATAGCTGGAAGCTTGGAGCAACAGAGATATCTCCAAAGGTGTGCAGATTTATATTAGGCTTGTCCTGATTTTGGAAGTCATCTGTGTGCTCATCCTTCTTTGAGGACAGCAAAAGCACAAACAGTGAAATCTGAAAATTAACGTTCAGGAGGCAGGAACTCTCTGGTGGACACATTAGAGTTTAATAACCTTCCTCTGTGATGCACTTCTCTTGAGAGCTCTGCACTAGCAGCTTGCCCTGCGGTGCACAATGAAGGCAGAAATTAGGAGGAGTGCCAGGCAGTAATAGACTGAGCCATTTGCATGTTTGTTTCTCCATTCAGCAGACCTTGAGAGCAGGCTGATCAGCAGTGCAGACCAGGAAATATTGCATCATTGAGATTATTGAACTGATTGTGTACATAATATTACCAGATAGTCTGATATGTACTGCTGAGTACAAATTTGAAAAATAACTCCCTGTGGATGTAAGTATTCAGAAAGATATATAATATTTGTTAGCTTTGATTAATGGTTTTGAAACCAAATAAATTAGGTACAAATTAATATATTTGAAATATCTGGTATCTGAAATAGTCCAGAATTAAAGGAGAGATTTGTTCCCAGATTTTTTCTGAAAACATTCAACTTTCCTTTCTTCCTGATTTGCATCTGATAGTGCGCAGGCGCTCAGGATCTTCTCCTGTAAAGAAAACAACACCCTCTTCACTCAATTAATTTAGTTTCTTCAACCATTAAAACATTTTCAAAATCTTAAAGCATGATATTTTACCTTCCAGTTGTGTTACTGAAATGCCTGTGCTTGTGTCAGGGCTTTCAATAATGCAGCTGGCAAGCAAAACATCATGCAACCACTCTATGGTGATACCCATGAGGCAGAGACCTCCAGTCCACACTTCTATTCAGTACAGAATACTGAATAGAGGCCCTCTGCCTTGGGCCTCTGACCCCAAAGAGAGATTGGAGGAGGGGACAAATGAATCTATAAAACTGTTCCTCAAAGAAGTACTGAAGTCTGCAAAATATTTTTCCCTGTATATTACAAGAATTGCACCGCAATTATTGAGTTCCATTATCTGCCAGCTAATATGGCACAGATAATTTTGTACCTTCTCTGACCAGGCACTTCTGCCTTTAGATTTACTGTGTGGGTCATGGTTGATCCATAGGTTTCACTTTTGCCTTTGACTTCACTCCTTTGTTTATCCCATTTCTCAGAGTCCTGCTGGCAGGGATGTGTACACCGTAACCCCAAAAAAATAACTGCCTCGTCAAAGGAGGGACATTTTTACTACATTTATATTAGATAAATGCTCCATTAGTCTTAATTACAGGCTAAACAAAACATCAGAATCCTCACATCCAAAATGTTGCAGCTAATACAATTCCCCTGGCCGCATCTCTTTTTGGGTTGATGCTGCCTACAGAAACGGAATATAATTTTATAAAATAAAGCCTGAATTTCTAGAAATATCAATAGTACAGGGGTGGAGGGGAGAGGCTATGCTCCATGTCTGCACTGTCAAGGTGTGGGGTTCATAGCTCCTGGCTATAAAGGACTGAGGACCTGAATGCTGGTGCTTGAACTTCATTAAAGTAAAAGGTTGATGAGCATTCTCTGATATGGGGGGGAATATCTGCTTTTGCAGGTTTCTATCACATCTGAATTCAAAAACTCTGTAACTATCGTTGTCCAAAAGGTTTAAAAGTGTCTGGTGAAGAAACCAATAGGCTTGATTTTGACTCTCAGAGGTTGCAGTACTTGGCAGAATAGCAACATTTGTGTTGTCAAAATTTTCTGCTTGAAGAAGCCAGATACTCAAAGAGAGTAAGGCAGCAAAGGCTGCCCTGTGGGGGAAGAAGGGAGGAGAGTTGCTGGAGAATAAACCCCCTGTTCCCTTCCTGGCACAAGCAGGTGCAGGAGGGAAAGCAGAAGGGGTGTATCCTGGTGCCAAACTAAAACTTGAACTGAGGTTTATTACTCATTATTTAGCAATTGTGTTTGAGTACTGTCCATACGTGTGTTGCTTAGAAAGAGTGGAGACACACTCAGGGGGCCACGGAAGGAAGAGAGCTCATCTGCCTCTGCAAAACACAACCCCTTTTTCCTCTGCTGTTTTGCAGCCAGGGGGAAGGATGAGGCAGCTGGAGAATGCCAAAGGGATCCGTAGTTTGTAGGTCTTCTATTAAATGGCTAAAGGACTAAAGGACTACTAAAGGACTTCCTGACATAGATTTTTTTTTTTTTCTGTCCTGCAGTTTGTTTTCCTTCACCAAATGTTAAAGCTATGAAATCAATAACTGATGACAAGTGGGTTTAATATGTAAAGTAAGAGGAATGTATGTAGTAGTTAAAAATTAACCATTACAGACTGAGAACAGGATTTTTTTAATTTCAGAAACCACCTGGGGCCATTTGTTTTGCACTACTATATACAAAGATCTGGAATGTACCCTGTTATTATCCTGATGGTGACCAGTTCATGTACGAATGTTCATATTTAGAGTAAATCCAGTTATGTCTGAATACCTTTCTGCTCTGTTTTATGCAATTATTCTGTTTAGTCACAAATCACAGACCTTCTAGTTAAAGCTCAAGGTCAAGCAAACCGGGATGGAAGGTGAACAGATTTCTAGCTAAAAGCCTTTAAAGCCATCAGTTGTTTACAGAAATTGCTGTGCACTTTAACCAAAGAACTAGATTGACAGATCTAATATTAACAGACCAAAGTTAATTCCTCTAATTTCTCCTGCATTCTTGCAGACAGTTTCCCCTAACTGCGGAATTAAAGGTCACATGCCACCTACCTCCTGTGCTCCCCCAACCATGCTTTACCAGCGGTCAGCCTCGGGATCCTCAGTGGGGGAAGTGACCAGATGTAGCACAGTCAGTTTCTCCGAGAGCCAGCAGCTCTTTAGCACCTTGATATGTCCTTTAAAGTGACACATTATGTTTTCCTCACTTCATGTGACAGTGCTGGTATAGTACACAAACAAAAAAGGAATATTGCTGGGAAATTCTCTGTTTCTTTATTCAGTTTCATGTTTGAATTCCCAATGAATTTCAAAGGTCTGCTGCCACTGAGCTCCACCATCTCTCATAACTGGTGACATCCCATAATTCCTGTGCCTCCTTGAACTCTGCTATGGCAGATCTTTGGAGGAACCTTCTTGTCACAGTCTCTTGATCCCGCCATCTCCTGCATTTTAGCAGAGCCCAGTCACATGGTCCCTTTTCCCTATTCTGCAATCTTCAGGAGCAGAATCTGCCTCTTCCATTCACGGGTATTTGGGCAAAGAGTAACTTCAAGCAACACCATGGCTTGGTCCATTGTGAGGGCCAGGGACTTTACTCCACAAAAGACAGCAGCAGCCAGGCAACTAAGCTTGTCCTATCACAGTGGTGGAGCACATACAAAGAAAAAAGTAATACTCTGATAGATATTATCAGGTGGGATTCTCTATCTGACATGCCCTAAGGGGCTTCAGCGACTTCTTCCTAGGCCACATACATCACTGTGTCCTGCTCACTGATGCAAGATAACCTCAGTAACCCAGTAAATAGTTCATGTAGAGAAATCCTTTGTTCCTATTCTGTCATCTAGCACCAAGTCTCTCCTTTAATGGATTTCATAAGAAGTAAAGATGATTTCAGTGATCGGGGAAAAAATGTGCTACATTCTGGCATCTGCCTTGAAGCCATGTTCTGCTGTATGCACAGACTTCAGGTACTGGGGTGCTCCCTGCTCCGTCCTTCCAGTATAGCTAACCAGGGCTATGAACACGAGCCAAAGAGCAATGAAATCTGAGTGGAAGTTCCTATCTCTGTGTCTGCTGGAACACAGGGAATTTACCACATGTGGGTTTGAGATGCCACCTGACCAAAGGACTAGGCAGACCTCTCTTTGTCCCCACGCAGCCCTTTTGAATAATACTGGTATAGGCAGGGAAGAAAGATTAACACCAGTGATTGTAACCAATTATGAACTGTAGAGGAAAAGAGGATATAGGTGAGCACAAGCTTTGGATGTAGTGAGAAGGTGGACGTGAAAAGGAAATAACAAGAAAAGTATAGGTTTAGAAATGTTAGGTCTCCCAATCCAATGCCCTACCAGTTTTCTTCAATTTTTTTCAGAAGACATTTATATAATAACAAAAAGGGAATAGAATTTGTCTTAGCTGTGTTCCGTGCCTAGTCATATGCCTTGACATGTCTAAATAAACTAGCAGCTGACATTTTGGGTGTTCTTAGCCACAGGGTTTCCAGAAAGCAAAACATTTTTTTTCCCCACTTTGTTGTGTGTGTGTCTGTGTGCTAGCGTCCCTTTTGGAAAAACTGTGAAGGGACAACAGAAACAAACAAAACTGAGGAAAACAAACTGAACTTGAGAATAACAGACCCATGGCTGAGGGCAGCCTGTTTCCAAAGGGCAATATGTGATCAGGGGCTCAATGGTTTATTTGCTGAGAAAACAACCTCCTTGGTGTCACTGCTATATCTAGGTTTCATGATATATGCATTGCCTTTCACTCTCCCAGCTTTCCTTTGTGACTTTACTTGTGGTTTAGCTCAGATGAATTATCCTTTGGAATGGAGGTGCTGTATTTCTTCTTTCAAGTGAGATTGCCACAAGGAAAGGCTTGTGTGCCAAAGTAAAGGGCTGGAGCATTCTTTGCTTTTCACTCATCTTCCTCTCTCTGGGGCCAGAGCCTGTGCTCTGATGAGAGTGATACCATTAGCACAGCTGTACCCCAGCCGGATGAGCAGGAGACTTCATCTGGCACCTCATCATCAAACACATTGCTGTGCTGACAAGTGGATGTCTTTCATTCATGCAGAAGCCAGAGGACAGCTGACCCACCAGTGGAGCATCAGCTCCTGTGGGCTGCATAGGCCTCAGCTAACCAGCCAGCTTGCACCTTGCTGGCCAAGTCCCACTTGCGCCAGACTCCAGGGTGCCATAGTCCTTCTAGTAACTGCAGTGAGTTTTCAGAGTGAAGCCTGCCCCAGATCAAGATGGCCTCTGGTGCTCTGCCTTTGAACTGAGTTAGAGCTGCTACTCACAATGCCTCAAAAACTTAAATCAGTGCAGCTTTGGTCTTTGCAAAGTTTGGAAGATAATCAAGCATGAGATAATATTTTATTCCACAGGTTTTCTCGGGAATCTTAGAACTGTTTTCCCCAGCATAAATTAAAAATAAAAAAAAAAGAAAAGAAAAAAAGAAAAAAAAAAGTCAATCTCTCTGTAGGGTATCTTTTTCTAAGTGAATCTACATGTGGGATTTTATCTCTTTGTCACTGACAAAATATTCTTATTCATCAAAAAAGCAAAATGTAAAATAAAAGAGTATTTTAAATGTGATTAATGAAACTAGTCATTTGTTGTAATGCCAAATTCTCAGATTTCTCAGAATAAAATTTGGTGACAAAAATAAATCTTTAATTACTCCCTTTGTCTCTCCCTTGCTTGTGATTACACTATATTGAAAGCAAGTTGTAGCTATATCCAATCTGAATTTCTCCAACCTATAAAACACTCACACTTTTTTTTTGCTGGGTTGCTGAGGTTATAAAAATATTTCTTCTTGCACTGTTAAGAGTTGTGAGATGTGTTCTGCTTGGTCAAAGAAAAAAGCTTATTTCTAAGTTTTATTTCTGTTTTCTGATTCCACTCTTGCGTGTTGACATTTGAACTAATTTTCCTTTAAAGGAAATAATTTTTTTCCTGCTCTTTTTCATGGATGAGTTATAATAGGAGTGACCTGATGAAAAGCAGTAAAATGCAACAAGGGAAAACAGGTCTGGCAGGCAGAGTGTATGGAAAATAAACCTGACCTCTTGCTTAGTGGGCCCAAAGTTAATGGTTATAGACAGTCTTTGTTCATGGAACATGTTCTCCTCCTCTGAAGAAAGCAAGCAATTGTTCTGCTAAATTAACACTTAATCTGAAATGAACAGCCTTTTATACAGGAAGAGAATTCCCCATCCTGGAGAGTCTCTCCCATCAGTTAGAAATCATTTCATGCTGAACTCTAATTCCTACAGACCTTGTGCTGCTGGAGCATGAAAAAAAACCATCTAGGACACTTGCTGTGGGAAGAGGGGCTCATGATACCTAGTACAAAGTGAGAATTACTTTTCTTTTTTTTCTGGAGAAAAGGAGTGAATCCCACAGAAAAGGTGTCAGTACCCACAGTACCCTCACTCCCTACTGCTTTGTTCATATTGTATGTCAAAATTCTGGTCACTGAGAGAAAACTCCTGGGAAGAATGACAGGACCTGTCACTTCATCTCTCATCTGTTTTGGGACAATATTGTAAAATGTTAACATAAATAACTGAGCACTCCAGCTGATAAAGAAGATCTTTGATTTTTCTTCAGTGGTTTCTGGGAATGCTCACTTCTAAACCACACTAAAAGTGGGGACAGCACTGGGGGACCTCTCCCTGAAGCATATTAACATACTGACCTCAGCATCTTTGTCCTAGAGTCAGGTGTATGATATGGCTAATGAGTGGGATTAGCAAGAAAAATACTGTCCATGGGCTTGAATGAAGGACCAGTGTCATATTGCCAACTTGATACTCCATGATATTGATGCTGGTAGTGCACTGGAGAGGACCAACTGTCATTTCAAAGGCAAGGGACAGCAATTCTGATCTGTCTGCTTGGATTCTACTTTCTGCACTTCATTTTGTCAGGAATTTCTGCCTGCATAAATCTTCTTGAGGGGCTAAGTTCTTTCCTATGATAGGGCATTTACTACATATTTCAGTAAATTAATCTGAGAATATGTCAATCCTAGTATTAAAAATATGCATTTTATTTCCAGTGTAAATCTGTCTAGCCTCAACACCTGGACATTAAGTCTTAAGACTCACTCTGATTAAATATCTCCATGGTGTCTGGTACCTTACAAATTGATCCATACACTTGCCAAGTACACTTTTCCATAAAGTGCACTAATTTTATTAGCTCTTCATTACCCTGTCTCCCAGAGGTGTTCTCAGTTCTCTTTCCGCGTTTTCTGGTTTTGTTTATTGTCCTTTAGAAGTGGACACAGGTACTGAATACAATTCTTGCAAGTGGGTGGCCCTTTCCTGCAGGGAGAGCAGCTCTGTTTAGTCATGCTCTGCTCAGGTACTAATGTTCTGCACAAAAACACAGAACTGCCTCATGATGGTAGGCAGGTTCTGTTGGGTCCAGCTAGGATGGGAGAAGGGTTTCTTTCTTTGAAAGGCATGAACAAGGGGCTGGGACAGAGGGGATTCATGCAGAGGAACCTTAGCCAAGTTTGGAGAAAGAACTTTGGCTGAAGTATGCTTTATTATTGTTTCTGTTTGAATTGCAAATAAAGGCCAGGAAGGAGGCATGTTTGGACTATGTACAGTATGTGAGTACTCTCTTAGAGCCAGTGGGAACTTTGCCTGCTCACCCACACACACAAATGAATACACTCAAATCTCAGACTCCTCTATCCCTTCAAGTGGTGGGTTTGAAGCACTTGCAAGGTAAAAGAAAGAACTTCAGCTGCAGATAGAAAAATGGTGGTGACTAAATTACAGTCTTTAAATACCAAGGCAAAATTTGGAGATATATACGAGTTATACTTAGAGCAGAATCACATGAGACACCTGAAGATGTCAGACAGGAATGTAAAAACAGCGTATAATGAGTGCTCCTTTTGCAAAACTCAGAGAACTACAGGGCAAGTACCATGCATGAATTGGTGATGCCAGACAGCGTAGTTCCCTCATGGTGGGGATTGCCTTCTTCTACTGATATATACAGTACTTGTTTGTTGAGCTGAGTTGTCATAATCTTGATATCATTGAACAGCTTCACTGCATTAAGTAGAGGCAGATGGTCATAAATATGCATCAAGAGGAGGATTAAGGAGAAAAGAAAGCACATGTATTATCTTAATACAAAATGATTGCTACCTAAATGCACACATATATATACACACATGCATACACAGGCTTCTTAGTTTGCCAGTGCAATCAGCACCTGGTTTCACAGTAATACCTACACAAGAAGTCAAATTATGCAACATCAAGAACAAAATCTTCAGACATATTTCAAAATAGGCAAGGATAAATTAGCCCTTTGTATAAAGCTAATACAGTATGAAAGAGTCAGAGGAATAGGGTTTTTTAATGTCCCAGGGCTTTGATGAGTGAATTTTCTGCTCACTACACCAGGTCAGAAACCCATCTCCATTCCAAAGTTAAAGCTATTGTTTTCTGATCTTTGAACCCTAACACCTGTTAATGTCACATTCCCAGAGGACAATATTGAGTCTGCCATTTCTTTGTAACAAAGAAAATACTTATAATTTTATCACACCCTGAACACCATCCATCCAGTTGGACTACTAGAAAAGTAATTTAAATACAACTGGAAGTTACTAAAGAAATGCTGTGAGTCTGAGTGTCATCAGACATGACTTTTCTATCACATTAGAGGTATCTGAAATAACTGATCACACTGGCTGGTTACTCTGGCTTTATGGGAGCAACTGAGAGGAGAACTTGGCCCAAATAATTGGAAATGCAATCCACTTCTTATTCAAGTTTCCAGAATCCATCTTTCAAAAACATGTTTCCATGACACCTTGTACTCTCTATCTTAACTCTATGTTTGTACAGAAGGAGGGAAAAATTGGAGTCTCTCATCCTCCTGCACAGGAGCTAGACTGTCCAAAGGTCATCCACAACCTGCAGACACTCAGGTTAAATGGCAGATTTTCACAGCTCCTACTGAACAACCCTTTCCCCGTGCAGCAGGTAATGCCACCAGATCAGCGTGTTCAAGGACAATGAAAGGTTTTATCTGATTACACTGTGGTAACACTTTCTGACCACATCTGAGTGAGATTCAGGTTGTTTTCTCTGAGCCATGCATTAGATACTTGATTCTTCTACTCTGACTTAAATAAGAGTCACATCTCAGAGATCCTGAAGCTGAGTGAGGAATTTGACTTCATAGAAGTTGAGCCAAGAGCACAATGACTTTCCACCAGATAATGAAAAACTACCTCTGCTACATAATTTCTGATGCTTCCTCATGTGCAGCCAGAACAAAAACTCAATTAATAAAGAGCAGTAGCAGTTTTCAATGCAGAGGTGCTATTGTGGGCTCGCTGTCGGGAGCACAGGATTAAGATACAACTGCTGAGTAATAACTGCAGCTCTGTTTTGCTGCTGATGCTCCAGCCTGGGTTAGTTTTAGCCTAGCTGATGCTATATATCAAGGTCAGCTTGCAATTAGAGAGCAGCTAGCATGAAGGGAAAGGATAACTGCAGTGGTTCAGTAAGAGAGATTAGCATAGGTCAAATAATTAGTTGGAAATTATTAATCTTGCAAATGCTCCGTTTCTGCACAGGTAGAGATTTTCATCAATTCAATTGGTATTTAAATTACTGGCTAACCAGTTTGTGGCAAATAGCTGTGAAGTCATAGCTATTTCTGTAACCAGTGCTCTCTGGGAGCACTGAAAGCAAGCTGTTTGGATCGCATGACCCTGCTGTATTTCCTGATTGGTTAAATGGCAGTCTGACTGGGTTTCTGCAGCATGTTATTCTGACTCTTAGTCTGAAGTCTCATTTCTGTAAATTATCTGACGTATCCTCAGAAGGTGGGCTGTAAACCAGAAATTTTAACATTCTTTTAACATAAAACACTTAGAGGATGGATGTATAAAAGTAACAGCCTAGAAAAGGCCAGCACAGTATCTTTGTTTGGTGCAGACAGCAGCAGGTGTACAGGCTTCTCTACAGAACACCTTTATGTTTATGTTTATGTTAGTTTTTGTGGGACCACCCTAATGTCTGGAGAGAGTTCACTCTCCAAGTCTATTCAGTCTTTGGCTGCTCAAAAAGGGCTGTCAGTAGGATGGCTAATTGATATGAGTTGTGGTGTGGGATTCATGGTATGGCTGCCTCTGTGAAGGGATTCATATGAGGTTGACAATAGGAATCAGATACTCATTAGACAGTATACCCACCAGATATTGTAGCTTTAGTGTAAGAATAACTATGCTATCAACATCCCGGTTGGTCTGCTGGGCATACTGTGTCCTTCATTTAGTCTCATTTTATATTCATTTTTCACAAGCAATGACCCAGGCTGTAAGGGAAAGCAGAATTAGGGAACATTTCTGAAGATTTTTTAAATCTACTGATTAAACTAGATGCTGTCTTTGCATAGTTATAAATGTGTGTCTCTTCTTCAGGAATCCTGACATGGAAGCATTAAAAATTTTGGAATGGATAGTAAGTTTAACACTTTCAACTATTGTATTTCTTTTTTGTTTGTTTGTTTGTTTATTTTCATTTTAAGCTGGACTTGAAACTAAAGATTCGTAAAAAACATTTAAAAACAGTAGATTGGATTAAATGTATTTTTAGGGCAAAGGTAGATAGAAAAATGAAACTTTATTGTATTTTTCTCTTTGCCAAAATCCTGGTGACTTTATCTTTTGATATGATGCTATCTTAGTATTTTTCTAGCCTTGCAACCAACTCTATGGCTCCAGTAACTGCCCTATTCTATAATATGTATAGAATCTCACTCTTCTGGATTTGCAAGAGCAGCTTGCAAAAACAGCATCCTTTTGAGGAATAACTGGAAACTGCTATATATTTTAATATATAGAATAGTTATATGTTCTTTTCTGTAGACTCACAATGTGCTATTAAGCTCAGCAATGTTGCATATTTTCTGCCATAAAGATATTCCGATATGAAAATAGGACAAAGTTGATGAATCCTGTTGTGGAAGGAAGATGACAGAACAGGACAAGAATGAGGGGCACATTCTTTGGAAATCTTAATTTTGTTTTCCAGAAAACAATCCAGCATGATGGGAACCATTCAAATCTGGTGCTTTGACTGATTTTAAGATTAAAACCTAACCATGTGATTTTGAAAACCTAAATGACTCTTTATAATGAGGAAAAAAAAAAAAAGCCATTGTCTAACAGTGCCCTCATCTAAAGCAGCATGATTTCAGACAGAAACATCCAAATACAAGGAAACCACAAGAGCAAAAGTGAGAGTTGTAGTGAGTGTGAAAAGTGTGGCATCTCTATTACTAGAAAATGTAATAGAGGATGGAGGTATCTTTTTCTTTGTGTACGGGCCAAATATTACACATGAGTGATCTACTTACTTCCAATAGATTACACAATAAAAGACTATGAAATTGTCCTCAAATTAGTGAGAAGTAACTGAAAATCTCAGGGGACAGAGAGCACTAGGAGAAATGCTGGAGTGCATCCTTCACTTTGTGTTTTAACTGAAAATAACAGTTTTCTGTAGGTTGCTTTGTAGGTTGTCAATGAAAACAAGGCAAGGATAGGAACTGGGAAATTTCTTTTTAAATGTATATTCTTAATCCAAACCTAAGATACTACTCTAAGTGGCCCTTCCTCCCCTGATTGCCCCAGTCTGATTTCCAGAGCTGGATGTCCAGCAGCATTCATTCAGTTAGGGAGGGGTTCTCAGATATGATTGTGGTGCCAACAGCCAGGGTCCTATCTCTGACTCGAGACCCATAGTTTAGGTACCAACAGCCAACATAACAATGGAAAACCATTACTAGTATTGAGAAGTGCCTCTGCTGAGCTTAGAACAAGTTTATGTTAACGGGTGTAGGCTGAGGTCACTGAGGCTATGACAATGAGAGAGAGATTTCTGGCAAACGACCCCGGGGAGATGTTCCAGAAACACAATTCTAAAAAGAGTTATTTACACTTGTATTTTGCCTTTTAGAATGTCTTACTCAGACCCACATGTAATGGGAGATGCACCATGCTCTGCAGAGGTTAGTGCACCAGCACACCTCCCTCCCACCAGCCCACAGCATGCAAACATCAGCATCCCAGCATGGGACGTGGTACCATATCAAGCACTCCAGAAGAAGCATCTGCCAAAGCAGCACAGAGAGCTTTTGGGACACCGCTTGGAGAAGACATCCTCTCTTGCAAAAGGATGATGGACAGAATGACAGGACTACCCCACTACCCCTCATTTTCTGCAACAGCCAAGGACACCAATTGTTTTCTGCGGACATTTTGTGTGACAAACTACTCAGCTGCAGCCCTGCCCAGGAGCAGCAAGAACAAGGCTGCTTCAGGACAAGGACTTAGTGAGGAGTTAAGTGTGTCCCCTGTGCTCTCCCTGATGCATCCCGCAACATCTAAACTGATTGGGCAGAGCTTTCTGCTGGTCACAGAGTTCATCCACTGTCCTGGGTGTTGCAAAGAGACCAGGTGCAGAGTCTGATATTCAAAGTGAGGTTAATAACATTTTTCTCTCTCTTGAAATGTTGTAACCTTAATTAATGTTTCCTTAATGTTTTGTAAAAAGCTCTTAGGTGAAAGACTCTGTGCCAGCAAGATAATGGTATTCCCAAAGAAAAAGCCTAAAGGTTAGCTGAACTCATTCTTAGAGTTTGGAGATACTTTTGCAACATTTCCAAATAAGTCAGATAATTTTTCCTTGCATCAAAACAATATAACATCAGAGAGATGTCATTTTTTGCTGTTATAGACTAGCCAAGTTCTGCTTGCTAGTCTACAGCTGCCATTTGCATTCCACTGCAAAATTATTGTCTTTCAATGCATACCATTCCTTGGGATAGACAAATAATGAGTTAATGTTTACAGGGAATACCGTCAACAGAAAATAGTCTAAAAAAGATGTAATGTTTGTATGATTTCTCTTCATTGAAAAAAATAATTACAGGGAAAACATTAAATTTCATTTAGATTTCCATGCATAGGAACACATAAGTCAGAAATTAGCAGTATAGTTATAGTAACAACAGTAGCATTTTCTTTCAATATCAAGTTGATTTTCCTTTAAAGGGAACTCATACACAAAAATATTACTCAACATTTTTTAAATCTACAAAAAATATCCTACTTCTTTAAAGTGCATGAATACATGGTATTCTTAAATCAGTATAAGATTTTTTACTTTGCATTGTGACTAATGTCTCAACCCAAGCCTTTCATTAATAGCAGAAGTTGCTTTCATCATTGAACTAAAAAACAAGGATTGAAAAGGTTGTACACCTCCCATAGGAATACTTGTACACCCCATGGAGCCTTTCCATCCTCATAATGAGATCTCACTGCAGTGTTGGTCACCTACATGCTGATTTTGTAAAAAGCTTATGGCTTGGTCTACACAGATGAATTTAGTCAATGGTCTGGTACAAACATGGTCAATTCCATATATATTGCTATACCTGCAGTTTGCAGAACTTGATCCTCTAAGCGCCCTCAAAATAACATATTGTGCCTTCCATCAGTAAGGATTACAAGACAAGAACTAGCAGGTCACTCGAACATCTGCAGATTAATACTTGTCTTTACAATGGCTTATTAAAAACTATTCATGTTCCTGTCTTCTTAAAACTAGAGAGAAAGCTTTGTACTTCAGAAGAAACAGTATGGTTTTTCAGGCTGGTTGGTCAGATCACTCAAACAGCAGTCACAGTATGACTCAGGGCTTCCTCTTATACCCAGAAACTACTGTTTGGACTGTGATGGGAATGTACATTGCACTATTCATTGCTGTTGGTACGTGCCCTGCAGTTAGTCTCTCCATGGAACACCCCAAGGAGGAAATATTTTCTGTTTCAGCCATGTTCACTTTGCTGATACCAATTTAAGTCCAGCAGCCCAAACTTTGAGTAATTTGCTGTCTTGATTTGATTCAAGATCTCTAAGTATGTGAATGGACAAACCAAAGAATTTCTTATATACATTTTACCTTAACTTCCCAAAACTTGAGAGTTACAAGAAGCAGCCCACTGTGATGAACTTGTCTGTAGAAGTAACATTGTAATACAAATAAAAGAAATTGAAAGTGAAACCTAGAAATATTTAAAAAAAAAAAAAACAAAAAAAACCCCAAAAAATAAAAACCCTGTTGTCACATATGTCTATGACTTCTTTTCTTTTTTGCCTTTCTATTTTCCCACTAATCTTTTCTAGAAGAATCTGCTGGTTTTTCTACTGTTTCCTTTGCTCTTGCAGGTCAGTGGCACTCAGTGTTGGCCAATTCCCGAAGTGACACCTGTATGGAGTGAAACTTGTCCCTCTCTGATGTTGAGACCCAGGTTGCTACTGGGTTGTACCCAAAAGCTCTTCACACAGGATGACTAAACCACTGTTTTCTCCACTCTTACAAAGACTTCCTTTTGCTCTTGGGTTTAATATTTTCCTTCTTACCAGCTGTCTCTTTTTCTCTCAATATTTTAGAAATTGGTTATATCAACCCCTCTCCACACACTTGGGAAGACTATGCCATAATTTCCTCATTTTCATTCAAAATCATTTGCACATTTGATGCAATCCAGTTTGATTGATGACACATCAGGCTATATTAAAATGAACTATGCCAAGGGCAGGATTGTGCTTCTAGAGGGGGACAGAGGCACTGGCAATGCCTGTGTTTGAGAAGGTGCTGCAAAAAGCACAAAACAAAAAAACCCAAAGGAAACATCCACTACATTTTCATCTCACACTGCCTCAGGCACAAGAGCAAAAATGGGTTAATGACAGAACAGCTTTTAGACTAATCCAAGGCAAAAGCAATCACCCTTTCAAATATGATTACTTGGAAAGTGATTTGGAAGCCAGTGGGACAGAGGCGTGGAGTAAGCTGTCTCTCTGATGCGTATCAACAGAGACCTTCACACTGGCTGATTATAATGAATACAAAGTTGACATTAGCAGAGGCAAAAAGTTACATGAGCAACCCATTGCCTTCAACAGTTCCCTTTGTCCTTGAAAATTTTCTCAGGAACAAAAGGCTTTTGTTTGGCTCATCCAGAGGGCTTCACAGGTAGAGGTTTCTCGGGAAGTCAGAAGCATTTCACTCCCCAGAAAAAACATCTCTGAGTCATGTACAACTATTTTTACAACTCTGTAGAAATGCAAAGGAAACTTTATGTAAAGCTTGTGCAGCAATGCAGGGCCAGGTTCAGCCCTGGCATGGGCAGAGCTGGCTCTGCCAAGCCCACTGGAGAGGCTGCAGAGAGAGGTCACCTCATGCTGCTAAGGGTGGCTAGAGCATTTAATTTATTTAGGACTTCCATTTTTTAATGTTCTCACTCGGAGACAAGGCACCCAGCACGGGATGCTTTTGCAGAAGCAGCCCCTCCTGGGGAAAGGCAGGAGAGCTGTGTCACACAGCACTGTCCTTTCGATGCCAGGCCTGTCGCACCCTGCACATCCCCGCACATCCCCTTTGCTGCAGTGAAGGGAGCAGGGTCCACCTTCCTGCCAGAAAACTTTGTGCTTGGACCAGTACCTATCAAATGTCAGCCAGCCATGACATATAGATGTAAAGCATTGTGCCAGGGAAGTAGAACACTTTATAAACATTTTCAAAATCTCAGTGCCTGCTCTGAGATATGGCACCAGAAACAGCAGAGCATAACATCAGTTGTCCAGCTGCTAAAGCAATTTGTTAGAGAAACTTATGTTAAAAAAAAAAAAAAAAGTGGTATTTTTGAGTGCAACAAATATGATTGAATGTAAATGGCTATCAATCTTTGGTTTGTTCTTTGTACTAATCAGTACCCATGGTCCTTGTCCCACATTTATGTAGCCATTATTCCCAGCACATACAAACTAGAAGTCTTTGGGAATTTTATTTGAATAAAGTTGGTTTGTTTTTTGTTTTTTTTTTTTTTTAAGAGTAAGTTGGCTCACAGGATCCTGTTATTTTTTGTTACAGCAAACCTGTGAAACTGGGCAACAACAGCGAAGCAGTAGGGATGGCTAAGTGAATTAGTAAAATCAATTAGAGTAGATTATGGGATATGTTACTCTGATAAGAATTGAGATTTCACAAATGCAAAAATAATTAATTCTTTCAGAGTAAGAAAATCAAGGAGAATCACTGAGTTACATATGAGAGCTGATATATGCTTTGAGAATGCATCAGT
>VWZN01002224.1:117662-148951 GCA_013396955.1 Regulus satrapa
AAAAAACAATTAACCTCTATAGAGAAATCTCATTTAATTTGCACCACTAAATGGGAAATCTCTAGCAAACTTTTCGCAAATTGACAGATTTCCAGAGCAAACACTGACAAAAGACATTTAATAGCAGAACAAACAATGATAATTTATCTGCAGAACGTTATCGATTTTGTAAAGCTCTTGAAGTAGATGCACCCTTATGGAGGAAGCTCTGTGCAATACTGCAAAACTAGGGAAACCTTTTAGAATTGGGTCCTGGAAAGAGGCACAATGTACAATTTATACAGCATGCCAACTAATACCCCACAAAATGGAGAAGTAATTGTTTCATGTAACCATCTTGAGAGAGTTGCTAGCAGCTTTTTAATCTGTAGTCCAGTTAACCATGGGTTTCTGCAAACTGAGAGAGCTTTTTTAATTTCCCAGGCCCTTCAAAGCATGATGCTTAATTATATCAGTCACCTTATATGCTCTTCTAACTGAGTTTAACACATTCTAACAATGATCTTAGCAATATCAGAAAGGTCTGACTTAAGAAAATGTAGGATGTGAAATACAGCCAGGAGGGTAAGGAGACTGCTGGTAATTTATGGACTATTTACAAATATTTCTCTCCATTTGAAGATTTATAATTCTGGTGTAAGCCATTTTCTTTCAACAATAAATGACAAGCAGAAAGAGTCTCCTCAGCTCCCCTTCCCAGGACCTTGACAGTCTGGGAAAGTTTCTCGTTTAGGGCACTTGCCTATTTAAAGTGTAAGTCTGATTGATTTTACAAGAGAGAAAGAAAGAGTGAGGGTGTCATTATGTTTCAGAACCTTTATCAGGAATTTGGCCAGGACTGTCATGGGTAATTTGCTTGTTAGCTTGATGAGAGACCTCTTGAGTGTTCAGATACAGGGGCTGTATAAGATGTCTGGAGTGTCTAATGATCCACAGCACAGAGAGGGTACATGCTAGAAAGAGAAGAGGGACAACTTGATATAATTGCTCCAAATCATTCCGTTTCAGAGGAGATCTGAAGAAAGAACTTACACCTGCACACCCCATTTCTGAGATAGGAGTGCTGCTGCTCTCACTAAAGTGTTGGTATTAAAGTACCATCTCAAGGCAGTGCAGCTGAGGTAGAGACTTAGAGCTGGGCCCCAAAGAACATGCAGCAAACAGCTGCACAGTCTCTCTCATGGAACAAATGCACTCTGAATAAAGACTCAGGAAGAAGAAGTGCCATCTTTCTTTAGAGCTGAGGCTATCAGATGCACTGAAGTGTGAAGTGTTCCCCTACACCACACTGTGTGTGGCAGAGCCCAGCTCAGCCTTGTACAGTTTGTGGCTACTCTACACTGTAGTATTGTGTGGCATTGCACCAACTGGTTTCATTCTAAAGGCAGCCTTGACCAGCTAACAAACAGCTCACAAAATGTGTGTACTGTGAAAAAATATTCCCTATTTCATATGTTATTTCATAAAACATTCCCATGCATCTGGCCCAGGTGAGTGAGTCAGAGTCACAGAGTGAGGCTAGAGTCATGTTCCACCCATATATGGGCATACTGTTCTAATAAATTACAAGTCTATATAAATATTACCTACCAATACATTTATGCTTTTCCCTTAAAACATGTGTTCTTGGGCTGTGTTTTTCTTTTCTTTTCTTTTCTTTTCTTTTCTTTTCTTTTCTTTTCTTTTCTTTTCTTTTCTTTTCTTTTCTTTTCTTTTCTTTTCTTTTCTTTTCTTTTCTTTTCTTTTCTTTTCTTTGTAGTAATAAGAAGTCCTTTCTTGTTCTTATTGTGTATCTCTACCTTATGGATAATATTATTATCTCAGATTTACACATATTCAGCAAAAGTTTTATGAGTTATCATTTGCCTACTCTCCATTCTATAGAGAGTTGTAAACTTGAAATAAATTATCTGTGTTCCAGAAAATGTGGATTTTTTTCAAAGTTAATTGGATTTACAGCAGGTAAATTGAATTTTTGAGCAAAGTTTGAGTGATTTTTCTTTCAACATATTTTTTGTATCAGTAATACATTCATTTAGATTGTGTTCTAGCAAACCCAAGACACCAAAGTAAGAATCAGGCAGAGCCCTGCAGCCATTTTTACAGATTGGTTGTTAGCACGTTTTCTGCCACCCATTTGACCCACATGGGGTAGACCAGGTGACTTTCAGACATGTAAAAAGTCCACACTGAATTGTGCCAAAACAGCCCTTTGGTTGCACAGACACTTCCTGGGGTCAGCCATGCTGGGTCTATGTTTGCATTAGTTAAACTGCACTGCAGAAGGGGAAGGGGGTGCCTTACTCCTCCTGAGAAATGCCCTGTAGAGGCCACATGTGAGATTTTCATCCTTCCAGATGGACAAAAAGAAAAAAAGTGGCAAAATTTCCTTTATGAGCAAACATCTGACATTAGATTTTTTTTTCTTTCTGTTCATTGAACCTGTTTTAGGAGAGAGAATTTTGAACTTCTACTTCCCTGCTGCAGGGCATGCTGCTTGATAGGCAGCAGTGTTTGTCAAATTTGCAATATGTCTCTTTCTCTATTTAAAGTTGTATTGTAGATTTAGAATGGTTTCCAAGTAGTGAACAGCACTTGCAGGTGGGCCAGTGACTGCTGGCTGGTGATAAAATGCAGATTGCATCTAGTCCTCAGGTGGAAAAGCAGAAGGGGATGAGAATTATGCCTCCAGTGCTGCCTCTTATTGTGTCTGGCTTGGACGATGCTGCATGGGCAACAAATGCCTATGGGGGTGCCAAGTATCAGCCCAGGGAATCAGAAAAGGAGGGGGTTGGGAGTCAGCTTGTCAGCAAGCAGTTCATATGCCATGCCCCTTTCAAGCAGATTACCCTCAAACAGGACATCTGCGAAAGAGGTGTCATTAGCTATGATCAAAATTACCGGCCTTCTTGTTTAATACAAATCTGCTAAAAATCACAACTCATCCTAAGGTCCACAAGGGGCCACCAAATGCACCCCCTGGCAGTGGGACCCAGTACCATTTCTGATGGCAGTAGCTCTCAGTTCCCTGCAAAGCCATGGACAGTCATACTGGGGTTTAGATGTCATTGTTTATTGTATATTGGGACAATAATCCCACTGTAGACCTCACAGACCTGCTTTCAAAAACTCTGATCCTGTTATCAGTGATTGAACAAGCATTAGGGCACCTCTGACACAATGCATCCCTTGGCAAATAACTCAGCCACTTTAAATTAAACCTCATATTCTTCATCATAACAGTAAGGACAATTATATACCAACACTGACTCAAGACATGTATGCACAATATTTGGAGTTCCTGCAAATGCATCCTGCCTGTACCCAATCCTACTTGCTTATCTCCTCTAGTTCTTTTTGACTTGTAAGCTCCTGAATCAAGACCCACATACAGTACCTCATAAAATTAGGTCCTGCCCTAAACTCTTGATTCTGTACCAGCACAAACTTTAACAACTTTAAATGCTGGAAGGACTAAGTGGAAGCACAGTTGGATAGTTTAGAGGAGGATATGCCATTTTTAGAAGCAATAGGATTCTACTGGGTAGGTATACAGTGGATATACAGGACCAATAGCAGAGACAGCAGTGTTTTACACTATGCAGCAAATATTGAAAGGGTCATCTGTGGTATAAGGCAGAGGAAAGCCTGGCATGATACCAGCTTACTGCTGTCAACCTGTACAGCAGGAGCAAGCTGCAGCAATCTGACAGCTACAAAGCAAACATAATTTGATGGGAGGAAAAGTGAGCACAGATCCAGCATGATTCAAAGCAGGCAAGTGAGCTGCTGCATTAACTCTTCTGAATGGAGTTTCCTGGAAGGACCCCTGAGCATGATCCTCAAGCACAAGACTCTAAGTTTTTGCCAAATTTATTTGAGAAGGAAGGAGGACGGGAGGCGTGTTTTCTCGAGGGGAAAAAAATCTCATCCCACTAAAGCTTTCTGTTGCCAAGGAAGGTCAGGGAAAATTCAGGAAAACTCCTTTTTATGTTCTTTATGATGTTTACTCTGTTGCGCAGAGCCAAGAGGGGGATGAGAAAGGCTGCAGCATGATGCCGGGCTGCAAAAGCTTTGTATATTTAATAGGGTGACATAAATGGTGTGTTTCTCTTTGCTGTCTGCCGAGTGCTGCGGGGAAAATCTGTCCTACGTAGACAAACGAGAAGCCATGAGAGTGTCTGCTGGCTCTCATCAGCCGGCCGTCCCCGGGGCCAACCCGCGGCTCCGACGGGAAGTACACAGCGGATGTTTAATGAAAGGGCTGCTGCGGCTTATCTCCGCGAGCAGGGGACTTCTTTGTGAACTCACTTGCTTTAAAAGATATGTGGCCCACTATGCTGGTATTGTTGGCTCCCGCTTTAGGCACAGCCACATGATTCCCATAGGAGCTGTGCGCTGCGTCTGCCAAGTAAAGCTCCCCCCACTCCCTCCCTGGTTAGGAGCAAACTCGGCAGAAGGTCATCGAGGTCTCAAGATCTGCCTGTTATTGCATTTTACAGGAAGGAAGATACGTTGCCTTTAGATCAGTTTATCAGCTGACTTTCCTGTGAAGAAGACTGAGGCTATTTTCCTGTGTACCACCACCCCCGTAATTCCCAAACGAGTGTGCTCTGTTTGCATCTCCTGTCAGCTCAGCTGTGTGCGTTTCTGAAACAGCCCAGTATTAAGCAAACAAATAAAAAAGCCATTGTGAGACATCGCAGAGTCCACATCCCTTATCAAACTGCCTGACAGACCGGGATAAATCTCAAGGCTGCCTGTCATCTCCCTGCCTCCCTCTCGGCGTCCATGCACAATTAAATCCATTGTGGTGAAATAGACTCAGCTGATAATTGTGGGGAGAGTTACTTACATGGATACTGAGAGCAGCAAAGAGCCTAGAAGACTCCCTTGCCTTCAAGGCAGTTTCTTTTGAGCCTGCACCTTTGAAGAACAAGTATTTGATTTGGCTGGATTTGGATTTTTCTGGTTTTATCCTTTAAAGTCCCAAGTTTTTTGAGGATTTTTTTTTTTTAAAGTAAGTTCTGCTTTTCCTGTGCAAGGGTGCAATCAGTGTGCAGAACTGTCTCCCCCCCTGCCCAGCCTCCTTTGAGAGGTCCCTGCTTTCCTAAGGTTTTCAGCTGAGGAATGATTGCCTGTTTCCTCCCTGTGCTTGCTGTGACAAATGCATTTCTGTGATGAGGAAACTGCAGATGTTACAGATGCACTAAGGCATATCTTATTGGCCAATTATTTTTAATCTCTGAAGGATTACAAATATTGAATAATGCCATTCATTGAGTAACAGTTGAAGGGAAACATCTGGCTCCAAAGTATATATGGTGGCAGCTTTAATTGTGTTCTCTTTTTCTACATGTGTAAAGCTAAAACAGTTCTCCAATGCCCCCCTCATCTAAAGAGTACTGGTTAACCTAGCAAGAAACAACATGCGACACAATAAATTTGATGGTTTTCAAATGACCCTGTTTTCAAAGCTGCAAAACAGCTACTAATATTCAATAATATCCAATATATATTGTTTGCAACATTGATCTGGTTAGATTTTTCAATTGGCTTTGCATGCCTTTATATGGAAAACTTTTGTTCTCTAGTACCAAGGGTCTTCACACTCCTATAATAATCCAGAGGGGAAAAGAATCTGAAGAAAATATCAGTGAAGATCCAATCTCATTTACAAGCCATCAGAAATTATAGTTTTAAGGCAGGTTCCTGACTCACATCATTATTACCACAGTATTTTCACTACCTATGAGATTAATCCATCTTTCCTAGTTTTTCAATATCAATGTCTCTCTGAAAATACTTCATATCCTGCTCTTAAATCCTACATCCAGGACCACATCTGCAGTTAACAGTTATGGAAGGCTGAAACAATAAACTTCATGTGCAAGCTTTGGTATATTTTTATATATTAAATGCTCTTACATGTTCTAATCATTGTGCTTGTAATATAAAACAGATGAATATATCAAGAGAGATATGTGGAAGTACTACAGATACACCATGTTTACTCTCAAACAATGTTGCTTTATTGAGTTCTGGCAGCTGGACCAGAGTACTGGACCTTGTCAGTAGCTAACTGGATATTCCCCACACTAGCTCAGAAACCAAACGCTTGCAGACTTTAGTGAGTAACTAATCATGACTACCAGAATATAGCCCTAAAACATGAAGATGGCATTTTAAAATAAAAAGTGTATGTGATTGTTCTGGCAGTACAAAGCAACAACAACAAAAACCAAAACTAAAAAAACACCAAAACCAAACAAAAAACAGGCAAAAACATTTGTACTGCTGTTTATTCTATATTATTTGGAAAAGCCATAATCATATTTTATCTATATTGGAGTATTTAAGAGACAATTATTACAAAGCTGAAATGGGAAGCAAAAGAAGAGGCAGAATCCTTCTGAGGCTTGTTATTACACAAATGGGGTTTGGTTTGTACCCTTTAATTTGCCACTTGCCAGCCTTCATCTAAGAAGCAACCTTGTTTGTATTTCAACAAAGAATCTCATTCTTTTTTCAATAAAAAGACCTGGCAATAATTCTGTTGGCACTAGATGAAGAGTTTCCTTATTCCACTGGTGATGGCTTCTTTTGTTGTTATCTAGTTTAATGAAAACCTAATAAAAAAAGACTCTGGAAGTTTATAGATAAAGCTTATGTACATTTGTTCAGGTCATAAGCCAAGGGGTCACTTCTTATTGCAGAAGTCATTGCACCAGGGATAAATGTGGTTAATAATAGCACTTTTTGCAAGTAGCAGTGTTTATTCAGAAGCTGGAACAAGCAAAGCAAACCACAGAGCCTGAGGCAGGCATGTGAACAACACAATTTTGACTTTACAGTAATTCACTGCTACTATTATCTTAGCAACCTTTCAGTAAAAGTCCTAAAAATTCAACAGGGAGAGGATGCCTTTGCTCTTTAAAGCCAAGAAAGTCCTAAACAGTTGTGTCTTTGTATAGGTTTGGGTGGGTTTTTTAAATTCATTCCAAATCCTGTAAAACAAAAATAATTCTCTAATGAACTTCATATTCCTTTAGGAATATGGAGATAGATAGATAGATAGATAGATAGATAGATAGATAGATAGATAGATAGATAGATAGATAGATAGATATTTTTAGTACTGGCCAATGATTTTTGAATTTTGCAACACTTTTAGAAAATGTGGTGCCATTTTTTCCAGCATGTCTGCCACTTGTCAGGTTCTATAGTTTGTCACTGCTTCTTAACACACAGCTTTAAATTCAAGGCTTTAAAAGAAGAAATAGAGCACAACAGCAAACTGAGTGCCCGTTTGCAGCAGAGGTTATTTGCTGAATGTGCTTCTCAGCTATCAGTTGCCAATGCACCCCACCCACACCTGGAGAGGTGCAGATGGAGGGAACGTCCTTGCTTGGGATCTCTGATGACCTTTCAGGAAGCTGGCTGGAGAGGAAGAGCAGGCAGCTGGACCGTGGGAGGCAAAGACCTGTGGGAAGAACCAGCTCCCCTGTGTGCTGAACCAGCTCCCCTGTGTGCTGTGGGGCACAGCCAGCTGTGAGGAAAACCCCCTGTCTGGCCCAGCTGGACCAGGGCTCAGCCATATATGTGCAGCTTGCCAAGCCAGTGGTGCTCAGGCTGCAGGGAGCAGCCATGGGTCTACACACACAGGCAAGGGTAGGACTGCTCATATCTGGCATTTTATTCATTATGAAAACTGGATTTATGGCTCCTGGATAAGCCTTTACTTTCACATGTTTCTCTGTGGAAGAACAAGCTTCCCACTTTCCTGCTATATAACACTAGCCTAAAGCCCTTTCTAGCAGCACTTCAAAGAGGCTGATGAAGCAACACCAGAAACAAAATAGGCCTTACATTTGAAATTTTGACAGAAGGTCATTCTGTAAGTCTTACAAATTAGAGCTAAATGTTCTTCCTCTCTACAGTCTTTCCCTCCTTTATCTTGCTTTTCCTCCCTTTCTCTGATCTCCTTTCCTCTGCACAAGCAACTGCTAGAAAAACATCTCAAGGATAGAATTTTTTGCTTATTTATTTTTTCATCTCCTGCAAAAAGAGAAAAAATAAGTTTTTGTTTTTGTTTTTGTTTTGGTTTTGTTTTTTGTTTTTTTTTTTTTTTTTTTTTGCTAATGAACATGGCCTAGTAGTCTGGTTAAATTATAAAACAGATAAATCCCTAATAGTCTCCAGATCAATACATTAGCAAATTCATGCTGAAGTGAATGAAAAAATCTTAAGGTACCACAATATATTTTGCTAAAGTTAATTAACTTCTGCTAAATAGTGGGGAATTAAGTTAATGATAATTATATGTGAAGTGAAGTGAAGTGAAGTGAAGTGAAGTGAAGTGAAGTGAAGTGAAGTGAAGTGAAGTGAAGTGAAGTGAAGTGAAGTGAAGTGAAAAACTTCTCACCAGGCAGGTGAGAGGTCAGTGGGTTGTCAGAATCCAGGATATTCTGTTTTTAAGATCCATTCCTGGGTCTCCTGCTGCAGTTATGCATAGAGGAAACTTACTTTTTAGGAGAGGGATAGTTTTAGTTTTCCAATACAAATGTTTTACACTTACCAAGATTCAGAAGAGAGGTGGATCTTTAAAAACTCACAAAAATGTGAAATATTCCAGTAAAAAATACTTTACAGAAGAGCTGTGTCTGCTCACATCTCAGACCTGACCAGCTTCTGTTAAAATTAGAGGAGTTCCAGGACTGAATTTTCTCCATCTGCCCTGGAGATTTCTATACCTTCTTCTCATGATGTGATTGGAGACAGGGCAGGATGTGATCATGTGTGTATTTGGTGACACTCAGTATGGTCCAGTTCTCAACAATTCAGCTCTTGTTCTGCTATAGTGTTCAAAAGCTCCTCTTCCAGGACTGCACATGCTGGTCTGCTGGGTCTCTCAGCTGGGCAAGCAATATCCTCCGTTTCACCAGGAAGGCAATATGCTCTGTGCTAATCCCTCAGCTGATATAAAATTGGATGAACCCTCAGAATTTGGTAGCTGTCACTCTGTCCTCACACCCTGAAGAATTGTATATGTACACAGGGATTTAAAGTAATATCATTCTGCTGGATGACTTCTACAGGGTGATAGGTAGAAAGGGCTCTGAGACTGGAATGTTAGAGGTTGTTATCTCTATTTTATATCTCCATCTATATCTATCAGCTTATATAAAATATATAATACAACTTTAGAGATTGGTGTTCTACAGATGTATTTGTCAGTCAATGCAAAAGCAAGCCAAACAGAAATACTAGATAGCAAAACTAAAATCACAGCTTGAAGTCTTGATTTTCCTTATCTTTGTCTCCAGGAATCCTCTTTCATCTCCTGCATGTGTATGAGCTGTGTGAATCATGTCAGGATGACATCTCAAGGACACATAGAGGAAGGACCCAGCAGAAAGAGGCTGGGAGAATTGGGGTGGTCTGTGTGGGAGGTTGGGAAAGTTGAAAGAGCTGGCAGATAAGTGAGCAGCTGCAGTCCATTAGGAAATTGCATCTTCCAAGAAGTCAGAACATAGACTTTGTCTTTCTGTCTTCACAGAACCCATGCATTGGACCATAAATTTTGTTGAAGGATCAGTTTGGGGGATGAAGACTTTAAGGAAAAGAACCACAGTTACATAATATTTTTTTGCTATTTTGATTATTCATAAGTGCTGGAAAGTACTTAGGAAGTTTGCTGAGTTAAACTCCCTAAGCAAAACAAAAAAGTGATCTGATGGAAGTAAAAATGACACCCCTACATTTGTCTTTGTTTTCATCCATATCAATTCTCAACGTCTCTGCACTGTGATTTTTCTTCTTTTTCAGGTAATATTTAAATTTTCCCATTTATTCAGTTCACTGCTGTCTTAATGTTATGTCACTGTAAATAAAAATACATCAGACTCTTGGGTACATCTGGCATCTAATAAAATGAATACTCTTTTACAAAACGGATAAGGCTCAAGGCAAATACACTATTTTCGTTTCACCCTCTCACTCACCCTTGACATATTTCTGGGTTCATCACTGTTTTCAGATGAAGGAAACAGAACCATGAGAGGCATGAAAGACCACCATTTGCAGGATGACAGAGTTTTTCATCCTATAATCCAAGTGCCAAAACTTTTGAGAACATAAGGATGTCCAGGACTTTCCTCAGGGAGCTTGGGGTGTGGGTTGATGGACACCTAGGAATTTTCCACAGAAACCAGATGGCCTTCGATGGGCCCAGCCAGGTTGCTCTGATCCGCAGTGATGGCTTTGATTCCTTTCTCCTGAGATTAACCCAGATCCACTGGGCTAGCTGGGCTTCCCTGCAGCCAATCATGTGAAGTGGCAGGACAGTCCTGCTTGAATTTTTAGCAGCAGCATAAGCACAGGTGTTCAGACTGGTCATCCTGACATTCCTGTTTTCTCAAGGGCATCTTTGCCACATTTATGTCCCCAATGACCACACTGGTTTCATTCTAAAATGACTTGAGCAAAGAGGGTTTCCCCAGAGAAACCTACAGATGTAAGTGATATCTCTGGATTTGGATTAACTTCTGGTTTGGGTACTTTAATTTTTGTGTCTAGGCTTTCCGTTCCTGAACAGAATTGTCCTTCTAACACACCACTCTTTCTTGCTTTCAAAATCTCCTTGAAACACACAGAATTACTCTTTTTCCCAGAAAATTTATGTGCCTACAGTCTTCTTCTCTTGATCTCTCATATGTGAAAGAAGAAATGGCCTTAAGTTGCAACAGTAGAGGTATAGATTGGCTACTATGAACAATTTCTTCACCCAAACAGCTGTCAAGCACTGGGTGAGGTTTCCAAGGCTGTGGACCAGGATCCAGGTTGAGCCACCATCCCTGGAGGTATTTAATTCATGTGTAGGTGAGGCACTTGAGGACATGGTTTAGTGGTGGACTTGGCATTGTTAGGTTCAGAATTGGCCTCGATTACCTTAGAGATATCTTTCAACCTAAATGTTCTATGATTGTTATGTATCATTACTTCTAACTTCCTTGCTTCTGAATTCTTTGTTTTCTCTGATTTGCCTCCAATTTATAAACACAGCATTTCAGCCCTAGCCAAACCTGCATGTAAAGTAGCATCCTCCAGTCTCGTATATTTACAACAGTGACACTCTAGCCTAAAAGCATTTGGAGTCAGTTCTAATATATTATGCTCTGGGTTGTTATTGCATCTAATCTGCATGCAACTCATGCCAGAGATGTCCTGGCCATGGATGGCCAGTATGGGAACAGGGAATGGCTGGGTTGCCTGCTCTGGTCCTGTGGGTTGCTGCAGGGATGTGCCATCAGCCTCCAGGCTGGCACCTGGTGCTATGCAGATCCCTGCCAGACCACAGTGCATGATGCACTTGCCAGTCCTTACTGAAAACAGCAAGGGAAACTCAGCCTGAGACTTTCCAAAGCATTTTCCCCTCCGAACCCACCTCCAAACTCAAGATTGATTTTTTTTTTTTTCCCCTGCAAGAAGCAAATGCTGGCAGCACCACAGTAACCTAAAATCGGGCAATCATACACTCCCATCTTTACTCCCTTCCTCTGAGAAATGTTTATGCCTTTGTAGCTGTGCCTGATCCAGGTATGTATTTATGTGGGCAGAGGAAAGGGAGAAGACCAAAATTGCTCACACTTGCAACTGTCCGCATTACATAGAAATTGCCACTTGTGTAGCACCACAACTGCTTTAACCCACACTGTTTTGTCAGACCAGAATCTGACACAATCACAATAGTCCTGGCTGCTCCTTTTTCATCTACAGATGGAGTTCAGAAAAAAGGAAACAAGGGAAGGGTGCAATGCTCTTTTTACTTTTCCTTTGTGTATTCGTTGGTTGTTTCTGCTACTCTGCTGGTGCTCTCCTGGCCTCTTTGCAACATATGCAAATGCTTGAACAATTACTTTTTAATAAAAAACCAGATTTTCAGGGCAGCTGGGAGGTTTTCTTAGGGTTAGAATGACAGACTTTGTAGTATAATAACATACAGATATTGTGACACAGCTTGCTAAGGGCATCACCCAAAGAAGAATTCCCCCTTACACACACTAATCTAATTCTTTGCCAGCATTTCTTCTTTCCCAGCTGCAGAGAGAGTGTGGAAATGCCTTGAAGCATCATTGGAAGATGGAACATAATGAACAGTGAGGAGTAAAGGGCAGGAATGGAGATAAAGTTCTGACTACTGAAATAGTAGTAACACACTGGAGTACATCCTGTTGTGATGTATATACTTTTTGCTTTAATTCCTCCCTTGGGCAATTTGAGAATGGAAATGTTTTTCTCAGAGGAAGTATTCTTGATATAGATTTTATGGAGGAGCAGCAATTTCCGTAAATGGGATAATACTAGAGAGTAGTTAGAGATCCCTTTGTCAGATATGAACCCATGCTGTTAAATGCACCATCTGCTGCAAAGCATTGGTAGAAGCACAGAGATTGTAAGAAATTCCATGTGCACTATAACAGTAAAATAAAATTTAAAAATAAAAAACTTAATGGCTAGATACTAATTCCCATAATATCAAGACAAGTCTTCGTTAGGCCAGCACCAAAAGATGCAGGCATTTTTACAGCTTCAGCTTGTCCTTATATTTAAAATATTTTTAAATAATGTATTTGATTATTTTCCAGGAGGTCATTAACTTACAGGTTCAGATGCAGATTATAATATGCTTATCAGTAGTGCACTATGCAGCTCTGGTGTTCAATTTAACATGAATGCCTTGCAGAGGCATTCCAAGGTCCTGAGTCAGACCTATAAACCCTGGATGAGGGACTAACAGAAGTAGTAACATACTGTATATGCTGGGAAAGATCTTCAGCCTCTCCACTAGGAGCCTGAAAATCACTAAAAAACCCCAACAAGCAGCAATCTTTTTTAAGAAGCCTATCAGGCCCTTATCAGCAAGGTAGGAGTCCCACAGCTGTATTAATGCCATTTTCTAAAACTGAAACTGCATATGCATTTCATGTGAAAAGCCAGTTTCCTGGGGCACAACTGCCAGCTGAACTGTTTCATCTTTACCTACCATTCACACAACTGACAGGAAGAGGAATGTTGTGATCCATCTGCATGGGACAAGGAGCAAATGTGCCTCCCAAGAACTGTGAGGAAAAGGGTGTACTGCTAATGTAATTAATTTCTACAGTGCTATGAGCAGTGTGAAGGGACTGTAATATTTAAGGATGAGAGTGAGCTCATTAGGTCCGGTATATTTTCTCATTTATGCCACTACATTTTGCCTTATGTATATCTTATCCAGTACAAAGAAAAGAATGCTGGGGGGTTTATTAAAAATAGCTTTTAAACACTTGTGCACAATTCCCAAACTTTCTTTATAAATTCATTTGCTTGAAATTTTCCATCTCTAAATATTTAAAAAACCACAAAACAAACAAACAAAGCCACAAAAAAACCCTTATCTCTTTTTCAAATATCATTTGGGAGTTTTTCTTCCCAGAAAAACTTAGCATCCTGCAAGTTAAGAATGTCTCCAGATTCTGGGTGTTTATGGAGCATTTCCATAAGGGTGCTTGTTTATTCTGGATTCAGTCCAAGACACAAGGCCAGACCTAGATGGCTGCTGTTGACAAGAAAACAATGTGTGACTGATCACGTGAGATTATTCTGATCACAAAGCACCTACACAGTTTATTTGTGCACTGGGGCAACACAGAAGCACATATAAGAAGTTCTCTAGATTAAAACATCTTGCCTTTCCATAGAGAAAAATATAAACAGCTACCAAGGGGACAAGCAGAAACATTAGGCTGTGAGGTAATACTCAACTTTCTCAGAAAGTATGAAAGGTTACAAAGAGCCCATTCTCAACCTGTCCCTGCGGTGGCAGTTTAGCTTTCCCTTAGTGCCACCCACAGAGTTTGATAAGCCTCTCTGAATTTCATACTTACTCTTTCTGGCTGAAAAAAACTCATAATGGGAACTGTGGTATCAGACCCAAGCAGAAGATGCACAGAGCACACATCAGTCTTCATCAGGAAGGGGCAGAGTCTTTGTTGCAATGATGAGGGGACTGCTGATGTGAGTGACAGCCATCAGGATATCACTTATGAGACTGCTATGGGTGCACATCATAACCGTTTATTCTCAGTCCTTGGAAAGGATTTAATCTTTGCTCAATTTTCAGTATCAGTTTCTCAGAAGCACTCCAAGGATCTAAATGTCTAATTTCTATTATGGTCAGTGGGTCTGAAGCATGTAATGTCTCTAAGCAGTCATATAAATTTCACCATCAGTAAACAATTTTTGCAGCACTCCAAGGCATTATCCCTGATACAAAAATCTGAGAAAATCCTAGAAGTATGGCTCAGAGTTGTATTTTTCTACTTCCCCACCTCCCACTTAGATGGTTCTTTCTCTGTGAGTGGATCTTAGAGATTGTCCAGAATTTCCACTAATAAGTAAATTTTTATCTTCTCCTTGTAAAAAATCCTCTGGGTTGGAATTTAGTTTCAGGTACATCTAAAATTAGTATAAACAAATTTTAAATTAATTTAAAATGTAGGAATTAAAATGAAAGCTCCAAATTCTTTCAGCTCAGACCTCGGTTTGTACTCTTCTTGCCCTGAACTGCATTATTTACAATGTTCTTTCCCTAAGGTAGCCAATCATGGTTAAAAATAAAAATATTTGGATATATCCACATTTAAAATGTGATTGTGCTTGGAAAGTAACTTTTCACTCCTAAGAGACTTCAGCACATATACATATGCCTTTCCCAGGAATGCAGATTAAGAAAGATCTATTTTTCCATGTCATAGTCAAAGTATCCACAAATATATATGAGCACTTCAGAGGAGGAAAAGCCTGTTATACTGTTAATCTTTGGGGTAAGAAAAAGTAAGTGTACTGTGGGTTTATGTGCTCAACTATTTCAATGCCAAAGGATTCTGACTTTTCTTGTAACTTACAACAACCACCCCATCAGAATCATCAGCTGTACAGGTTTATAGCTAGATCTAGACAACTTATGGGGGAGATTATTCCGGAGCTTTTCTTTTCCCATCAGACTATCCACTTTTGCATCTTATTTTAGGCAGCATGGATGTAGCTATAAGCTGTAGTGAGAACTCTTTTGAGAGAAGTTTACTTTATAAGCTTCACTGTGAATGAAATATGGTACAACCCACTGCTGAAATTCTCGTTCTGACATCAAAGATCACTTTAAAAACTTAAGTGCTTTTAGAAAAGTTCACCACAATTCAAATTCTTATGGGCTACATATCACAAAATTAAGTAAAATAAGTAAAATTAAGTAAATTAATTTCTTTAAATTAAATTAACTACATATTTTTATTAATATTTTGCAGTAGCAAAATATTTTGATAAACCATTTACTGCTAGAATCAGTATACATCTATGGTAAGGAGACCTCAATTCAGAGACTATCTGAGATCACATGCACTCATTTCAGAGGGGTGGGATTATGATACCTGTAATGGGTCCAAACACAAACTGTCAATTTGGAGAATGGTAATAGGGGAATAGAAAAGTATTCAATTAGCAATGAAGATGGGAATGGGTAAATGGAACAATAAATATGTTTAATCAGTCTGGGTCATATTTGATAAAGCCCATATCTTGGAGTGTAATATCAACTAGAAAATGTTTTGCTAACACATAATTGAGAATTTGTTGGTTCCAGAGAGATTTAACAGAAATTCTTCAGTCTTTCAGCATCTGAGTTCACAATGAAGTTTTGCAGTCATTTTCTTTCCTTCTGGGTCCTGCCTGTGTTTAGTACAGTGTCATTGCATGAAAGCAAAGGCAGTAAAATTGGTAACTTACGGGTGTAAAAACTGGTTCCTGATTCACTGATCTAGACTTCAAATGCTTCAATTCAATTAGCTGTTTACAAGAAGGTTCTTTCTGGCTTCTGTGGATTTAAGATAAGCCAATTGCTGGAAGAAAATTTCTGAGGTCAGACACATTGCAAAGTTCTAAAATGTTTTAGGTCGAGAAAAAAAAAAAAAAAAAAAAAAAAAAAAAAAAAGGAAAAAAAGTTCATATGATAGTGGGCATCAGCTGTGTAGAAACCTCAGACCCTCCAGCTCTGGGAGTTTTTCTGATGCAACAGGACCAGTGATGGCAGCAGTGCAGTCAACTGCTGAGCCCAGGAGATCTCTCACCTTGTGCCTGTAAGCAACATGCTTGGGAAATGCAAAAAATCTGGGTCCAAAATCAGCACAGCCTTCAAGCCCTGCATTGCAGGAAGCAGAGTGCAGAAATGTTTATACTTCTCCCAATTCTGTACTATCTGGCAACTCTGAACACATTTCTGCCAGGAGTTTCCAACGTGTCAGTAACATGGTGGGCTCTGAATATATTTTATGCCTCACAGTGTCAGATTAAACTCTATTATTAATAATGACAGCTCACTATGTTTCATCCTTGCCAGGAGTCTTGGCTGGCATATCCTTGTCTCCCTGTAACCAGTCCAGTATAACCTCTTTGTGTGTGTGTGTGGGCAAGGCCCCCCAACAGTGCCTGTGTCATCAGTTTTGCTGGTCCCCTTTCCTTCCTACTGCCTGAGTGCCGGGGTACCGCAGAGTGCTTTGCCTGCTCCACCACACCACTCCCAACGCACATTCCCAGGAGATACACCATCCTTCCCATGCCACTTGCATAGGACAATTTTTGCAGATCACCCAGAGTACATCGATATAAATGCAATTGTTCAAAATCAGGGGGAGATGTTAAGGTAAAAGTACATTTTTGCCAGTGGAAAAATCGTATTGCAAAGGAGTACACTGAAACTTGTTTTCCTTTAAAACTCTTTTTGCTTCTCTCACTTACCAAGTAAAAAAAAATATCACTGTGATTCAACATGTCCTGACCGTACACATCTGAGAAACTCAGCCTCTCATTATTTAGACATGCAAAATCAGCCAAGGTACTTTAAATTATTTTGGTTTACTTCACAAGTCTCACTTTTCATATTAATTTTTAAGAGAATGTTGGTTATTTCCTTTGCCTAAATAGCACAGAGTAACACCCATGCTTGTTGAATTGACATAATAGCTACCTATCCTGCAGCTGCATGATACTAGACATGGGACTCCCAGAAAAAATCTGCTATGTCCCACACAGCATCCTGCAGATATTCCTGGGAGCTCAAGAGACAGGGAGGAAAGGACTGGCAAACCTCTGTATGGTGTGTCAGCTCAATCCTGGAAGTGCTATTGTAGCATCCATGCAGCATTGTGCTGTCTGTCCATGGGACTTTTTGTTTGTGATAGCAGCCTTCAGAGGTGATTGCACTGCTTCCAGGCTTGAACTCGCTCACCCAAAGCCCCTGCCCACATGCTCTGTTAGCTTGGCTGCTTCTTCCACTAGGAGCTTCCTAGCAAAGCAGAGAGGAAATTTCACAGAGCACCAGCTAGCACCAACCTGTCCCCACCTAATATGCCCTGGCTGCTGGTTACCACTTTCCTCTCAAATGTTACCTCTTGCGGCACTACTGCCATTGCAAATTTGTCATTGGCCTAAGAAATAGCAATAGTACCCAGTGCTGTTATGTCCTTTCTACAGAGAAACCCATATTTTATGCCTGCAAGGACAGTGATAAATGCTGCAGCAAAGTCCTTATGCCCAACAAGTCTAAGGAAAAATTTTGCTACAACTGCCACATAAAAACAAACAAACAAACAAACAAAAAAAAACACAAAACAAAAAAAAAAAACAAAAACATGCAAGATCACTGTTTTCACCATTTTGAATAACAGAAAAAACATTATGCCTAATCCATCTAGTCTGGAGCTTCTCTGTGCAGCTCTGGACAAGATGGAGAGAAGAAAAACCTGCTAGTAGCAGCAAACTACTATTTTTGACACCTCAAACAGCACAACACAGCTCTGAGCCCACACACTGAGTCCCCAAAATGTGACTGCATTGTACCAGCAATGTAACCTAAAACAAGCAACACCGCATGGCAGTGTTTCCATGACACTGAAGTCATGTCATACCGGTTGCACTCCTGTATTGCAAAAGTGAAGTTTGCCATGAACCCAATGACCAGTGTTAATCAGAATGTATTTTCCTGGTTAAAATAACCCCCAGTCCCTTCCTCAAATAATTAAACGGAGCTGTCAACAGAGCTTGCAGTGCAACTCGCGTCATTTGGTACAAGCGGGGTTGCAGCTCTCCCCACAACCAGCCCTCCCGTGGTAGTGCTGGCCTCATCACAGTAGCAGGGACTAACTTCTTGACCACACAGGAGGCTGGACATATGAACATCCAAGAAATGCTCCTCACTTTGTAAGAGACTCCTATTTGACACAAACAAGTGCTTTCAGCTTCTTCAGCTGTGTCTATGCCATGCATCTGGCATGAAACTGAATCTGTATTTGAATCCACACTTCTCTCCTAGTCAAAGAAGGAACCCTGAAGGTAGTATCTCTTACTCAGTGTTTCTACAACACATAGAAAAACAGGGATATGATCTCAGCTGAGGATTTCATACCCTATTATCATAATAATGCAATGCAATATGTTCTTCCTATTGTCTGAGGTTTTCCTTCACCACACTTTTCTTCCAGCATTGCTAAAATAGGAATGGTTTTCTGCCCAGGCGAGGTTCTGAGCTGTCACCCAAAAGTGGAAGAAATTGTTAATTTTGTACCTTTGCCTCTACAAGCCTCTGAAGCAACAGCATCCAGATGAAATGTATTGGCTTGCCTATTGCAAGAGGAAATTCCAGTGAGAAACCTGTTTCTACCAGTTCCAGGTGGCTGGCACAGGCATAGATCTTCAAGCAGTATGTTGCTTTCTGGAGCAAATGCTCTTTCTTGTGAAATCAAAAGAGGTTGTTTCAAAATTATAGAAATCAAAAGTCAAAAGATAAAGAACATTAAATAAAGTTAGTAAGGCATGCAAAAATTTTGCTTCTTGCCATCAAAATGAAAGATAGCCATCAAAATTTAAGGGACACTATATAGTTATTTGCTCTGATGGAGTAAGAAAGGTAAATACGCTGAATTCATGGAAGCACACAAATCTGATCTTTACCCAAAAGCACATCTAACATATAATAGAGGCACTTCCATTTAATCATATGATGCAGGCCAAATCCAGCTTAAAAAATCCCCTATCACTTCATTAAATTTGGCAGATGGCTGAATAAAACTCATTGTATCATTCTCAGCTCTTAGTTATACCATTGCCACTGCAATGAAAAATGCAGTAGTGTGTAATTGGGAGATGTATTTCCCATGTTATTTGTGTGAAGGGAATAGCTGTGCCCTGCTCCTCAAGAGAAATGAGTGAAAAACTTGTTTCTATATTTCTGCATGTGACTTACCTATGCATCACTCCCCCATCATTTCTGTGAACGTAAAAGACTAGACTCGTATCTCAGTATTATGATCAATGCAGTCATTGTCAGGCTTACAGAACTTGTTCCAAAAAGTTTCCATTTACAAGTTGAGTGTTGCTGTATAGGCTTTCTGTACTCATAAAGACCACATCAAAAAGAATTGGCACTGTCTTGAAAATAGAGCGACGTTGTGTATGAGGCAGCTGAGTAATGCAGAACAAGAATGTTAAGTCACCTATTTAACTCTTTCAGCAAAAAAAAGTATTTACACACAACTTGCCTTCCTCCGAAAGCAATGTCTAAGAGGAAACTATTATGCACAAAGACTGCTTTTGTGACTGTGGCACAAATGTCTGTTGAAGTGCTCCAAAATATGGGAGAGTCCAATTGGCAGCAAAGAGTTCAGGATTAGAAATGGAAAAATCAGTTTTTATGTAAGTAACCCCTCCCTTATTACAGAGCTATCATATGTTCCCTGATACTTCACATACATCCCAACTCCAAACATTTAGTAGGAAAGACATCATACAGCATGACAGGAAAAAAAAAAAAGTTAATTATTCTTTTACTGTCATTTTGATGAAGTCTGTGAAGAGTGGTAATTTCCACTGCATATGGAAGTTTAGCTCTCCAGCATCTCCAGATAAGTGAATGTTATTACACAGCTGTGTGTGGATCTGTTGTCCACTGCCCCTAAACACCATTAGAGATGCCAGCCTACCTNAAAATAAAATTCACATCAAGATACTTACACACTCTAACACTTTCAAGCAAACAGGGTAATTACAAGTCATCATTTCAATTCTGGGCTGCCTTTACCTCATCCCCAGAAAATGAGGGCAAGATTCACATACCTCCTGNGCCTCTGAGGAGGTCTGAAGAGTCCTGTTAGGTGTTCTCCTGGCATTTAAGAAAATACTTCAGTCCATCTCCCAAATGCTTAAATCATGGTTTCTTTGAAGGACAACTTCAAAGGGATTTTTATTTTGGGTATGTGCCATTTTAGTGAATTCATTATACACAATGGTGGCTTCTGTCATGCCATTTTCCTGCCCAAGCATAAATTTTCTTTTAAAAATAAAAGTGTATGAAAGAGATATGGAAAGAATTTTCTAGGGTATTGCTCAATATGTTCAGTGTTGTGGCCTGGAATATTATATGACCTGAAGGAAGGAGAATTAACAGTATGTCAGAGTGATTTTGATTTTAAAATATGTCCAAGTTTATGAGAATGGCATGGCTGAATTGCTCAGAGCTCCACGGAAGGTTATGATGAGTTTAGGAGTTGAAGAAACAAACTAGATTTTTTATGAGTTCCCAGTGATGCCCACAAACAATTTAATTGGAAGGAGTCAAGACAATATTTAATGTGTATTTCAAAATGGGCCTTAGAAGTTATTTCTTTTTGGATAGCATCATAGTACAGTATTTGACACATAGATCAGGTCACTTAGCACCATTACTATACTGGGGAAGAAGGAGAAAGAGGGGAGGAGAAGAGAAGAAAAGAAAAATAAAATTCACATCAAGATACTTACACACTCTAACACTTTCAAGCAAACAGGGTAATTACAAGTCATCATTTCAATTCTGGGCTGCCTTTACCTCATCCCCAGAAAATGAGGGCAAGATTCACATACCTCCTGAGCTAATAAAATCCCAGTTTGCAGCAGCTTCTCACTAGAGTTAGCAGGGAAAGGAAAAAAAAAAACAAAGTTAGCAAAAAAAAAAAAAATAAAAAGGGTCAGCTCCTACTGGACAAAAGAAAAATCAGACCTTGTCTGCACAAACAGCAACAGGCAGTGACCTGTGTTTCCTGTCTCACCCCACACTGTCTGCTCACAGATGAGGTGACTTCACAGTGACTTTTCATTTCCCAGCCTCCAAAGAAGATACAGAAATTCATGTGTTACAGAATGCAACTAAGGGGTAGATAGGCTGGGTACAGTTAAATGCTGAAAGGGAAGGGAGAAGACCGAGATAAGGCCACTACATGATGTGACAATGTTTATCTGTCACATCATTTACAGCGTTCAGGCACTTAAAGGAAATAAATTTTGACAGAGTCCTTAATCCTCTGAATAGCCAACACAAAAGTTTTATCAAGTGAGAAGAAAGATGTATTTCATCACAATCACATCTTCACGCTGACCTGGTCTCGGGGAAATATAATCACATATTATTTCTGGGGTTTGGTACCTTAGGAACTTACCAAACAGGAAATAATCTAATTGCTAACTAAAAGAAACAGCTTTTGCAAAGCTGCTCAGAATTGTTGTTCCTTCAGAGGCAGAATACAGTCAAAAGAAAAGTACTTCCATAGTACATCTACTAAATAATCCTACATAAGATTAGATGTGCAAGAGATAAAAGATACAATTAAAACTGATTATTTTATTTTTAGTATTAATGGAGCTAGAACAAATAGACATAGGGAAGGAAAGTGGAATAGGCACATAGAGTGCAGCATTCTCCTACCACTGTACACCACAGCAATATCCCCACTAATGCAGAAGGGATGGAAATTATATTTGTCTTCTTGTGAGACATCTTCACATACAAATAGCACCTGTGGTTTCAAAGAGTCTTAAAGTTTGAAGAGCGTATTTTTCTAAAAGAAAAGAGCTGCAAACACTTCAAAATAATGATTTCCAGCTTCCCAGTGTAAACAGGCACAGGAATGGTGTGGAAAAAGCTGTAGAATAACATCTTAAAAACCTAAAATTGACTTATGGATGGAATGTAAGCCAGAAGATGAAAGCAGTTGGACGTACTTCATTCCAGTTTTGCAGAAAAAGTCCCATGGGGACTAAATCTGACAATGCCAAATCCATTGTCCACGGCAGGGTTATGCAAATGGAAGCACACAGCCAGCACTTCCCTAAGGAACTGGTCACAGCCTTCACTGGGAAGAGGCCTCATGGACACGGAACAGGGCATTTGGAGGTGGAGGTGGGGTAGGCTGTTCCTCTTGCTACAGGGCTACATATTTCCACACACCGAGATGATGTTTAGGCTTGGCTCTGACTCCAGCTGCTCAGTTTGTTTTGGGGAATGCCTCAGGAGTGTAAGAGAGCTCCTAGCACAGCAAAAGCCATGCAGATTCCTAGCTCACTCCCAGGTGCATTCTGCACATGCACCTCCAAAGGGACCTGCATGCAAAGAGCCAAGAGCATGGCAAGGGCTATAGGACCATGTAATGCATCCTTGAGAGAGGTGATAATTTAAAAGGAAATAGCAATTTGGTATGTAATCAGGCCAAGATCCTTAATTTTTGCTTGCAAAAGAACTAATCACCAACATCATAAATGAAGCAGTGAGCACACTTTCAGTGGCAGCTCTGCATGGAAGAAGAGTGCCACCTTCCTGTTTCTAAACCAGATCTTCTCAAATCCACTTCACCAGCAGCCTACCCTCCTTTTGCAGTTTTTAATACATTTAGTTTACATCATACTCTTTTACAGTTTTAATAGACAAATTGTCATTAAGATATAAATGAAAAGCAGGAGAAAACAACAGAAAATAGCATGGATACAACTCCATTAAAAGAGAAGGGCTATGTTAATTTGCTGGAAATTCCACTTTCTCCCTTCTCTCTCAAAACTGTGTACAAGTTAGACATTTACATGATAGATGGGTATGTTCCCTTCTTAGGGAAAGTACTCTGTTGGAACTCAGAGCTCGGGTAAGTTCTATGTAATGTGGCCGTTGCCAAGGAAACTACTTGTTCTTAATTGAATAGTAGAGAAAATATTTGTGTAACTTATTGCCACATAAATTAAGATTGCCCTTGAGCAGCCTTAAACTCACACAACTTTTTTTGGNTATCACAGAAGAGTCACATCATGTAGGTGACCTCTTTGACTCTCACTACTGTTAAAGTTGCACAATGCTTAATTTCAGGACCCAAAAGAGAAAAATGTTGTTTAAAAAAAGAGGCAACGGCAATACAATCCAAAACAAGTATGGGCTAGGCAGGAAAAGGGTAATAAAAAACTTCTTGCAAATAAGTCTTCTCTCAAAAAGACTGTCATGTACTCAGTGATAACAGTGATGATAAACTCAGATTGCCCACACTGGTGTAGCTCCACTGAAGTCAATAGATTAATTCTGATTTAGATCTGCTGAGACTTTTAGTTATATTTTGTCTTTGCTCTGCCACTGATTTCTAGTACATATTCAAATTACCATTGATTTCTAAAGGACAAAAGAAATGGGTTTCCAACACAAATCTTTACTTTCATGCAAATTCTGAGAGTTAGAACAGGCTAGTTAAGTTAAGCCATACTCTGCTGCTATTGATGTGAAGGTTCCAGAGACTTTCCATGGCCTCTTAGCAAATGAAAATTGGGAGAGACGTGGGCTACATCACATTACCCTTAATTCCCTGGATGCTGCTGGGAAGCAGGGGAGCATCATGGACTGGTTATACCAGATGTTGAAGGTGAATTCTCAGTTAAGTAATCCTTTTTCAATTATCCCTGAAAAAATAGAGGAAAAAAATAAAGGTAGGAAAAAATAAAAGGTCTTAATGATTCCTCTTTAAGAGGAATTGTCAGGAGAGAGGCATCTGATAACCAAGTAGATTATACTGTTTGAAAATACATGCATTTTTAGTTTCCCTTTCCCATACATAGGATGCTCATCAAATACCATTTATAATATTTTGAAACACTGATGTCTAATTTAATTGAGGGTTCTCTGGAATTATATACACATTAAGTACATCACAAAAAGGAGGTAATAAAATAAGGGTAGTTAGATTTAGATCTTGTAAGAACTCAATTAACACCAGCAACGATTATACTAAAATATTTTGTTTTCTCTTAGTAAATGGTCTTCTCTTAAACCATGGCTTTACTATTTCAGAGATGAGGAATGGTTCTTCCATTTGTCAGGTTATTCAGAGCATCAGTCATCATCCTGAATTGCAGGATCCCTATGACAAAGCTGATATATTAGAAGTTGCAAACATTACTTAAAATAACAGACCATTGTAATATTTCTAGTATTTAGTCCTTTGTGACTCATTTATTTCATTTGCTTAATAAAATATGACTTTCTAAGTTAATAAATAAAACAAACACAGATTTTTTTTTTTTATTATTATTCCTCTTTCCACTAAAGACAATCAAGAATATTGATGAGTATGGTTTCCTTTCATTCAGTGATAAGGCACTGCAGAGTCCATAAAATTGGGTGAGAATAAAGTTAGTTTAATTCAGGGTTTTGTGCCTGTCAGAAAAACCCACTAAATAAAATGCAGCAAAATGCTATCTTGACCAGGGCAGGGAACCCAAGCAGCATTATATAGGTGACCCTGTCATTTAAGTTGAACTTGTACTAATAATGATCCTTAACAAGCTGTCAATCTCTAAGGAGAGCCTTTTGTGCCTTTTCCATGACGCTTTTGTGTTCGCTTACTCGACGGCCACAAATCAGCCCTAGCTGAGTTGCGGTCAGTCCTAGGGCAGCTTGGGAAAAACGAAGCTTCTTTCTCCTTGTCTTCCTTGTGTTCTTGCTTTTTTCCCCCTTTCTTTGCCTTTCACTGCCACACAAATCATAAAAATTGCAGGCTGGGGTCAAGCTGTGTAAAACAAGCAGATACTAGCTTCCTCTTTGTTTCAGTGCAGAGCACAAATGGGAGGAGGGAAACTGCAGTTCCACTGAGATAACTGCAGGATAGAAAATCTGAAAGTATCCCAATAACACTGGGAAACAGGGAATTTTTCAGTCAGTAGGAAACCCAAATTGATTTCTTAATACCCACTGAACAGTAATAGCAAACAACTCACTGAGTACTTAAGCTTTGCTCCACTTCTCCTACCTTTTCATGTAAAATACTAAAAATTTAAAAAAAAAAATTAAAACACAAACCAAACTAAGACTAAACAGAAACTGGCACACTAAGGATCAGAAAATAATCTGAAGGTTTGAACAGGCTACAGGAAAGCCCAGGACTCTCAAAACCTTGGATCAGCAGCAACCAGGGATCTTCCATCACTTATTCGTATCTGCTAGTGGCCTATTCCTGGACTCCAAGCAAGTGAAGCGCAGAGTGAGAAATACAAAGCTTAACTAAATTAAGCCAGTGGTATCACCTGCCCTTTCAGAACTGTTTTCTCAGTTACTTCAAGACACAGTGACACAGAAAAAAATTTCTCACTTGGCACATTAAAGGTGCTGTGAGACTTGTCTCAACACTGGGCTTGCTTGCTGTGTGATCCATCTCTTCAGAAACAGTACAAGAGTTTACCATGGTGTAAACTCTAGCAGGCTTTGGAGATGATGAACCACAGCATCTCCTGCAAATCTCCACAGCTCCAACCTGCCTCTGCATACAACCTGAGTGGATAAAAACAAACACACCCCATTCCCTGCAGTCTTTGAGCCCTGCCTGTACCCTGACTGTAAGCAGTAATGGGGACAGACAGCACAGGAACTAGGGACAGCAGGACCTCTGGCCTGGGGATACCCCTTCTCCAGCCCAGATCACAGTGTGGTGCCATGTGACGTGTGCTGCCTGATTGTTCTTGCTGGGCTTGGTTGCACCCTGCGCTCCAGCATCACGATCAAAGCGGTAGGAAATAATGAGGGTGTTGGCAGAAAGGCTTCTGCTCAGTCTACCCAGTCTCACTAGATTAACTTCTTTAGGGTATGTTCAGTTTACCTTGATTTGCATTGAAAGACACAGTTTATGCAGCGACTGCAATACTGGTTAAGGCTGTGACCACTCTTTTGACATTTTCACTAGTCTAAAATCCCAGGTGTAGAGGATTTTAAGTACTTGGGCAGCTAGCAGTGCTCATGAGAGGTAGAGATGGGTGGAAGAGAAGAAGGAGAGAGAAAATATGCCTTTTCTTCAAGAAGCTTCTTATTCAGCTTGCATGCAGCTATGCCAAATGACCAGGAGCATGGCTGTCCCTGCTTATTAGAAAAACATGCACTTTTCTTTTTGATATGGAAATTCAGATGACTTCTGTTAGCCATCAACACTTTTATTTTTTTCTCCCACCCTTGAGTATGCATGTTTCCTGTTTGAAAAGGAGACACTCCCTATGAAAATTGTATTTGCCCTTGAATACTCAACATCACAAAAATTACTTAAAAGCCACAACCAGCATAATGGTTGAGACAGGAAGAAAGTCTAAGTATCATCTCAGCAGTGACACACAGAGGACAGCAGATTTGCAAGTGAACCAGATATGGTTTTTGCAGCAACTTGTGGCCAGATTTTTTTTTTGTTTGGTGGTTTGTTTGTTTGTTTGTTTGTTTGTTTGTTTGTTTTTCACCAGCATGAGTAAACCATTTTCTCACTCTGATCCCATGTTCTGATTGTGCTGCCATTGAGATAATAATCCATACCTTCATTTTGGTATAGTGGGAAGCAGTCAATTTGTGCGAAGTGCTTTGGCATCTCAGATGAAAGGGCATTTAGAAGTGAAAAGTGTTTCATTACCATTGTTATTTACTTGTTTGAAAGGCAAACCTCAGCCTGACAAGACTTTGCTAAACACCACCCAGTGCTTGAGAGGCAGTAAAGTTCAATTCAATTACAGAAACCAGCTACCTCTACAAACTTTGTGAACTGAACAAATTACCAAGATCCAAATTTCACCTTTCGCTGTTAACAAGCTTAGTGAAGCAATGACAATCTTCTTTTCCCTTGCTTGCTTCAGCTACATGTAGTTTCTTTCATAATCAAACTTGTTCCCTTTTCAGCACATTTCTTTTTTGTATTTCTTATTACATGACTTTTGAAAAGGATGTGGAATCAGAGTAGTCTTAGTCTTCTCAGCACTTTGTTTTGCCCAATGATATGCATTCTCATTCTTTTTCCTTGAGCCACCCTTTGCCACACATAAGACACCTTCAATTTGAAAAGACACGGGAAAGAGTGGCTTTCCTCATTTCTAGCTCTCATTCTTCTACACCTTTACATGCACACACAGAGAATCATGTTGTGCTTCTTTAGCTTATTCAAAAAGCTGATAGATTTAAGAAAACTAGTGACTATTTATTAACTACAGTTACACCTTGGACTAGTCATTGACCAGCTGGCTGCTCTAACTGCTTGTAGCAGACACCTGCACGGCAGAAGGGCAAGGCTCTGCCTCCCACCCTGACTTCACAGGACTGAGCCACTGCTCATCCTAAGGAGAGCAAGTGCAAGCATGACACAAAACAGAGGAAGGGGATTGATGCAAAACATCTGAGAACTGCTGGCTTACAAGAAAATCACTCAATTTGTGACCTATATTACATCTGACATCAGATATTCAAGGTTTAAAAAAAAGGCTCATCAGTCATCAGTTGCTATTCAGCCTAGAGGCACCCAGATAAATGTTTTCACAGACACTACTATCTAATGAAATGAGAGTAACCATTCTCTTCATTTGTTTTATCTGTCAATAAGGCACTAGGTATTTGTTACAGAAGAGGAATAAAGACTCAGGTTCATCCTGCTACACACTGAACTGGATAATTTAGTCTATTCATTTGGTTTTGGTTTTTGTGTATTAATGACTGTGTTCTACTTACTAAAGGTGTTAAATGTAGTCAGAATTAGGTTTCTCAGACCAACACAGTTATTATAGTTTTTTACATCACATCAACATATTGGTATTCACAGCTTCTACTTTATTTTTAAAATTCAGATTGAAAAATATTTTAAACCTAGAAAGGGAAGCACATAATGTATGGAATTTTCATATACATAAATCATTTGTTATATTTAATCTCTTCTCACATGCTAATTCCTACTCAGAACAAATGCAGGACTCATAGCTTTGTAGCAAATTACACTGCTGTTTCTCCAAACTAGGTTTTAATTTGCTGATGGTAAAATGTGAAATGGCCTATAGGTAGGATGCTGAAGAATGCAGCTTTTATAATTGAGATGCAGGACTTCAATTGAATTTATAAATAAAGTGCAGTTCATAGGTTTTAGCAGCTGAAGTAAAAGATTTTTTATTCATTATTATTGAGTGTTCCAAAAGAGAGGTCACAGAAATGCAGTCTTTGAATAGGTCTTGGCAGGGGTTTAAAGACTAACTAACTATGGTTTGGATGTGGGGCTTTTATCAGCAGCACAGGTAAATATCACTCTTAGCAAATTCCATGAGGAAATCTGCCAAGGCTGCAGGGTCTGCAGGTCATCTGGAGGAGATATTTGAAGCATTATCTATTTAAATTTAAAAAAAAAAAGTCTGAATGCCCTTTTCACATACTAAAGCACATTGAAAGGCCACTGTCATAAGCCAATTTTCTGAAAACGGATAGGCACAGTAGTTAAAAGCATCTTGGAAATATTAAGAAAGAAAAATCAATGGGTATACAGGTTTCCTTTTTGGGAGTGTTTTAGAGTGATATTTCCCTTTTATGCATTCATCATGCACCAACATCACAGAGCAGGTGGAACAAGGACTCTGCAACACTTTCCAGCATCAAGCCCCACTCAAATAAAGCTTCTCCCATCTGCTTCAGATAGCTTGGAGATAGCTACACCTGGGACTAGCAGTTATTATGTAGACTGATCACATGAAGTTCATATTCAGTTTGAAAAGCCAGGCCTGAAAGAGGAACTAAGAGAATAAAGCTGTCTATTTCCACTATGCAAGGATGTGTAAGAGACCTAGCCAAGAGAAAACTTTGTAGGTAACAAATTCTTCATGCAACTGATGACTATCACCAAATTGATTTTGACCCAAAGATAACCATAGACCCTATCTGGTACACTGTCAGATTAATATCAAGTGGTGCTGGTCCAGTAGAGGAAAAGGGGGACACTCCTACAGATGGAGGCAGGGAAGCCCAAAGACTTCTCCCATATGTGTGTACAGACAAATGGACTTTTGCCTCCAAACCTGATTTTGTGAAGGAATCAGAGAGCCATAAAAATGTCAGTTAGACCTGTAGGCTAGTCTGATCTCCATCTCAAAGAGGCCTATCATCTGCATCAGGACAACTTCAGCTTTATCTAGCAAGGTTGTGGAAACCTTCAATGGTGGTGACTGAAAACTCACCCAAGCAACTTGGTCAAGTGTGGCAAAACCTCCTGATGAAAATCTTTTCTTTATGCTCATCCTGACAATCTGTGCTACAGGTTGTTGCCCTTACACTTTGTCTTATCATCTATAATAGCGAGGAATAATTTGGATTTATAGTCTTATTAACTCTCTTGGATTAATCATCTTATTAACTGCCTTTTAAGAACTTGTAGGCTGCCATAAATTCTTCACCTCCCTTTCATCAGATTAAATAAACCAAATTCTCTCAGCCCCTCTTTACAGGTTCTGCACTATAGGTTCCAAGATTCTGGAGCCATCCACTGGGTTTTCTCTAGTTTTTCTACATTCTGCTTGAACAAAAGGCCCAACTTGCCTCATCCATTACAGGAGTACATCTGGCCACTGTTGACTCTGGCATTCACCCCTAACATCTCATTCTTTTTCATCCTGGTGCTGTTCAGCCTATCACTGCCCAGTCTCTACTGACATCTCAGATTATTCCACCCCAGCTCCAGAACTTTGTGTTTTTCTGTGCTGAATTCACAAGGCTGCACTATACCTAGTAAAATATTTATCCACAGGTCTCTTGGGTGAAATTCTGTCTCAGAATTTCAGCCATACTCCAGGACTGGCATCATCTGCAGTTTGCAGAAGAAATGCTCAGTATCATTTCCCAGGTCACTGATAAAGACATTGAACTATAATGGTCCCAGTACCAACCTTCAGACTACCCTGCTTGCAACAGCTGCCAAGCCATGGTTTGTCGCTCTTTGGCAAGGAAGAACAGCAATTGGTTGTACTGAATGTAGATAACAGATCTCAGAGAGCCTGTTCTGTCATAGGTGGTCACCTAAGGAGGCTTTTAGCAGCAGATTTAGGAAGTAGCTGTGATTTCAGCAGCTGGTCTGTAGAGAGAAACCAAAACGCTGCAACAGAGCATGGCTGAAATGTGTGTTGAGGCTAGGCATTCTCCCTTCAGATTAAACCCCATTTAATATATTGCGCTAGAGGGAAATGACAGACACCTTGAGCCCCAGAAACTGCTGTGTTCTTCATTTGAACAAAATCAATGGAGAGAAGTTGAATGGCATGTTCTCTGTCTGAGACCGATGGGTGCTGGACAGGACTGATGGATTCCTCTCATACCTGTGGGCATCAGTATCTCAATCTGTTTGCTCTTGTGCTAGAGACTGGCAGCAAAGGAGGAGGAAATGGAAATTAGGCAGTGCGGATTGTAACAACAGGAAGAATTGATGTTTTCCACTTTACCAAAATTCTTCCTAATCCTACACATCCTGGAGCATTAGCTATTTTGCCCCAAGTATGTACTAACCCAGTGAAGAAGCTCAAAGTAACACTTGTTCTTTCCCAGCTGCTTTCACAAATGGAAACAGGACCCATGGTATTAATTACATTAGTTATAAATCTCTAAGTATCCTTTTGAGGATATATTTTCATGGAGAAGGGCCTTGATCAAATGTACTTCTACCAAGGAAAATGTCTGTTGTACCGTAGATCATCTCGTATCTCCCTTGCAACTCTGATCCTATCACACCAACTCATTTCCCTTCAGGCACAGGGTGTAAAGCTGCACAGGAAATACAGTGTGGAATGAGAGGCCAGGCTGTAAAAGCAAAGGGGAATATAAGATTAATTTTCCAAGACAATTAGTTTTGTGTCAGCCAAAAAATGTCAGTATTCACATCCAGAGAGAGAAAGAGAATAGCAAAATATTACATATCTCAACCTCTTCCATTGGCATACAAAGTGGAAAAAAAAGTCAGCAGGTAGTTTCCAAACTTGCTTTGAAACCTTCTGGATATTTTGTCCTGGATTACAGATTACTTGGACTTGCATTCCATGAATTGCAGAAACATAGGTGCCTCACACATCCGAGTTCTGTTGTCTAGAGGTTTTTAGACTGGCAA
>VWZN01002224.1:149020-161904 GCA_013396955.1 Regulus satrapa
GGGGAGGTGGGGGGGGTGGGCAGAGTGTGAAGAATCCTAACTGTTAAAGCGTTTAGGAATGTCAGACTGAGGACTTCACAGTAGTGTGATTGAAACTGCTTTTGGAGGCAGTGATAGGATGGGCACCTTGATGAGATGATTGTGAGAAAACCTGTGAGAGCTGAAGTGGATGTTGAAGCATCAGAGAGTTTCCCAGGGACAAGAAGGGGGGAAAATATAGTAGTAAATTGGAACATGTGTGAGGACATAAGAAAAACTAAGATAGGTCAGTGACCGTGTCAAAGAAGGGCTCTTTGCTGGACAGGAGGCTGGCCCATAGTGGTCAGCATGACCTCAGAGAGAGCAGGGGAAAATGGCATGTCCCTCTTCCTCTCTTTAGCAGCCTTTTTTTCACCAGGCCTAAGAAAGCTCCAAGGAACAAAAGCCCCCTACTGTCAGAACATACTGATCTGAGACACACACATAAATGCCCCATGAGCTGTGCTGAACATTTTCCCTGCTCAAAAGGAAACAAGAAGTAGTGTAAAAACATCAGACAAAGGTTCACAACTTTGTTTTACTAAGTAAGTCGTCCATAGAGAGGAAAAAAAACCCAACAGAACCCCAAAGAGTGTGATAAAATAGACTGTATTTAGCCAAATGTTGAAAAGAAGCATGGGCTTGGGCTGCCAACATATCTGTAAATATTGCAGCACATTCCTGGCACAGATGTGCCAGAAGGGAGTGACACAACATTTATTAAACAGCTATGCGATGGGATTTGAGTTGGGTGGTTTATGTACCACATATTCACTCACACAGCTTCTCTCTTTGCAGGGAAGTAATCTCTGTCATGACAGGGAGTGAAGCTCTATCTTTTTTCTGAGTCTTTCTCAAAGCACCATGCAAAACTGAATTCCTCTATGCAAACTATTTCTGAGACATCTTAGCCAGAGATATTTTCCCTATTCAACAAGAGAAGGAAGTGATTCTGGGTGCTGAATTTCTTTGTAATATTTTCCATAATATCACTGAGAAACAGCCAAGTCCCTAAGAACATGTCCACATTACTGAGAAGCCCAAGCAGTGCAGGTCAGGTCCCTGGCAGCATCAGAGGCCTCTGTTCCACAGGTTTGGTGGCACTGACACCATGGTCCATTATCACAGCGCTCTATATCAGTGGGAAGCTCCTGCTCAAGGCTCCATTTTAAGTGGTCACCAGGGCAGACTACCAAACTCTCTGGCTATTGCTGTTACCCCTCTCAATCTTAGAGCAGAGTGGCAGGGAGCCACCGAGGAGCTCTGCGCAGCTCCCAAAGCGTGACGGGCTCTCAGTGGGGTGTGAATCAAGAAGAGCCTCCAATCTGATTGTAAAGAATGCAAAGCACTTTTGGATTCTTCTGGATGAGTGACAAATAAATGACAACAGTGAAGTTATTAACTGGCTGACATAACTGGCTCGTTCAGACTCCCAGCTCTGCTCAGTATTTGCGTGACCTCACCTCTGCTTGGGAGACAAAGTGTTTATTTATTGGTTGGCCAAATCGGAAAATAAAAATAAAAATAAAAAAATAAATAATAACATTATAAAAGTAGTTTTCTGGCAAGAAAATGAGCAATGACAGCAGTCTGGACCAGCTTTGTCAGCTCAGGAGGTGACTTCAGCTGGAATTAGCAGAGGGAATACCGCCCAGAGACCAAGCTAAGCAAACAACCACAATCAGCAGGTAGGGCACCAGCCTTCCCTCCTGGAAAAGGGGACAAACAGGCCAGTTTCTGGAAATGGCTAACTAAACACCCCACTATCACCTCCCACTGTGAAAGATGAAATTTCACATTGAATGCGTATGAAATGCATATGGAATATGCATATTGCCAAGAAAAGCCTTGCTCAATACAGTTTGGATTTCAAGTGAAGTACAGTGTAAGAGAGAACTGGTTTCTCACTAATTTCCCTGATCTACAGCTACAGCTGCATTATTGTATTTACATTTCATATGACAGGGCCTAGGAGATGACCAAAACAAACTGTACACAAAGAGCAAATAACTAGCTAGGCTTCACAATGACAATCAGAAAAATAAATGTAACTTAATAATCTGAGGAAAAGGTGTTTCCTTTAAAACCTGCCATGAGCCATGAGTGCTCAGGCAGCTCCCTCATGGTCAGCAAGCACCAAGCACTGCTGCAAATCCCTTATCACACAAAACAGGCAAGAGGTGCTCACTGGCAGATACACTGGAGACACCCACATGTCCAGGTGCAGGGTCCCCTCCAGACAGACACTTCCTGGGGGCAGCAGTGGCTCTGCAGGATTGGTGAGGAGGCACCTGCTGGAATGAGCCCAAAGCCCTTGTTATCCTGTCCAAGACCCTCCTTTGGGCTACACGAGGAGATTGCCTGGGATAGCCAGGGAAGAGAGACTGTGAAAACAGCAAAATAAGTCTTTGGGTTCTGATAAGGGGCATCCAGGCTTCTCACTCCATCCATGTCAAAACGAATTAGGGACCTAAGTAATTTTACAAAGTTTGCACATACCCATACAATTTGAGGAATTTTGTCATTTCATGTTATTACTACATTCTTTTATAGTCAGCAACAAAACCCAGTTTTAAAATGGGAAGCAGTTGCAGAGAGGCAAGGGGAACAGGATGAGTTTTCTGTTTGCTTTACACAGGAACTTGGCAGTCTTATCTCTGCTGACTGCAGTGCTGCACATCATTCCTGCATCCCCAACAGTCCTCTTCAACATTGGACAGCCCTGTACCACCACTGGCCTCAGAGACATCACTTGGGTGTGAATGGCAAGGAAGGATTTCTTTCTGATATAAAATGTGATGTTCAGAAAATTGACTGGAATCCCAACAGGACAGCCTTTTCCTTTCTGTTACTTAATTTTGAAAGCGTTGATGGCTTCATTGCTGGTACTGTCCTGCCAATAGAGTTGTATCATATTCAAGCTGAAATTTGATTCATTTTCCTCATGCTACAAAACTCATGGCTCAACAAAGAAAAAAATCCTTGTTTGGATAGACACTGGATCACTTATTTACCCTTCCTTGTTTACAGAGCTATTTTAATGGACAGGTGGAATAATTTGTTACTCAGAGCTAGACCTGATTTCTAAATTTTATCCAAATATAGTACACAACTTTGTCCAGATTAAAATTTTTCCTTTAAAAGCTATTTTTCCATTACTAAAAACTTTAAAGTACACCACTCAACCAGATATTTATGCATTCTCAAAGATCTATAATGTGAACAAAGCTTGTCCATTGTTTCCTAAATGGCCTCCTGGATTTATGCCTGGAATTAAATGCATCAGATGGCATTGGACCATCTGTGCTATGCTTTGTTATTATTTTATTCTGAAAAATTAATGCACAGAAGATGACATTCTGGTAGTTACATTCGCCCATTAAAGGGCATGTGCTAAGCCAAAACATAAAACACAGAAATTCAACTATTAGCATCATTTCATAAGATCTTTCTCTGAAGAAAATACATGATGTGCATTAATATTTCTTTATTTTTATGTGATTTTTGAGCTTCTGTTTAGGCTTGGAAGATTTACAGTGGAGCACTTAAGAGCTAAAACATGCTGACTGTCAGAGGCCTGACTTGACTCTGGCTTGGGAGGACAGTAACTTTTCTGGTCAGCCTCTGTGTTCATTTAGAATGAGAATGAGAAAATCTCTGAAAACATATATAACCCCACTGTAATAAACAGAAAACTGCATTTCAGATTATCCAAGTTATCTCTGTCTGGAGAAATCATTTTTATGTGATCGTGTTCCAAGTAATACAAATTTTTAATTCAAAAAATATTTTCTTTGTGACTAATATCAAATTCATCATGCCCAGACAGCATTCAGCTGTGTAAAATAGTGCAAAAGTGCAGTTGCATCTCGGCAGAGCCTGGGAGGCAGCCTCAGAGCAGATCCTCTCTGTGTGGGTGCTGAGCACAACCCGACAGGTGAGTATTCTCACCTGGCCACAGCGCAAGGTGTAACATGTGCTGCCACTCCAACCTGGGCACAGCTGCACTGGACAGTGCCGAACACCACTGCCTCTGCACACTGCAGGGGCCTTGGGCTGCACCAGGGACTAGAACTCCAGGAAATTCTGACTTCTGTTCTCCCCTTAACTGCAGCCACATCTGCAGAATATTTCCACATGGTTTATAATTTAGGGCACAGATTTAAACTCGAACGACATCTGCAGTGTCTTCTATCATAGCTAACTTTTCAAATTCCCACCAGGAGTGGGCATCTCTTTATTCTGTTTGTTCTCTGGGTTTTCTTCTGGATGCTGTCAAGAATGTTTTGCCCACAAAGATTACCACTTGGCAGTAAGGGTCTTTGACATGATCAGTGTCCCTCCCACTGTGGGAGAAAGCTCCTTAAGAAAGGGAAAGCTGTCTTAGGGAGGCAGGAAAAGACTTCTTGCTTCTCTGCAACTCAGCAGCCAGCATGGCTGCCCTGTGGTCTGCCCTTCCTGGGGACACACCTCATATTTGAGAAACTGGTTTATCTCATAAAGTACTGAAAATTGTGTTTCTTTGGTCTTGTTTGACTAGGGCTTCAACTGATTGGTATTTAGTTTTGACTTGTCAGCAGACTGTGTCTGTAATTAATGCTCCTTATGAATGGAAATACCACAGGCTCTTTGCAAATATGGTTTCTGTTTCTGTGTTATTTCTTGTGTCAAAATATATCAAGTGATCTCTCCCTGGCTGCATCCTTAACACTGCAAGATGCTCTCTTACATTTCAGGATCAAGAAGTCTCTTGGCTTGTTATGGCCTTGAGACAGCAATATGCCATGTGTGACAAGACAGAAATTTTGGAGATTCCTTCTTTGCCCAGATGTGACAGTACAGAGGTGGAATTTTATCTGTGCTAATAGCTCTTTCCCCTATGCATCAAGTCCTGCTGTATTTTTTATTTATGACAAACTACAAACAAAAGACTTTCCATTAATCTCTCCCTATGTTATCCTCTTTTTATATTTTGTTAAGCAAACCTACTCTGTAAACATTGCTCAGGACCCTGCAGAGATGCTTTTGCAGCCACACAGAATCTCTTATCTCCTGGATCTTCAGATGCTGAAAATATCAACACTATAATATGATAGTACTTTTCATATAGTTTTATTTTCCATTTTCATCAATAAGTCACGTCCCCTAGTAACAGAAGGGTAAGCAGAATTCAAAATTAAATTAAAATTCAAGCCTTCTCATGTGCAGTACATACAAGTCATAGAATCACAGAAACATTGTTTGGAAAAGACCTCCAATATTATTGAGTCCAATTTTTGAACTGATAACCACCTTGTCAACTAGACCACAGCACTAAGTGCCCTACGTCCTGTCATTTCTTGAATGCTTCCAGGAATGGTGACTCCAGAACTTCTCCAGACAGACCCTTCTGATGCCTCACCACTCTTAGAGAAAAAAATCTTTATGATTTTGTCCAATACAAACCTCCCCTGGCACAGCACTTCCTCCTCCCATTCTGTCACATGTTGGCTGAGAGGTCAATCTTCACTTCGCTAAAGTCTTCACCCCTAAAATTATCCCCTGAAATCTGTGCATATGATTTATATGTACATAATATAAGGATGTACTGCATATTATATACCATATAGCATAGAGGGGTGTGTGGGTGTGTGTGTGTGTGTGTGTGTGTGTGTGTGTGTGTGTGTGTGTGTGTGCGTGTGTGTGTAGATTACATATAATTGCAACATATAAATTATGCATTATGGTGAAACTATTCCAGGTAAAAAAGAGTTTTCATTCCTGCTCTATTTCTCATTAAAGAAAGGCAGGAGACAAGATTTGCCTGATGTTTATATATCCCTATCTGATAGAGGCTGAACTATGAGCCAACAGCATGTGGGTAAACTGAGCATTTTTCAGAGGTCAGCAACAATTACATATCACAGTATTGCAGCCTGAGTGAGAGTGATTTCAAGTTACCAAGTGCCATAAAGGAAAGCTCTTTCATGCGTAAGAGGCTGAACAATTTTGAGCAGCTTTGAAATTTGCTCCCAAGTGCCACTACCCGTCCCTGAGATTAAATATTTGGAGCTTAGATGTTTGATCTGTGATAACTGCCTGGACCTCCCCTGTTCAGCACAATAAAGACTTGGAAAGCAGGTAGCTGAAAGCACCAACCATGAAAATGGGGATGTGAATCATATGTCCAAGCCCTTTAATGTTTTTTTTCAGAGTCTCTTAATGATGTTTCCATGTTTCCCACATTTATTTGGCTCTGTCCCCATATTTATCCTCTTCTTCCAGTTTGCTCTCTCATTTGTGATCCTCCTGGCACTTTGAGTTTCACTTTATTCATGCAGTTGCCTTGTGACTCCCCTCCCAGGAACCATCATTATGGCTTGCTATGCTCTTTGCCCCCAAGATGAATGTCAATACTTGCCCCTGGCTGGCAACACTAAAGCTCCACTACAGCTTGGCCTCTCTGTACATGCCTGCAGTTTTCTCACTTTAGAAATGCCCATGGACTTTTCTAAAGACAAATTGCACACTATATTAGCCCTGAGTGTAATAGGAAACATGGAGCAACACAGCCAAGATATTATGAGTTATATAATATTGCTGATATTTTTGTCCCAAGGAGACAAATACTGTGTCTTGACTTGATTGTCAAGCAAGCTTTCTCTGCCAGAGTTCAGAAGAGACTCAAAAACATCTCAAAATCTAATTTAAAACCTGTAGCTTCACACCTCAGGAACAGGCGCAAGACACATAGCCCTTCCATTTGACTGAGGCATAGTACAGTGTTGATGCATAAACATTCAAATGAGAGACAATGCCAAAGCCTCAGAAGGAAGCAGATTGCAATCCTCAGGAGTGTGAACTATAGATTTGATTAGCTTCTTCAAACTGCCAGCTCTAATGTGTGTTTTATCCATCTCTCTCCCCCACACTGCTCAAATCTTACAAAGTCTGCTGTGACTTGCACCTTCTCGTAATCCCCGGATTTCTATAGCACCCTAATCAGACCCTTTTGTCATGCTTCATGGTTCCCGTAAAATCATGCATTGTTTGAGTATGTGCATGGACTTTTCACCATTGTCTTCAACCCCACTGGTTGGGATCAGCAAAGGTTATGATGGAATTGTGAGTCCTACAGTGTTCTCTGCCATTATACTCATGCAAGACAACACCTGTCACGTCCTAGGGTGCACTTCCATTGGCAGGAAAGTCAAAGACCTGAGGTGATCAGAGTGCTACAGAGAGGTTCATTGTTATGCACTGCCCCTCCAAGCAAGCAGACCCCCAGAAGGAGCCACAAGTCCCCGGGAAACCCACTGAGCACACCAGTTCTTCTGCAGAAATAACAGATACATTCCCTCACACACACTGGAGACCCTGACACCAGCAGCACACCAGAGGGGATAGGGGCTGGTACTGTAGCCAACTCTCATGACTTTGTCATTAATCTTGTAAAGGTCAATGTTTATTTTAAAGTTCCTGGAGTCATAGTTTCAGAGAGCTAGGAATAACATCATCCTGGGAGCTGATACTTCATTATTATCCACTGTTTCCCTGAATCTATTCCAGTGGTGTGCCTTTCCTTCTATGTTCTTCAGCTTTCCCATAGCAATTCTGTCTTTTGTCAGAATATCAAGCACTGAAACAGGCTGCCCAAGGAAGTTTATGAGTCACCGTCCCTGGAGATATTTAAAAAACATGTAGATGTGAGGATATGGGATGTGATTTAGTGGTGGACTTCACAGGGCTGTGTTAAAGTTTGGCCTTGATGATCTTAAAGGTCTTTTCCAACTTAAAGAATTCTGTGACTCCATGACTAAAGCACATATTGCCCAGACAGACTCACATTGCTAGTCAATCCATCTCATCTGCATGTGTGACCTGTATCGCTCACTATGTTACCTACTACAGGCTCATCAACATGATAATTGTTACAGGAAACGGACCCTGTTGGCTATTAATTGCACTGCCCTCAATTTCTTGTTGTTGCCACATCTGCTTTCTGGTGCCTGGCCTGTGTCTGTGTATGATTATGTGGGAACCATAGCATATATTTAGGATAAAATAAATATTGGTCCTTGTAGTTTTGAGGCAAAAGCTAAAACCCCAAAAGCTTATTAGAAAACCTGTGGTTTATAACTCAGTATACTCTTACGGCTTTTAAGCTGCTTTTTAAAATTTCTGGAGCCTGCTTTCACAAACCAGCAATAAAGTTCTGGGGCTGAACAGTGGGAGCGACCAGCGAATGGCTTGGGAATGACATTGAACCCTAAAAGAGCAATTTGGGGAATGTCTCTGAGCTGTCCTCAGCCTTAGCTGAGGTGGCTCCAGTCTGCCTGGAAGGGTCAAAGCTGAGGAAATAGCTAAGAACATAGTTAAATAATAGCTAAACCTATGACAGGAGCAGAAACACAGCTTGCAGGACTGGATGTGCGGCTGTATGGCACTACAGCAGAGATGAGGGAGCACAACAGTTCAGCCCTGCTGCTGCCCCATCCTCATCACTGTGGGCAGCACGAGCTAGGAGCCACACTCCTCTGAACTTCTCCCCACAGACTCCTGCTGGCCAGCTTCTCTTAGTTAACTGCATTCACAGTGTGTGTATACTCCCAGATTAATGAATAAAAAATGCAAGTTTTCAGCTGATTACCAAGGAGTGGGAAAGTGCATTAAAGTATGCAAACTGAAATTCTGTGCTACAGAAAGAGTGGCTGCCTTCTCTGCAGTGATGACCAGATGGCAAGTAGGATCTACACACCAGTAACAGCTGGCATTAAGCCTGAGTGTAGGACCTTTTTCAGCCTCCAGACCCCTCATGCCTTATGGACTCAGTATGCCTGCCACAAAAGCAGAGATAGGAGAACTGAAACTATATCTAAGACTTATCCTTGCTGTGTGAGATTCCCCAAGTTAGATGTCATCAGCTTCAGGGAGTGAGATTTTTAATATCTCACATACCATTGCTGCATATGGAAACCTCAAAAGAGAAGCAACGATGNGGAGGAAAAGTGCTTTCCTTGGGGAGTCTCCTGGAATACAGGAATGTAGCATCAGGGAGAATTCACAGGAAATTTGGTTAGAACTGGAATCTCCCGTTAAACTTAAATGTGTGTCAGTTCCTGTTTAAACAAAGTGTGTAGTCTCCAGCTAGACATAGAGGTTAGTTAATCTCTATGTTTTGTTACTACTCAAATCCCTGAGCAGGCCTGGACTTTTGTGGTACAGGGACAGGACAAGGCTAAATAATCTAAAGACAAACAGAAGATAAGATGAGAAAAGGAGGCAAAAATGAAAGGTTACAAATTTTGCAACAGGTCATTGAGCCATAGTGCAACCAAGTGCAGACATCAGTGCATCTAATATCCAGTCTAGTATTTGTTTCCTTTTAGTTTGGCAAGCTCCTGAAAGAGAGCACAACTACTGCATCACCCACAAAAAAGGATGAATTAAATAAATATATGCATCTGTACAAGCTATAGAATTTTTTTTTGTTATACAAAAACACCAATTTGAGTAACCATTTAAAATACTTGGATACCCCCAAAAATTTGGATACCCCAAAGAGACCATCTTTCTTTCAGGCTTTTTGAAATTTCATGAAATTCATCAGAAAACTGTTCAGTGGAAGAAGCTGGTCAATGAGAATAGTGGTATTGTTCTGATAGCCAGCTTCTGGAGTAACTAGGAAAGCAAAGTAACTAGGAAACACACTCCTTCCACTGAAAAAATTCAAGAAAACCGTTCTTTCTTTACTTTTTTAGAAACAATTTTTAAATTGTTTCCCCAGATTTTTAAAATTTAGGTCTGACCAGTCATCCCTAAAACAGGTCTAATCCAAACCAAGAAATCTGAGAAATACTGATGCAAACACTTGTACGGTGAAGATTCTGTGGAACTGCACATTCATGGGAAGATCACTGCAAGAAGAAAATTCCCTTCTCAGATGCCATCTCTTCTTCTATTATCAACATCTGCCTTCAGAATATATTGTTTTTATATGTTGTCTTTCTTCATTGCTTTTCTACTAAAAATCAATCAGAAAAAGCTTTCCTGCAGTTGATATTCTCCTTTTATATCAATAACCTCTGTAGGAAATATTTCCCCTTTTATAAGCTGTAGAGTTACAAAATAAAATAATTAATTGAGGTAAAATAATTTTAAAGTGAAGTAATGTATGTAAAATTTCCCATTGAGACCTACAACTGTAAAAAAGAGCTAGGCCTGGTTGCTCTCAAGTGCAGAACTTGCAAGCTGTCTTACTTACTTATTTATGTAACTTTACAGATGGTTTGTGTTGCAAAATAAGGAGGGACAATTGCTTCTGTACCCACATGCAATACTTTTTGAGAAATGCAAGCATAAACGAAAGAAATACCAGTAGTCAGTACAGAAAACGCTTTCTTAAAATTCAGCTTCTTTGATTACAGGATTTGGATAATGCTAAATTCCCTATGCTCCCTCTAGCAAGAGGCTGTGCCTTTGCAGATTGCACCTGACCCCAGTGAGCAGAAGTTCCATCAGTGGGAGACCAGAGTACACTTGGGGTGTGTGTAAGACTGCCACACTGATGTCAAGGGAGATGAAGGACACACCTCTGCCTCAACTGAAGAGGGAAAAATAAACCAACAGCCATCATTAGAACACTTCATAAAATAGATCTTTCCATTCTGTCAGCAGAAGCAAAGCAAACCCATTCCACACCCTTGGCTAGTTTTGCTTTCCTCACTTGTCATACAGTGTCATTTTTTTGGCTCCTGACCAGCCCATTCAGGGCTTTGAAGGTGCTAAAACTCACAAGAAAAACCAACAGCTATTTGCCTAACATTGTTCTCACCCACACTGCTGTATAATGTTTCCATGAAATTAAGTTTCTTTATTACTATTCATTACATTCCTGCCCTTTTAGTATTTAGACAAACCTTTCAATGCAAGTGTCTTAGGTGGGGAAAAAAAAAAAAAGGCAAAACCAACTTTTACATTTTCTAGTTCCACTTGTTCTGAGCTGAATTAGCTATAAGCACCCTTTGCCCACACTGGCTTGGTTTGAAAGAAAATAGACTGTTTCTTGAATAGAACAGGCCACTCTGAGCTTCTAGGTCTTTGCAGTGTTCCGTCTCTAAAGATCTACTTTCAACTTCTTCAGCTTGTTGCTACGGAAATCCAATCTGGTCAAGTTCATTGGGACATGAGCAGGAATTGACAGGTATTTTAATACAAGTCATTAAAACAGGCCCTGCAACCACAAACCAAGTAATTTCAAGACCATTACAATGCTTTCCATATTGCAAAGCAGATGTACAGAAAGGTGGTAGAGAAATACTCTGACCACAGAAATGCAATCAAGAGCCTGCACTCCATGAACATCAGTCCAGTGCACTCTGCATGGGACTAAGGCACTTCTTTACACTGCATGAACCTAAAACGTCCCTGAATCAGCAATAATTCTCATACCAGAAAATGAGTTGTTATTTTATTATGGACAAATAACCAAATGGGAAAGAAAAGCACCCAGAAGGCAGAGCCCTTGGTCTCTGTGCCAGACGAAGAACACTGCAGTGACTGATCCCCACAGGATGCCTGTGCCCATTCAGTGCAGAGCAAGGACTCTGCCTGTGGAATTAATGGCTGTACTACATCTCACTGCTGACCATGTGCAGCCCTGTGGTACAGAGGTGTCTCCAGCACAGCATCCAAGTGCAGCTCTGACAACAGGCTCATTCACCCACTGCCGTGGTGCTCACACCTTCATCTCAACACACAACTCTTGAGTCATTCACCCTTTCCACACCGTGAGAAAGGGGCTGATCTCTTGCTCATGGCTGGGGCACCATAGCACAGTGAGGTGGACTGGGGACAGTGAGATGCAGATACAGTGGCAGCTTCACTGCCTTGAGTTGCCAGAGCGTCTTCTATGGCCTCCTGCAAATTAGACATTAGACAATTCCAGGTATCTCACAAAACAGAGAGGAATAGGAACCTACAGAGAGTTTCCACATGCTCTAAGTGACTTTCCTAGCAATTTAAATGCTGCAGCATGATCATGGACAAAAGCCAGTTCTCCAGGGCAATATTTAAATCCCACTTACCATGAGGCTGTCTCTTTTCTCCTGCACCTCTTGTCCTGCCCATTGCAAGCTTTCAGAAGTGATGGTGGGTCTTATGGGATGGTGGAACCAGGCCCTTTTGGCTGTATCTCCCAACACGCTTCTTTACCCACTGGATATCTCCAATCCCCAGAGCTCCTAACCTCCTTTCACACCAGCACTGCCTTTCCCTTCATGCCTAACCTTTTTATAAAAGAGTTCTCAAAAATAACCAGGATTGCTAGGTCTGTGTCCCTTTCCCTAAAGTTCCTAAAAGCCTAAGGGCCTTTATTTCTGAACTGTAGTAGGCTTGACCCTAGCATAAAGTGGCAGTTAATGCACTCTTTTCAAAATCCTTCCCATGGCAGCAGTTGTAATTAGCACTATTCAACCACGATCCAGCGTCTGCACTGAACAAGGGAGGGACTATACCACAAAATAGTAGTGCTCACAGCACACAGGATGGGGGCTGAATTACAGCTCTGCTGATGTTTCTTGGCATTTGGGTGTTCAACTGAAAATTCAACAACTCTCACAGATTTTCTGTCATAATGCATGCACACACTGAGGTTTTCAAACCGTGTATAGGAATTTGAAGTCTTTCATCCATCAGAATGAATGCAGGAGCCCTGCCAATGCCCATAAGCAGTGGGATTTCTAAAGCCATCTTTAGCTTTGAAATTAATCAGACTATGTATACTGCTCACCCATCATCACTCTGTAATTACTCCGTCAGAAAGGTTTAGTCTGAGGTGATCTTGCCTAACCATGTTCCCCTGCTGCCTTTAAATGCTGCATTTTCTG
>VWZN01002224.1:161959-187647 GCA_013396955.1 Regulus satrapa
TAAATGCTGCATTTTCTGCTTCATTCTTACTACTGCTGTCACAGCATCGCTGAGCTTTGCCAGAGATTAGGGCTTCATTGTGCAGGACACTGTTCTGCCACTGAGAAGAGAGTGTCTGCCACTAAGCACTTAAGTCTAAATTGACTGGACAGATAAAGGGGTCCAGAAAGGGTGTATTGCTGTCTCCCTTCAATAGAAGAAGAAAGAAATGTAAGCATAGACACTACCATAAAATCACATTGGAGGTCTCTAACAGAAACAGATTTGTACCCCCAGCTTTTCTCTCAGCATTTTAGCATGAAACCATCCTTTTCCTCGTTTGGTCTCAGTCTAGAAAAAATGCTTTGAAGAACTTTTTTTTGTGGTGTGGGGTTCCTTTCTTTTTATTTTTTTTTCCATTTCCAAAAATACAGTTGCTGCATGTGATTTAATACTGAGTTTTGAAAACAGGTTTTTACTGCTCTCCTGCTAAAACACCTTTCTGGCATGCTTTGGATTCTTGCATGCTTTTGTTTGTCACCTTTAACATAAAACATGCACAGCTCTCAAACATGATGTGAAGAGCTCAGCTACAGCGTCTGCAGAGATCTCTGCAGGGATCAGGCTGACCCTGAGACAGTGCTCTGATTATTTTGATTGCCTAGAGGTCCCCATCAACCTACAGCGAACAGACCACAGTGGTTTTGGTTTTTTTCCACTCTAAATAGCTATTTGAACTGCAGAGAACTGAAATAATTAGGCTGGAAATAACTATTAATATAGAAGCATAGTTTTCACTTAGAAAAATATTGAAGAAAAGCTCATAAAATGCTGCTTACTACATTTATTGGAAGAGATACTAGCTCCTCTCCCCTATCCACATAAAAGTTATCTTCAAAAAGGCATGATATTACTCCCAAAAAAGGAAGTACATGTTTTCATTTGAATGGTTACAGCACAGCTGTGGGCTGTACTCTACTCTGTGAACCAAAAACCAGATCTGGTGTGTGGTTTGAAATGTCATTAAGAGATTCACATTCAAGCACACAAAAACTTTACAGTCTTTGATGATCAGGATGTAAAAGGATTATCAGAATATGTATGGATTGGCAGATCTTAGCATTTTATCATGAGTTGAATAGTACTTCATTATTTTATTCCTGAAAATCCCTGGTGCCAAATCTTGTAAACAGATAAAGGTCTAAGCTTTTATTGCAAACAAAAAGAGATTTCTCTCCTATTTCTGTTATGGGAAAATATAACCGTAACTACTTCTAATGATATCTACAATATAACTAAAAAAATCCAACCTTTGACTTTTCTTTTTAGGACAATCTACTGATACGTTGAACACTTGCACACCTAGCTTTAAATTGAGTGTTGTTAGCAACTCTGCAAACCATTTATGATACCAGTGCACAAAAACAATGACAAAACAACAAAAATCTGGAGGAAATGCTCAGCTTTCACCAGTTGGTGCACTGAGAAGCTGCAATTCTTCTCGAAGTGTCATGTACTTATAGCCCTGGAATTTGCATCGCATTTGAACCATTTGACTTGAGTACGAAACAGGTTTCCTTTCTCTCCTGACAAGGTATGGTCTTCATTGGCTGAGCATGCACACAGCTTTCCTCTCTCTTCCTGCCCAGTGAGCCAGGTACATGGGGAAGCAAAAAGGATTTGTAGAGTTCACTGTGAGCCAAGAAGGCTGAGGACAACTGCATTGAAGATGCTCAGGGTCACTCATCGATCTGATCCATATAGTATGCTGTGTCCACTGTCATGGCACAGGTCCTGGCTTTCTTCTGCCTCCTGCTTACCACAGGCAGGAATAATCTCTGTAGCATGCGCTTGCCATTTGTCTTCTCCTTAGCTTTCCATGGAGGAGCCCATTAAAACCTTTACTTTGTCCTTATGGGGAACAGTTCTTTAACACTTCCACTGGTGAGAGCAGGCAGCTCTCAAATGAGCCATCCCAATGCTGTCAAAATCCTCATGGTTCACATTCCTTGTTTACACTGATGGAGTTTGGAAAGGTTATGCTGGAGGTTATTGTGCCATACGTGTACACTGTCTACATAGCAGCAATTTGCAAAACACAATTTCACTGTTTAAGTGTGTTACATAATTAGGGCAAGCAGGGATCTGGCCCTGCATGCTGTTGTGGTGCTGTCCTGCTCATAATTTCTGAGATCTATAGCACCAGGGAACATGATACCACCAGTCTGTAGTTTTCAAACTTAAACAAAGTATTTCATTGGATTGGTGACCAAACTAATTTTTATGACATGTCATTTCTGCAAGGACATTGCTTTATTTTGCAGAAGGGTTTCCCATAGATAATGGTTGTTAGCTGGCTGAGTTGGAATCTGGCAGGATTAAGGAAATCTAAACTGACAGCTGGTTTTGTGCAAGGAAGCATAATGTGGCTGTTGTTACAGGAGGCAATGTGGGATGCTTGTGCACAAATGCATGACAAGAGGGTTTGCTCTTAGATGTACATGTAAGTGCAGCTTAGCAGTTAAAGCAGCACATAAGGGCTAAATGCCTTGCAGAGAAGTTTCATATGACTTTTTCACCACACATTTTGTGGATGTGAATATGATTAAGTTTTTATTTTCACTATAGTTGTCAGAAACAGATGTTTGAACTCTGGTCAAAATAAAAGGGAGCCACATTGCCAATTACCTTACAGAGAGGCCAAGTCAGCTGACCACTAAAGAGTGAGGATCCTAGCTAAAGGAACAGATTGTCTCTCCAGATAACAGCCCAGCTTGTAGTTCTGCACAATTGATACAGCAGAACTGATGTGTCCGATCAGAAACAGCACCTCAGATGCTGACATTTCATTTGCCAGCTCCTAGGTTTTATTTTCTCCAAGCAAACTGTCCTGTAACTGCTATGCACAGACATTTGAAAACAAACACAGTTTCAATGGGACTGCACAGCTCAGTGCTCAGAGGCAGCACTGCCTCTTCTGCTGAGCTCTACAGGCCTTGAGGCAACTACTGGTGCTGAAGGTGCCTATCTGAAAACACAAAGCATTTCTACAGGGTATTTTTTAGTCAGAAGAGATTTTACCACATCCGTTGAGCTTACTTATTAAAAAAAAATTAAAAATAAAAATTATATATTGGTTTTACATGTCTCTGTAAAATCGCAGGCCATGCTTTGTCATGTTTTGCACAAGTCTGACACTAATGCAGCTATGATAAATATCTCAGATAACATTTAATTTCCATCAGTGTCAGTGAGGCCAGGGATTTACAAAGTTCTCAGTACAATGCTAATGATGTTTTGGTGACATGGATATAATTGAGGCATAAATGTACTCACAATGGGTCTGACAGTTGCCAGTATTGGCTAAAACAAAAATGGGAAAAGCTGGAAGCCATGAATGCAGAGAGATGTGATAAAGCCATGATAGTGATATAAACTAAGCCACCAGTGTTGGTATCTGGCATAAAACACAGTGAAGAAGGAATCACACACTCATTTGCTACACACCCACAAATGCTACAAGTCTGAAGTGCAGACTTGCCCCTAGTCTGGCACATGGAAGACGCTGTTGCCTGGCTGAGTGAAGAAGTCTGAAAGGCATCCAGAGCATTCAGGGGAGACTGAAGCCCAAGTGGCCTTACCTGCATTTTGGACTTCTGTGACTCCCAAGACCCAGAGCAGACTGTCTTGGAAACAAGGCCATCCAAGAGAGCAAGGAGGGTCTGGTAGATCCTGCTGGGCTTGTGCAAATGAAGGATAGACAGAATGCTGGTATCATGAAATACAGTATTTTCCTTCCCACACAAATTAAAAGAAATTGCTTCTGGATTCTCCCAACATACCCTTGTAAATCGAAGTCAGATGTGCCCATAAAGCTGCTGACCCAGGTGGTGCAACCTTAGGACTTCCAGATTTGGCCATCCTGGGAAAATGGTTTGCTTACAGAATGGGAACATGGGGACAATTACCTCCCACCTCATCCTGTAGTCTCAGCATTAGAGGCAACTCTAGTCCCTCTCAGCCATATTCTGCAACAAGATCCTTTTCCTTCACAATTTTATGATTCAATTATATATGAGATAACTTGGCTGTGAAGTTTCAGGTTTATACTGCTGTTTGTAATAGAAATAGGGTAAGGATTACTTTCACATTAGCCTAATATAAACTTAGGAGAAAAGAAAATTGTAATAAACAAGAAAAATAAGTTTAAAAAACAAGATTCAAACCTCTTTGAAACATATCTATTGGCATCATGCAGATCCTTCAAAGTAATATTTTCTTCTGTAGCAGTTTGTTGACGCCTTATTTAAAATTTAGTTCATATGTTGCATTTGTTGGAAAATATGTTACGGTCTTCTCCTGTGGAAATTTTCCTTCAGAACTGCTGTATTTATTGGTTCACTTCCACTAATTCAAGTCTCCATCTAACCACAATAAATCTAGATATTTTGAAAGCACAGTTTATCTTGTTTTCTTTACTGATTTTGATAGTAAAATGTGTGTGGATGAATGATATGCAACTCAGTTCTCTTTTCACTGAAGTAAGGATCAAACCAGCAAATCTCTCACCTGGATATTTAACTTTGAATGCAGAAAGTATGCTAAAAGCTTAGTTAAAGGAAACAACTGCTGAAGGAGTGATACAGCTGCTGGAGAGTATATTTGGAAAGAATAACTTGCTACTTTCAACACAAAATCTTACTGATATTTTCACAACAAAACTTTTGCAAAGCTTATTTTAGCATGGGTCACTGAAAATTGTAGAGCTACTTCTTGCTTTCTAAAGCAATCAAGAAACCATCCTGACTTGCCACAAATATTAACAAGCAGCAGGACTTCACGTGGAAGCTGGGAGGATGCATAATCCAGATTTATTTCCTGAATAAACTGGCTGTGTGAGAACCAGGATATAACTTTAGGGAGGGCAGCAATTCTCCGCTTCATGGGCCTGACTGAACAGATTTTAATGAGAAAATGCCAGTTCACTGGAACTGATTAATTCCACATGTTTTCTTGTTTCCTGTTCATTATGTTTACCTTTGGGCATTCCCACCCAGGCTTCTGCTAGAAAAAGAGACACAGCCTGTGCTTGTGTGGCATCCAAAGGCCCATGCTGAGCCACTGTGATGGGTGTCACAGCAGTCTCCATGAGGATCTGCAGAGTCCAGAGAGTGTGTGCTGAGCATCGGCTCCAGAGGTGCACGATGCTGTCCCCTCCCAGCAGAGACAGACATTTTGAAAACTGCCTCCTTTCCACCTACACACCTTGATCTGTTCCAGTAGGCAGACACTTCTGATTGTACAAGCATCCTTTAGTTTCTAGTTTTTCTGGATTGACCTCTGAGTCCTTAGGCAATTTGCAGCTTTATTTGATTTCAGATCCTGCTGGATTTGAGTGTTTTCTCCCACTGCAGTCAATTACAGACCAGGATCAAGTTTCTTCTCTAATTTCTCTCCAATATGCAAAAGCTCTACTAGATTCTTAAGCTTATATGGTTGGATCTCATCTTGAGTGTGAAAAGACTGCATTTAAATAATTTTACTTTCATTACCTTTTAAATTAGGGATATAAAATATGAAAAAACACAGAAAAATTAGTGCGCTATTTATTTTTAAGACTCCTATTGCAGCTTATATCAGTTTATCCTGTAGATATATAGCAAGACAGCTCAGCTATGATAGGGTACAATTTATGTAATTGAGTATCTATGTTCTGATTAGTTTTATGAGTACATCTAAATGAACACCCAGTCAAACTCTAAAAGAAAATAAAGTTCTACATATTTCTTTCTATTTACCTAGGAATCAACAATCAAAAATTGGGGAAAAAATCTTCTAATAGTAAAAATGCTGTATTGGATTGGCTAACTTAAGTTAGCCAAGTTTCAAGCATGAAACTTGTCTCAGATCAGAACAAAAAGAGATTAGCCTGAAATTTATAATGAAATTAAATACCTGAAATTTAACAGGTATTGGAAGGAATGCCTTCCAGTGTAAGCAATTCAGGGAGAGGGTATTCCACCCATGTTGAAAAATGATTGCCAGAATATTGTTCTGTCTTTTAAATGAATTGTCTTAGATGATGAATGATGGGAATCATGGAATCAGAGGGAATGATGGTGTTTCTTTACTTTTGTGCATAGGTAAATGAGGTGAGGGATTTTGCAGCAGATAACTGTCCAATGTAAGGAAGGTAGCAATAATGGAAGATTCCTGAACAGCTCGAGAATTATGAGAAAAAGAGCCACTGCCTTAGATTTGTGACAGCTTTGTGTTTGAAGAAGAGGCCTGCCAACCTAAAAATGGTGAAGATGTACCATCAGTCCAACGTTGCATTATTGGAGAATTAGCCCTGAAGCTTTCTGAATCCTTCAGACACACAGAAGAACAGGCTGGTTTCCCAAAGGTGGAGTCAGAAAACGCGACACTCTTCTACTAACCTACTGGATGACTTACATCACCTCAAGTTACATCACCTCTCTGCTTCCCCTCTCTGGAAAGATTCTGGAGGCTCCCCATGGCAGAGGTCGGCGCTGTTTGTAGCCGAGATCCGCAGAGAGCGCAGCAGAGCGCCATGCCCTCCCGGGCCCGCAGAGGGACAGCGGCTCCCGGCCGCTCGGGCTCCCCGGCCCTCGGCGGGACTGCGCTGCGCCGCCCCGCCCTCTGCTGGCCGCGGGCAGCGCCGAGCCCCTGCTCCCGCGGGGGAGAAGGGAGGAAACGGGAAAGGAAGGGCGTGTCAGCCCCGGCCCGCTTTCTGCCTAACTTCTGGCTGCTCGCCTAATCCCTACATACTTTCCCAGAGGAGTAGCGTGTTGGGTACTGAAACGGCCGTGTGGTGCTTCCGTGGGCATCCAGCAGCTCCTGAGGCTGTTTTTTCCATGGATTAATTATTTCAAATGCATGACTTGGCAGAGGTACCCTTTGTATGCTGCAGAGAGTTTTGTCAAACTTTAAATGTTGAGCTGAAATTTTCGATGCTATGGACCATTTTTACTCCTAGAAGTCTCGGTCTGAAGGAAAGAGTTTTGAGTGTGTCCAAACATAATTGTACTGTTACTGGCATATCTTTCAAAGTGTTTAAACTCTGAAAAGTTGAAAGAACATCGCTTGAGTTTTTGACGAGGTGAGGTAGAAATGCTTTGTATGAAGCCTGTGATCTTTTGGCAAAGCTACAGACCTTTCAAATCTGCAATTTCCTTGTGCTTGGTAGTTCCTAGCACATGTTGGCATTTTTACTGAAAATTTGGCTTACTGCCTGCCATGTATGACCTAGCTTGAAGCTCTACACACTTTTACTTGGGGTCTTAATCATGGATACCCATGATTACATTACCCATGGTTACATCAGGTCCCCAAGTCCCACCTTGTGAAATGGGTGACAGAATTAAGGGCTGTATGCAGAAATTGGCTAGATGAGGAAGAAGGCTGAAGACAAGAAAAGAGTAACAACACAGAAGGGTCATGCTGGGAAGGAACAGCATGTGCTCTTGTCCTTTCTGCATCGGGGCAGAAGCTGGATCGGTTCTCTACATACATCCATGTGTTGTAATCAGTTCTGGTCATGGCATCCCTGGTCAGTGCTCTTCCTGCTCTACACTGAGCCAGCTGTGATGCACAACTGTCTCTAGAGTTTGGGATGGCCTACCTGAAGTGAAAATATATTATGTACCAAAAACAAGGATTGAGGCAGAGAATGATAGCCAGTATACTGACACTGCTGCTGCTGCTTCAAGTGCTGTATAAAGATGCACACAAGGAGAAAGCACATCCTTAGAGCCCCAAAACTGGGACTCAGTAGTTTGGTCAAGCTTTGTTCCTGCTTGTGAGTGCTATGTCTGCAACCCTCTTCCTCCTTCAAAACTTGGAAGAGACAGTTCATCTCTGCGAGTTGAGAAGGGGTATAGATCTGTAAAACTAAAATCTCTTTGTACTTTATTTCAAAATGGAGATCTGTCAAAGATATCAGCTTGGCTTTTACGTTTGCTGAACATATTTTGGATTTCAGATTAATGAAAAAATAATTTGTGGTAAGATTTCAGTTGAGATACTCAAAGGAAAGCACAGTTTGTCCCGACCTCCTTTAGGATAAAAGGATCCATATCCAGCTGAACAGCCCCTTTCCTTTGGTGGTAAACAGATTGAATAGCCCAAAATATATACGTGATTTATTCAGAGAGATCTTAATTTAAGAAAAGTGTAGTGTAATGAGAATTGCCCATATATAGAGATCAAAGTTAATATAGTGGACCAAAGAATAAAGGAAATGATCCCTATCTTCTCTTCAGTCAAGTCACTAAATTCAAGTGTGTCCTTGTGTCAGTAGTGTTTGATTTGAAGACTTTATTATTAAGAAGTGAATGTTCAACATTAGTAGATACTGGTATAATTAATCTTGCTGCTTTCTGAAGTCTCCATCCTACAAATCTTCTGCACGTTACCTGTACTCCTAAATTGTCCTCTAGGAGAAAAGCCAACAAAATGAAACCAGACAAAAACCAAGCTCCAAGAAGTATTTCTAGTTTAAAATGAGGTATTGTATACAGTAGTGCTGTGCAATGTATATGCATCTGTGTGCAGTTCATGCTCAAGAACTGTGCCAAGGAAGGTATGCACTAAAACATCAGAAAGGACTGACCTATTGCCTATGCCCCCACTGATAATCTGGCTGACTTTTCTTTCCGGAAAGGCCCCTAGACTTAGAAACATGAACATGTTTTCTTTGTCCAAAAGGCACAAACTGACATCCTGAGGAATTAATGCTTGCCTTATGTTGATTATTGAGCAGAAGAGCTAATAGTTCTATAAGGCCTATGCAAAATTATATATTCAAGAAATTCTCTATCTGTGGAAGCCCAGTTACCATGTTTGCATATACAAATAAGCACACTGTTCATCTAACACTTGCATGACTCAAAAATTTAATTAGCAAATCTTCACTCAAAATTATAAACCATTTAATGTTGTCATGTACGTTTGCCATGTCCTTCATGAGTTTCTGCCTCTCATGTTGAAAATGTATCCAATAATGTCCTTACAGTATGGTGTTTAAACTCTACATAAGTGAGAGGAATGATGGTTGTGTCTTTACAAACAAACTGTGGATCTACTGATAGACAGGATTAACACCNACAATTGGGCCATTGACATTATTTAGATCATAAGAGGGGTGTCAAGAGAAATCTTTATAATATTTTACTGCATATGGAAAATGCTTGTCGCCCAGTGAGGGCTGTGTGTGACATGATTCTCAGAAATTAAATACCCCAGAGAGAAAGTTTTACAATTAATCACCAACTTTTTATTATCACTCAGCAAGACTTTTATTTTTTTCATGCTGAGAGACTGAAGGGAGAGAAAACAGATCTTGAAGAGACTATATCCAGCCATGTTTGCTTTATTTGGCTTTGAATTTGCCTGCACTTCAATAATTATTGAACATCTGGTTTCTTTGTTAATCACAGAAAGCGTGTTTTATTCCCTTGACTTTTTAATAAGAAAAATGAATTTATTGCAGTCCACCATATGAGAATCCACTGCAACAGTAACAGTTTTCAGGAACTGAACATGACATCATGCTGTTTGTGATATGCCTGTATATGCATGTGTGTAGGATGCTCACAATAGTTATTATTTTCCATTGTATTGAAAACATATGAGGAGCTCCACTGCCAGGGTCAGCCAGGACTGCATCATCTGGTTAACACCGTGATAGTAAACTCAACACAGCCAGGGACTTACAGGTAGGAAGAGAGTTTCATCCAGGTGATAAATAGTTCCTCTCTTTAGTGATGTTCAAAAGAACTTAGAGATCAGAGGTGACCAAGACTTTGCTTCCTGAGATATCAACTTCTGCTTCTCCATTCCTATCCAAAACCTTATCCCCAGGTTTGATTTTTACCCCAGGGTATGTATAGCTATTTGTTACAGCAGAGGAAAAAGTTTCAAGTCCCACAGGGACAAGTTTCAAGTCCTGTAGAGACTTTCAGCCTGTTCAAATGGCCAGCAACTGTTCATCTCCTGTTATGCAGAGAGGCTGGAAGTTTCCCTGTGCTCCTCAGAGATGTCTTCATCACTACCATTTTGGTTATGTCCACATTTAGGAAGAGGGAGAAGAAAATGTAGCAGCTTCCTGTGACATCCAGCAGCAAGACAGAAAGAAGCAGAGCAAAGTCAAGACCTTTAACTTCATGTTAGCAGCTTCAGTGTCAGTTTAGGGACATGCCGCTTCACCAGACCACCATCACTGCAGTGAAGAAATCAAACTGTGATGCAAGAGCTCTTACTGCATTGGGCAATTGATTTGCAGATAGGAATTTGGGGCTTGGTTTTTGAAGAGTTTTATTAAGTACATATTAAACGCAGCAGCAGAGGACATTCAATATTTGGGGTTTTATGTAAAAGGGGGGAATGGATTTTAATCAAAAAACCTTCTCACTTGTTGCTTTCTCAGAGACTCGTAAGAAAATTATGACAGCAGTTAAGGTAGCTAGTTGAAATTAGAGCCTAAAATGGTTTGTGGAATTACACTTCCAAAATGCCGCTATGTTATGATCAGTAAAACCTATAGGAAAATGCTTCAAAGTGGGCTCTTTTGATGTACTGCCTTGGACTGTCAGAATATCATTCATTATGAATGCATTAAGGATGCAATAAGAGATCTTTAATGATTACTCTCATTCCACAAGGCTCTTTACTGCAGAGGAGAAAAAAAGTGCCATGCTCCTGTCAGAACATTGCTGATTCTGCTGACTTCCACCATGGAGGAGATTTCACAGGTTCCCCTGACAGGTACCAGGTCTCCCAGTCCTCCCAGGCTCCATCAGCCAGTGCATTCCTCACCCACTGGCAGGACCCAGTGCACTCTGTGCTGTCCAGCAGGATCAGGGCCACGGGGACTGGGAGGTCATCTCCAACAGCCACTGCACCAAGGGCATTCGGGGTCCAGGCCCCAAGGCTGTTCTTGCCCACTGTCCTGTGGGCTGAAGGATCTGGATGCCTAGGATAGACCATGGATAAGTGGAATCATCAGAGCCATGCTGGTATAGTCTGCAAAGGGTTGTGAAGTACAGCATGCTCCCTCCTGGCCCTAATTGCAGTGGCCAACATTGCAATGGTCTTGCCTCTTCTCCAGTCTCCATGTTCAATTTCAGCTTTTTGGACTTCTATGTTCTAAATCCTCGATTTCAGAGACTTCATGACCTTTCCCATGCAATTTAGCTTTCATATACATGCACACAAGCACATGTCATTCCTGCCTTGCTTCTTCTGCGTGAGTCCCACGTGAGGACGACTCAGGTGTTCTGAGGTGACCTAAGGCATCACCAGCTCATTGCCTGGATCACGATGCCTGCAAATGATTGTGTGGATGAGGGTACTTCCTCTGACAAACACCTAAGTTCTCTCAGTGAAAGTGACTCTGGAGCATGCTGGCTTTCCAAATGCCCACTGGCTGAAAGAGCCACTGACACAAAGAGAGGCTACACTGTCACTGTGTGCCAAGTGTGCTGGCAAGGCTGGGGCTGAGCTGGGCTGTGAGAATGGCAGTGCTTCCTCTCAAATCCTGGCACTTGGGAGGACGCCCTTCACCCCCACACACAGCCAGCCTGTGGTGCAGCAATCTGGTAGGAGCTGGTGCTGCTACAGCAGCTGCTGGTGACCACGCATCATGCGGGAATGCACTCTGCCAGCCAGCGGGAATATTGGCCAGCCAGTGGCTGTGCTGACTTCCAGGATCCCCTCAGAAGAGCCACCTAGGACAGATCCTCCCCGACCACAAGCTTGGGCTGCTGGGCAGTCTGGCAGCTGGCTGGGTGGTGGATCTCAGTGGACCTGAGCAACTTCCTCCAGCAATCAGCACTAACAAAAGGCCTCTGTCAAGCCATGTGGAGCAGAGAAGTGCTGTTGAGCGTACTACTAAGGAATTAGCACAATGGGAAAATTATTTTGGCACCAAACCAGCAATGCCTGGAACAGCAAGACAGACATTCACTTCTACACCTTCTTCTGATGTTCATAGGCAATCTTTGCCACTACCTGTTTTTCTATTCATGAACTGGTCGGGGGAGGCAGGGAGTCAGTGTAGATAATATAGGCAAAATTAAGTATATTTGCTCATGTTCTTTAAACTGCAGTACTTAAAATAATCATGAAGGTAAAAACTTTACCTTACTGGATTTAGGATGCGTTAAAATTTTAAATGGGCACAGGCTCTTGAATGAACTGTTACAAAAGAGGTTACTTGGGCTTTTACCAGTTGAGTTTCATTGTTAATTTTACTCTTCTGTGTTTTTCCAAATTATAAAATCAGATTAAATCTTGAATGCTGTTAAGAATGACATCAGACATGAAAGGATGGTGTTGATCTTGCAATCATGTCAAAACTCTGGCAGAGTTGTCAGATTTTAGTCAAAAAATAAGTTGTGAGTTATTCACAATAGTCAGAGGCTGAATCTATTTTTAAATTGTCTTATTAAAAATTTCACTCTGTTTCTAAATCAAAGAGAAGACCTAATCTATTTCCAGACATTTCTCTGATTAGTTTCTCAGAAACATAATCTCACTGTATTAACACAGCTGTCAGAAGGGGTTTCCTTAATAAAATGTAGCCTTTATCAAAGGGGAAGAAAAGAAAATTTTATTAGTTTGTTGACCAGAGCATTTCTATAGATGGCATCTGGTTTCCTGGTTTATGTCCTTCTCAGATCTGACTCTTATCATTGTACCATTTGTATAGTTTAATTTTGCTAACATGAACCTCTGAACTGATTATGGAGAGATACTAAGTGGGAAGCATATATGAAAGATCTTATTAAACAGCATTCCTGCATTATCTAAAACAGATGTAGTATTGTAGAACAAAAATGCCTTTATTTAGCCTCCAAAGCTGTCTTTGTCCATCTGCATAAATTGGCAGGTTGCATGAAGACCTTTTTGTTGTTTATAAATAGAATCATGCCTGAAATACAGCCACACATCCAAACAATCTCTAATTTTGGAAGGGTTAAAGTCCTTGGTTTTGGTACCCATCTTGCAACTAAAGCCTGTCATTATAATCTGAGGTTTTACAGCTTGTTTCCTCTGGTTGTTCTTGTTATTTGTTTTTTACAAGTCCACCTCCAGTTAACCCTCACTCTTTTATTCATGTCATTGGCATTTTGTATGCGTCACACTAGATAAATGTAGACATCCTCATCAGACTATGAAATACATATGGTCAAAAAATTCTATTAGCCTTTACCTCCTCATCATAAGATTTGTTCTGCATTGTCTTTCTCTTACAAATACAATATAATCTTATCTCTTATAAAAACAATACTCTTAGAAATACTGCTCATTATGCATTGTTTGCTTTAGCAATTACTTTGTAAATCTGCAGCAGGAAGGCATCAATTGACCCTATCCTGTCTCCTGCTTGGGTGTGCAGTACCTCCAGAATATCCCAAGCTTCTCCCGGACTACCATTTGCAAGACAAATGGATAAATGGTCACCCTCTGAATTCTGCACTTTTGGATTGTGTGGATGCTCTAGCTGCAAAGGTCTGTTAAAGAAGTAGTCCTCCACAGAAGCCTACACAGAGCTTCACAACCTACATCCAAAGCTCACAGGACACAGCAGGTCTGCAGACAATTGTCCATTTGTGCTGTGCAACTTGAGGCTGGGTGTCTGCTCTTGGGTACCCACATTTCCCTCTTTCAGCCTCCACCCACTGCACCAGCTCTGCTCATATCATCTCTCCAGGCCATCGTGCTCAGGAAAGCCACGCCTTTTTCATGCCGATGTCACAAGAATTTAGGAGCCCAATATAGGGACAAAAAGAAGTGGTATTACAAGTTTTCAGAAGCTGTAAAATTAAAAGAGGTATAACTCAGTTCAGTCAAAATTTCCTGTAGTTCCAGATGAAATATCATTTCTTTGTTCCCCCCTCTTGCTAAGTGATCTGTAAAAATTGAGCCCTTAAACTGAGTTAGAGCATCATGTTCAGTGAATGTGATGAAGCCCTTTCCCCTCAGTAAAGTCAGGGAGTCTTCTCCCTGTTCCATCATGAAACACAAAGATTTCAGCTTACCACACACTTGCAGTAGGATGAGGCCATGCACGTCCATTCTGCTTGCTGAGGAGTGAAGATTCATGATCCTGTGGTAATTTATTTTACATTGAAACCTGGAACAAGTTTTCTTTATAAAGCATTTTCAGTTTATAAAATACTGTGTGAGGTAGCCATTAGTCCAGTTTTAGCATCTGAAATGTGACAGTGTTCTATACATAGGGATCTCTAGGAAGAAAAGATGTTTTAAAATAAAATTGTAATGCTTTCTATTCACAATTCAGTAGTATGGACGTTTCTGGCTTCTTTAGGCTAAATAACATTGAAAGGAAGGTGAAAAGGAATGTTCTCTTCCTGAAACCATTTCAGGGCATTACTGTGACTTGGAGATTTAATCTCTGTTCATTTCTGAATTACTTTAGTTGTAAAGAAGAGGCTCCACAGTTGTTTCTGCATTTATCACTGGAGCAGAGGAGATAGGTGTCTGTGTGCTGTGGGGCCCAGGGATGAGCACTGCATGGCAAAGGAAGGCTTTGATAACAAAATGCCATTGTTATCAAAACCCATGATCTTCATCTGTAGATCCTCACCTGAGACAGTTGATATTCACCATAGTCAGAGATCAGAGCATTATATTGTGATGTTTAAATAATTTTTACCTTTCTCCTGTAGGAAAAAAATTTATATATATATATATATGTATAAAGCTGCAGTGAGGTTTCCTCACCAACTGCCATTTAACATCTGGCAGTGAACAGGCATCATTACTTACTGTGCTGGCCAGAGATGCCTCTGCTTAACATAAAACAGCACCAGCAATCCTCACCCTAAGGAATCACTGCTTTTAATCACCAAATGTATTAAACTGTAAAAGCTGCTGATATACATCAACTGTTCCTGCTGGTGGGAAAGGGATTGGCTCTGGCACTTCTTCTCAAGATGGATATAATTCACAAGCTTCTTCCAGCATCTGGTGCCAACTGCACAGAAGATTTATGCAGTGTCAGTTAAAAATGAGGTTATTATCACTGCCATGTTTATGAAATGTTCTCAGCTTTACAGTGAATATATTTTTAAGCAATGTGAGGAAATGGCTGAGAACCTCCCATATGAGTATTACCCCTCCTTCTGCAAACTATGTCCAAATCAACCAGACTTTTAAACAATATATTTCTCTGCTTGAGCAAGTAGGATGAGAAAGTGTTTAGTTCCACAAATACAGGTTGATCATGTTTTCTGAAGGGTTTTTCTAGTTATTGTCTGACTTACTCAATTTTTTTGTGATGTATGCATGCATGAAGAAAAACCTGGAATAGATCTACTCTTTAAAAAACACCATAAAATTAAATTCTTTAAATATAATTTTAAAGTTGTGTAGTTACAAGAAACACTTTCTTGTATCTCGGAATACACTACCTTAGTCTTTTCATGACTGAGGCTTTCAGTGAGAACTCCATTAACAGGTCTCTGGGTCTCTTCATTCTGCTTCTCCTCAGATCTGTTGTTACACATACTCCCTTCTACAAAAATTAATCAGTCCCCATTATTTTTCTCTCCATCTTTTCATTTCTGCTCCCTGTCTACCATTACAACAATCTTTTTTGGGGTGTCTGTACTGCTTTTTTGAGACATTGGACTATGAGGACACTGCATGTTTCCTTGAATAAACTGATCTACTTATATTTCCAAACTTCCTCTTGTTCCTCTTCCTCCTCAGTTCCCAATATTGTCTTGCATATATATTTTATATTTTCCCTGCCTTCTGTACCATCTGTACCACCTTTTTTTTTTTTTTCCTGATCTTTCTAGGAGATGCTTTGCTGGCATGAATATTGTTAAAGCATAATCCTCTACACAGTCACCAAGAGGTAAGAGGTGGCAAGATACCTTCGTCCTCTAATGCAAGTAAATATTTACCTATAATCTTCTTAATACTTTCCAGTATTTCAACACAACCTTAGAAAGCCTCGTCTAGTACCTTGACATCTCCTCTAATACCTACCATATTAAAACTTAAAAGTTTTCTAATTCCACCATACTCTTTCCTGCCTACAATGTCAGGTGATCTCTACCTGTCTCTTACTCAATGAATATCACACTTCCACTTGGCATACTGGAATGGTTTACCATGAGGATCCTCTTCCTTCACAATCTTCTCTTGGTTTTGAGCTAAGAAAATCCTAGTCTGGACCTAGCAAGTGTGTTTTCCAGACATCCTGGGTTTGTTGGGGTTTTTTTTCTTTTATCTGGTCTCCTGCAAATGTATTTATAGCTAAAAATATGAGGCATAAAAATCAAACATGCTAAGAGGCTTCTCTGCAATGACCAGAGTCCTATTTTCAAGCCTTACATATGGATCTCCTGAGTTTGTTTCCTTCAGCTTCCATTTTTCCCCATGTTGTGCTACTAACCATGCTACTACCTATAATTTATCACCCTGCTGCATGCATGTACTAACAAATCCAAAACTATACGAATACACAAGATGCTCCTCATACCTTTCTTGGGAGAATGAGAAAATATACACCATACTTCTTGTTCTGCAGACTATCCCTGTGAAAAGAGTGAAGTTTTCCACGGTTACCCCAAGGCTACAGTTAATCTTGCAGCCTATAAATCTGATTTATAAACTTATTGACTATCTCAATTTTCATTACTTTCAGTGCAAAACAAAATAAACCCCCACTGAACACAATATTCTCCTCCTCTCAGCATTATTCATAAATGAGGTTGCCTGAAGAGAAGTGTTAAATCACTGCCTGTTATGGATTCCGTCCTAGATTGTTAGTGCTTCCAAACTCCAGTCCTTTCTGCTCTCATAATTTAAACAACTGACAGTTCTAATTATTTTACTCAGAGACAAAGACTTAATTAACCTAATCAGCCTGCCATGGAGCTGACAGGTATGCTTTTCTGTCAGAGTTAGGTCAAAACATGTAATCTGCAATGAATAGGAGCTCTTTTTCAGCTGCTCTGGCAGTGGTTCAGTGCATCCATGACTCTCCTCGGGCCACAGAATTGTGTGACCTTGAAGCTCACAATGACGAGTGATGATTATAAAGTGTATGTCAAAAAGCTAGTCTTCTCTGACCCAGTTTCCAGACACAACATGATGGATAAATGCCAGGGAGCCAGCAGCCTGTGTTATCAGACAGAAACAGGGCCAAAGCAGAGCGGAGCATTGCTCCAGTACCGCCCAGAAACAACCACTGTCAGCACAGAGCAGTGCAGAGAGCTGTGTTTTTCAGGGCAAGAGATTGGGACACACAAGGTGGGATGACCTAGAGACACCATTCCAAGCATTCTTGGGTACCTGTGCCTGCACTGACTCAGCACCCTGACCATTTTCAGGCCATCACTAAGGGAAACAAAGACTCAAGTCCTTCTGCAGGCTGTGGCTGCTGTTTATCATCAGGAATGGGACACTACCACACACCTTGTGGACTCCCTTGCTGCTCAACTAGCAAGGGTCAGAGAGGGAGATAATGGCTGGAGAAAACTGTGACAAAGAGTTTGCATCTCTTTCTCTGTCCAGCCCTCTCTGAAGCTGGAGCTGCTGCATGCCACAGTGGGAAGCCGAGATTCTTATTAGTTTGCCAGTTTACCCTGGACTAAAAATAATACAATGTACTTCACATCCTGACAAATTATCTAAAATTAACTCAGCTAGACAGTTACCTATAAATCAAAATATATTTTAAAAGCACATTTATATAAATATGTCCTTTAATGCTGGCTATTTTTTGTGAAAAGGCTGCAGCAGCTGCTGTACTGTTGTTAGACTGTTTAGGACTCCCTCCTTCTCCATTTTCTCCCATCTTCCTAACATACTCCCTTCCTTTGAGAGTTTCCTATCCTAGGAAATATCCTCTTGATGAAAAATGAACCAACAGAGAAAGGTGTTTCCCCATTAACAGTTTCCTGCCTCCCATCAGGGAAGTCAGCTGCTGGCAGCAGTGACAAATCTGTAACAGAAAAGAACCAAAGAGGAATTGGAAGCTAAGTTTCCAACTAAGCCACAGACTGGAAGAAAGTTATAAAGAGCTAGTGTTTGCCACTGTATTTATGTGAAATTTATCTGTCCTTGGAACCTTGTACAGAGGAAAGAACTTAAACTTGTATAGACATAACTCATTGATGTAATAGCATCCTTAACCATCATGTCGCAGATAAACTGCTGCAAGAGCCAGCCATGCAGTCCTTAGTCCTGGATTTCAGTCCTGTGCAGCTGAATATCAACCACTGGACTTCCCTCTTGCAGTGTTGCACAGCCAGGAGCAAAAGCAGACTGATACACCAGTCCTGCTCAGATGATAGTGTTTGTTTCACTCACTCATGGAGTGTATTTAAACTTAACCTTGCTTCCCTTAGTCCTGTTCCTTTTAAAATATTAAGGGAAACATAAAATTTATAATTGTCTAGACAATATCAGAGTATTTCATACTGTAAACTAAATGTTTTTTTGCCAAGTGAAAAGAAATATATCCTTAAAAGGCATGTCAGATTAGGTTAAGCATTGTAAACTGCATGGGACCTCAGAGTTGAAGCCTACAATGTGCAGAAAAACGAAGAGGTAGAAACAAAAGTCCAAGGTTCAAATAGTCCCCATAGGAAAATGAACAAAGGTAAAACACTGCTGTTTATAATAAAGAATACGAAATCTTATGAAATCTTAATCTAGTCCTTCAGAAATGGCAAATGCATCCTGACTGAAGTGAAACTGTGTAGAACACCAAAATTCTGAGAAAGGCTCTAAAACTTCCATACAGAAGCCCAAAAATATAACCATGATGCGCAGGGCATCAGTGTGTAAGGTCCCTATGACTTATCAGAGCATTGACCTGTTATGCAACTCAAAACACAGCAAGTAAGACATTTGTGATTATGTGTTTTAGTGTATCAGAAAACAGACACTTTATATTTTAGAAACTATGCTCCCAGAGACAGTTGATTTATGCAAACCTTCATATTTTCAAATGACATTTACTGCTAGCTGAAAGGAAATCAAGAGTCCAAAATAAGTAGAGATTAGATGTTTAGCATTACATTCAAACCAAATGTGGGACCACTGGAGACTGAGCAAGCAGAGCTGAGACAAGAAGCCAAAACCACAAATTGGACTGTTGCCCAGAGCATTTTATAAAATCACATTGAAGGGCAGCTACCTCTAAAGAGACAGCAAAGTCCAAGGAACCATGGCAACGCCCAAAGTCATTGGACCCTTATTGATTTTAACAGATAGGAACATATGGATTAAAATCAGAAGATAGGCCTCCTGAAGCAGTATGGAATCCTAGGAGGCTCTTAAATTTATTCTGAATTTATTTAGGAATAGAAAGATGATTTTTAACTTTAATCTTAAGAACACATCCTCACACACATTGGGGTTATTAAAAAGTTCACAGTTTAACTACTCTTTACTTTACAATAACATATTGGCTGCAATGTTATTACATGGATTCTCATGCATCTGAGGAGTACTGAATCTTACTTGTCTTAACCCTTAAAATTTTCTTGAAACATTGTGTATAAGATATATAATAAACTGACATTACTGCCTAATGCCTAAGTTAGTAGATAAGTAAGGTTTCTGCAGTAGAGACTGTTCCCATGTGCCTGTGTGCACTGCACCCAGGGGGAAGAAAACAACATCCTAATGGGTTTGAATGTGTGAATCCCAAAACCAGCTCCCACTGAACAATAGCTTTCCATTTGCCTGGTGAAAGGATGCCTCTGATCACAGATATTGCAGAGACAGTCTTTTCAGGACTATTTCTACTCGGACTTTCTCATGCAGGGTAAGTAGAGCAGGGAAACAGCTTTCAGTGAAAAAGCAAGCAAACAACCAAACAAAACAAACCCCTCTAAGTAAGGGTAGATTAAGAGTCTGGGAATCTTTTGATCTTTTGGACTCAGCTGTCCTCCAGCAGAACAGAGAACAGCTGACTGAGGAAAAAATTATGCCAAATAACTGGATTTCTGGAGAAGAAAAACTGAAAGGAGGCTAGGAGTGAATGGAGAAATGTGCTTGTCAGTAAAACTGGCTGGGTAAAATCCTGGTATTGTCACAATCAATCAGGAGCTTTGCTTTTGCCTGCAGGGGAGCCAGGCTTTAACCATTGGGTTCAGTGAGGACACCTGATAAACAGCATTCACTCTGGGAGTTTTAAAAGGTATTATGAAAACATTTTTAAATTCATTATTTGAATGAGTTATCAAAATGTGTAAGTATAAAGAAAGTATTAAAAAAACCAAAAACCCTTTATTTCCATTTCAAGTGCATAACTATGATGGACATGAGAGATACATTAAGATTGTTCCTGCTAAAGATCAGCTACAGTTGCCAAGTAGTTACTAAGGTATTCATCCCTTTTAATAAAAAACAAACAAACAAATAAATAAATAAATAAATAAACAATAACATAGCAGCCTATACAAACAGAAAAACTCATTGAATTAGACTATTTTTGTCTAAGGATCAGAATACCTAGGTGTATGAAACATTACGTTTGTTTACAACCCTTAAGTAATGAACATTGTATTGCTAAGCTACACCTTACTCAGCTCTACTCAAACCAAGACTGCTGGAAAACGTTTGATGAGAATTTCTTTAATTTGAAGTTGCCAACTTGTAAAAAAATGTAAAAGTTCTAGTTGCATGGTAGATTTCCTGTAGACTTTTTTCCTGGTTTTTTCTCACCTGTCTACCTAGACTAAAGGATGACCAAGGACCCAGGTGTGCTGGCTCCCCAGAAAAATGAGTCCTTGGCACTTGTCAGGATTTTTTTAGCCCTCAGGTCTCAGAGCAGACGTCTTCAAGTTAGGACTATGGTAGTCCTATGGTTTACAGCTTAGAAACTCTATGCACAGTAAACCAGTATCTTTCCTCTTTTCAGGGGTACTTTTAAACTCTTGGTTAGATATAGATAGATAGATAGATAGATAGATAGATAGATAGATAGATAGATAGATAGATAGATAGATAGATAACAGTATTTTAATTGTTTATTGTTAATTAGAAGCAGTTTTTTGTACCTAGTTGTTATTCCATTTTCAAGCATGAAATGTCTATATTTATTTCATCAGGAAGCTGAAAGTTTTTATCATCTCACCTGGCACTATTCCACAATACTAACCACAGGCCAGTCTGTGCATTATAAACTGGAGCTGGCAAATGAGTTACTTTACAGTCTAGAGCTACTTCTCAGTGTTGGATATGAACATTTGTATCTTGGGAAGAACCTTTGAAGAAGCATCTCCTTAAGTGACTTAAGTTACCTGGGAATCAGCTAATACAAGAACATAGATGTCAGAGATGCACAAGCACATAGAAACTGAAGCACACAGAAACTCCCATTCCACTCTGGGATCCATGACTGCCCAAAGGTCAAATCTTCAGTGTGAAAGAAGCACTTGGGCATGGGCAGAAACACAAAGGTACTCCTCTTACAGCAAGTTGAACTCAATTTCAGTGTTGTCATATAAGAAGTAAATTGTCTTCCAAGGACAGCAGCTGTACTTTGAATCATACAAACTTGTCAAGTTCAATGCAATTGCTTGTTCATTGCAATTCATTTAAATATGAACATGTGTATGTATGTATTTATTTATTTAAATTATTTGCAATATATATCTATTGCAATAATAGCAATGAAGAAATATGAAACTTATGCAAATAATGGCATTACATTCAAATGAAACAGAAAAAAAAAGGATTGTGAGAAAAATAAATCAGATTTTTAACAGATTTATTTTTACACTGACTTTGGATCTTCATTTACTAACAAGCTTTTTCCATCAGCAAATCAATATTGATCCATAAGGCAAGGGAGAAAACATAAAACATTTACTTACTTCATAGAATAACAGTAAGCAAAAATTTTTCTAGATAGCCAGACATCTGTGCAGGATGGTGGGAATGTATGGGGAGTAGTTTATTAACAGAGCTGTCCTGCATGCTTTGTGTAGGTTACTCCTCTTGTTTTGAGCTTCTTCTGAAAGATCAAGATTTACCGCCTGGAACAGAGGCGGGTGTTCATTCATCCAAAATAAATTAGTCTCCGGTGCAAGTTTAAGGCAACTGGCAGTGCAGGCCTTAACTCGATGAACCTGGAAAGGCCCACACCTCCCACACCACTGCTTTTCAAATGAGAAATTCCTCAGCACAAAAGACTCAGCCCACGGGACTTTTCCAGACAAACAATCAGCCTGCAGTGCTTCACTGGGCATGAAGGACTTGGCTAAGCGCCATCCACTATCATTAAAAGTGTTTATAAAAAAATTGTTCATTTTTGGCCAGCTTTTTTTTCCAAGACCAGGCCTCCACCCCCACATCTTCAGTGGAATGTGTTAATAATTTGCTTTGTGGAGATGAAAGGCTCTTTGATAGGAGCAGCATAAACACATCTCACTGTGCTCAAAGGTCTTTGTCCCACAATAGAAGCATAGTTTCTGTACAGTGGCTTGAACAGAAAGAACAGACACACTTCTGAATAATTTTTCACTCTTTTTTTCTGCCTTTCCTCTTCACACACACACACACACACACACCTGATTTGTCATTTCCTTTATTTCTTATATTTTGTTGTAGATCTTTGTGTGGAATACAAATAAGGAGGTGGTTGCAAACAAGAATTCCTCACCAATATTTGCAGCAGATGGATTAAAAATACTAGCCAGTCCCCACAATTTTTGGTGTCAGAAACCAAAAATCTCAGCAAAACATGGGTCTGTACCAGAGTATATGGCTGAGCATAGCTGGTAGCGGTGTGCAGCATGGGAGGGGGAAGAGGCCAGCTACTATTGCCTTCTGATCCTCTCTTCAACAGCAGGTTGCAGAGCCTACTGAATAAATACAAATGAGAGTTTATAATTTATCTGGAAGGGAAAAAAGCAGTTACAATTACTTGAAAATGCAGTGCATACTAGCAAGCACTGACTAACTCTTGTCTCCTGGCTGAAGTGCCTTCCCTTCCCTGCCCAGTTTGAGCTACTCATCTGTGCATCTCATCTATACCAACATTGGCCCCTTGAAAGCACAACCTATTGATGCTGAACCATAGCATCAGTCTTCAGTGATCTCGAATGGATAAAGACATAACTGAGATGTAGCCTGGTTGACATGTCAACACAGGCCTTCAAAACCAATATTGTCTTGAGGTATTAGCACTTCAGAACATCTTTCAAGATGAGATTTGTGTAGGCTTGTTTTCTCTCATTTTTGTTTGTTCTTTTGATAAAAAAGATGGTATACTATCCTGAATTTACCTGCGTTTTTGTTTTCCTAAAGCATTCACTGCCCTGACGCTGTATCTCTATTTACTTGACAGATTATTTGTTTTTCTATTCATGACAGCAGTCTCTAAAGAAAACTCAAATTATTTTACAGATGTGTCACATTACACTTCTGAAGCATTACCACTTAGTAACTAGAATACTGTGGTCAGATAGGCTGAAGTGACTTGAGCACTTGTGCTACTTTTTTTAAGGTAATTTAGACATTAAAGGCATTTAACCACTGCTCCCTGCAGTGCTGAGTTTTTTATGTTGCAGAGTACACATGAAGATGTATTTGGGAATGGACATCTGCCCAGGACGTCAGATTGCACTCTGCAGCAAAGCAGCTTCAGTCTAGACATGCACAGTCACCTACTTCCTTCTGGGAGAGATAGTACTCCTGATATCCAGTGCTCTACCAGTGCTTTTCACAAAAAGCTGTTTTAAAAAGGATTTTAAATCCTTAGTGAACTCTTCTCAGAGAGTCACTGCTGAAAAGAGGGATTGAGGTTTGTTAGCAAAAATGTAAGGGTTTACATTTAAAAAATAGGCATTGTAATTTAAATGGTGGTTTGCCCCAGTACAAGAAAAGCACACAGCTTCTGAGCTCACCTGAGGTGACAGGAGTGGATAGTTTTAAGTCAAATCACCAGACATTTATTTTGGTTTTTGGGTAGAGGGGAGATTTAGCATCTTTAAGCTACAGAAGTCTGGCAAGTGCTAATCTGATCCCTACATGCAGCTACTCTTATTCTTTTCTGCAATTTCTGCTTTGCCTAACATAACTGTGGATTGTTATCTGCAACACTTCCTCCCATTATATACTCTCTGATAATACTAACGTCAAGCCTGAGTTTCAGCTGTGACCCTAGTCCTTCCCTAAGAGGACAGGATGGCTTACACCACAGTCAGTTTGGACTGACAAGGAATGAGGGTGAGTCAGGACCTCCTCTGATGCTTTCACATCTTAAATGGTGTGGGATGGAAGATTATGTGTTGAAAATACTACTGAATGAATATGGATAGCATGAATTTTAGCTCAACAGGTGAGAACTCTGGATGCACCATTCAGTGTAAGGTAACTCTTAACACCACAGTTTTCTGATGTGTCACTGCCCTTTTTATCTTTTCTAAATATGCCTTTCCACAACACTAGATGAAATAGTAATCATGTATCTTGATGTGCTTTCAGTGGAATACCACCTGAAGAATGGCACTTTGTCTCAATTTAAGCATTTTAGCCCCATTCAGAGCAGAAACTTAGGGGGTGCCATGATATTGTGGAGCAAAGCAAATATTTGCACAACCCATGGAGACGAAGCACTTTAAAGCAGACCTATTGTGTGCTGCTGCCTCCAGCCAGCATCTCTCTATTTGTGTTGGGAGCAAGCAGGCTGGACCTGCTGTGAGCCTCCTCCTATGTTAGTGGCAACCTCTGTCAGATAAGTGGAATGGGCAGCTTTGGGGGGGCCAAGCGGATATAGACAGCATTTTAAAGTTTTGTTGAAAATTCATCAGAGCTCCTTTGCATGCACTGCAGTTCAAAATATCTCTTATTTGGAGTATCTTTTAAATGAAAGCTGTTTTCCTGCACAGGTATAGTGCTAATGGGAGGTTCCTGAAAGAAAGGATCTTCTGCTTGACTGCTTGACTTCTGCTGCATTTTTGGAGATAGTTATATATTCAATCTATACTGAAAAACACCCATGTTTTTCTTAGCTGTTTTTTTCTTCACTTGCAGGCTAATTTACAAGGCCAGCTACATCTGTAGCTACCTACAGGATAAGGACAGGCTGTTGGTAAAAGAGGGTAAGGTCCTGGACAAGATTTGCTTTACTGTAAATATGATGTTTTGAACTATTTCACAAACATTCTGCTTAGCAAACACTTTGGTTTCCCCAGCATGCTCTGAGTTAATGTGGCAAGGGACGGCTGGCTGCTGCTTAGGAGAAGTATGCCCTGCTCTGACCTGCCCCCTTACACCTGGAAGAGTCTGAGATCAGAGAGCTGAGCCTATCTGAAGTACATATTGTAGCATGACCAGTCCTGACCAGTTACAATGAAAATGTGTCTGCCCACACGAGAGGTTACTGAACTGAGCAGGAAGACCTAGCTGAAGAGTTGGTACAGAGGGAGTGTCCAAGCAGGTAAACACGTATGACGGAGTGGGCCCAGCCCTGCTCCTGCCTGAGTCTGTGAGCAAAGCTGCATAAAGAAGGAACTTAACATATGACTGGGATGCCTGAAATATAAAGCTAGACAATTTTTTTGTTTTTGTTTTCAGACAATGGGCAAAACTGTACGTGCAATTTTTGTCCTGTTCTTTTTCTTGTATAAAAATATTGGGGATATGGCCAAGCTTCTGATAATTTTCCTGTTTCCTTAATT
>VWZN01002227.1:11249-47925 GCA_013396955.1 Regulus satrapa
TGAAGAAAGATTCTTCAAAGCTCAGAAAACTTCACCCAGTTTGTAATCTAACCTTACAGATTAAAGGTGTTTTATGTGTTTTAATGAACAACATTAAAAACACATTCCCATGCAGCAACATGTTCCCAAACAGCAGGTTTGAAGTAAGAGTTTTTACAGAGGATGTTTAAAAACCTTAGGAAGTACACACTTTCTAAGTGCTACAAGTCTGAAAGTAACAGAAAAAAATTGAAGGTTTTCTATTGTTTTCAAGTTCCTGAGGTTTTGCAGAGATGCCGTAAGACATGCTAAATCCTCAACTGCTTAAAAAAGAAAAGTTGTGTTTTTTCTATTATGCAAGTCAAGTTAGAACATACTGATCTCTGATCTCTGCTTCCCCTCATCCCTCTTCTGTTAGTGTCTATGATGTCTATATTCAACTCTACTACAACCCTCATTCCACTCCATTTTCTTCTTTATCATCTAATATTAGATTGCTTCCTCTTCTATTTCTGTGATAACAGCACTAAGAATCTGCTATATCTTTCGTTTTCTTTGCTCTAAACAGTCTTATCTCCTCACTAAAAGACAAATTTTGCTATAGAAACAATGTGTTTATANTCTTTCAAACCAAGACAGGAAACTAACTGATACCATGTTTTTAATGTATCTCAATAACAAAAATTTTTAAAACCACAAAAAACTTCTCTCTTCAGAGAAAACAAAGAAGACTANTTTAGCAGAACCATATATATAAATATACTTGGTCTTCCAGTCACTTTAAGGATTAAATCTCAAGGTCTTCCAAGACAGTAGAAAGTAAATTATCTACTGTATTTCCCAAATCAAGTATTACATACTTAACAGTTTCTATATGGTAAAGAGATGCAAAAGGACAGGTTATGAAGTGCTTCATTAATACAGTCATTCTCTCAAAGAAAACTGACAACTCGTGAGAAGCTATTTTTCATTTTTTCATGCAATTCATTCTTTTCATAACACAGTTCAGTTACAGACAGTATTGATTTCCATGTTTGTTTGGAGTCCTCACTTACATTAGTAATGTACGGTTCAATTGCTTGTGCTGTCCTCTTTAGTAAAGCCTTTGCCAAATCATAGGCTTGCTTGTTTAAATTCTGGGGGGAAAACAAACAAAAAACCAGAAGAGTTATAAGCACATGCATTTATTTAAAAACAAATCAAATAATTTAAACCCACCATGTACTGGTAAATGCATTAAAGAAATAGCCTGCTCTTTTTATATTTTTAGTAATAAAGAAAATATAGAGGGGGAAAAAAAAAGCTACTTCAAACAAAGCTTTGTAGTGTCCACTGGTATTACTGAGAAAAAATAAAAAACCTCCTGGCAGATGTGGGCTTACTTTACAGTTGCCCATCTAAAACTGATGCTCAGAGAACTCAGTGCCTGCATTTTACTGCTCCTCCTTATCAGTTTCCCTGAAAACCAGGAAAGTGATACAAAGCAACACAGAGGCATTTACAGTCACCACAAAAGTGAGACTCTGACCAAGAGAACAGAAAATACAAATCTGCCCTTGCATCAAGCAGCCACCTGTGATCTACCACCACCACAGCCTCTCCATGACACCACACAAAGATACTCAAAATGTTGTCTGAGACATCAAAGAAAAAAAAACCCTAGAATTTCAGTTTATGGGAAAATAAAAACTAAAGTGATACTAAAAATTTTAAAAACATAAACCCCTCTTCAACATTCCTATCCTCCCATTTGTCTAATTGTGTTATTGTTCTATCATTGTTTTCTTCCTTTCCCTGCACACATTCTCCATGCTCTAGTTGCTACATCCTTTCTCCAATTTATATATCACAATTATTTTCCAAAAATTTTCAGCAGAAAATTAAACCCAACTCTTGTGATACCAACTGCAGAGTAGATTAACACACAGAAAAATGAAGAAAAAAGTCATCAATACACAAGAATATATAGTACTTTAATAGCTTAAAAACTCTACAAAAGTACCGTTTCCACAATTTTTGTCTTTGCAATTTAAAAAAAACAAATATATTCAGTTTATAATTAAACAGTAAAAAAAGGGCAGTTTGTGGTTGCTTTTTAAAAATATTTCTCACCATAAAAGGAAGAGAATTTCTTTTAGCACAATGGAAAGCAAACACAAGATGTCTTGCCACACTCAGGGTATTTCTTTACCTGGATACACTTGACTCTTTAGAGTTGTCTAAATGAAATAGAGGATTTGCAGAGATATGGAGAGTACTGTCTGAAATTTTGAAAACCCTACAGGGCGATAGGCTTCTAAACAGCAGTGAGAACATATTAGCATTTTCTGGTAATATAAAACAAAAAAAAAGTCTTTGACTTGCCTACTGATAGAATTAAGTCAGGTGACTGAACTTTAATCATTACAAAGACTCATGCCTGAAATGTCTGTTTTACTCAAAGCAAATACAGAAGGTAACTAAAAATTCATATTATGGAAATAAACTTTAATATATAAAATACTTTCATCTTATTACAAAACTGTACAAGTTGTTCCATGTCCCAGAAAAGAGAAAACACTGCATGCTGGATTGTTCTTTATGGCCACAATAAAAAGAGAAAAGAAAAAAAAAAGAGATATATCCACTGGAATAATTTGTTTCTGTTATTCAGAATCATAATGGTTCAGGAAATAAAAGACACCACTATAACAAGGAATGTATGCCACTTGGAATTCTTATTCTGATCCTTCTTGACTTCACCTCCAGCAATACAAAGAAAACCACTTTCACCTGGCTAAGAGAGAACTCTGGATCATGGCAAAGATCTGATTCAATATAAAACAAGTCTAAACAGCAGACCTAGTACAGTAGAGTTTCAACAGGCAGATTTGTTCTGTTCACATTAATTAATGTTTCAGCTTGTATCTTTTGCACAGCAGTTCACTTCAAAGCTTAATATTTCCCAAGATAAATGCTAGAAGTGGCTATTTGCAACCCTGAGTAAGAACGAAGTGTTATGCAAATATCTATGTTAAAAAAAAGCCCTAAAGAGGAAAAATATTCTAGAGCACAAGTAGCCAAGGAAAGCTAGCTATATTTTTCATGCCTGACATACTTGATTTAATAGTGCCAATAGTCATGACCCTCAAAGGTCCAGAAGCCCCACTTTCTGAAAATAACAATATCAAAGAAGTCTTAAAAGCACACAAGAGTTTTCTCCTCATTTTCCAGCTTCAGGATAGAAGCAGAAACAAGCAAAAGTGGCACTGCCTTAAGTGAAATGAAAAGAAGAGCAGCCCAGCCTTTTCCAAGTAGGTTCAAAGATCTTTTTACAGAATCAAACCTTTTGACTAATTCAACCATCACAAAAATATCCTAAACTTCCTTCTACTGAAGGAGAATTTTTAAAAGGACAACATCTAATTTAACAAATTTCTTCTGGTTTTAGATAAGTTCTTCTACCATTATCATCTTTACAATCTTTCCATATATTTGGAAAGAAAATTGGCATGCATTTCGAGATCTTTTAAGGATTTAAGAAAGCCTTAATGATGGGGACAATTATCTTAAAACAGGATGCCCTTAGAAGCATGTAAGCATCCCGTAGGCCTAAGGTTTTTAGAATCCTGAACAGGGTAGAAACAAAGCCATCAGTTGGCAACACTGTTTAAAATAATCATTAGTAATCGCTACATCTTGAAAGAAAAAAAAAATATTGTTTAATAAACATAAACCAAAGAACTGCCCCTGAGAAGGCAGAACACAAATCTTCTATAAGAGGTTACATTTAACATCTGAACCAGACTTTTCCCCAAAAAACTTCCAGTTTTGTTTCAACAAAGAATGCTAATAAACAGTGGAAAATATTTACATTTTTTAAAACCTTGGGAAAACTCCAGCAATAATATCTCAATAGAGGCTATCTTGGTCAACTACAAGCTCTCTCCTTTGTCTCAATTTCCACCATGATTTTTAGGCATTTGTTGCTGGTATTTCAAGCTTTTTACACTTTGGGAAGACACTAAGAGTTTTGCCAACTCACTTTCTGTCCCTGCTTTTCTCTAGAATGACAAACTTCTACTTTTTGACAGAAGAAACAGTGGCAACCTCTCTGACATCATGGCACAAACATTTTTGTGCTTATACAGACAATATTCTTCAGCAGAGTATGCCACAGAGCCAAAATCATTTGTTCTTGTACAATGGGGTCAGAAGTGATGGAAATTCATGCCCATTTGTCTTTTTCTCAATTTCTTTTTTTCCAGTTACCTTTCAAGAATCAGTTTAATAAAGATCAAAAATAAATGAGAGTGAAATAATTTTTACATGACCCTTAAAAGGGAAAAAATGCAACAGAAAACAAATGCATGTCCCTTAATTTTTATTTACAGGAGATGACTAAGCTAGCAACAATCCAACCTTTATTTTGTAGCTTTGGGAGGAAAATCAAATGCTATGTCTGTACCTAGTGCAAATATTCCTGAAAAACATATATTTTCACTTTATTTTTTTTTCCTCTTATTATCAGTGGCACAGCTGCCAAATTAGTATCCAAGAGCACCTGACAGAACAGTTTCAAGAAACTCTCTTGTCCTCCTGGGGTAGGTAAACAGATTCTTAAGGAGGGCTGACAAAGAAAAAGCTCAGCTGAAGTATTGCCAAGATAGATAACACTAAATATTAAGCAAATTCCTAGTAGAGACAGTTAAGAATTTAATTGTCAATACTACTTTTTCTAAAATGTAGGCACGCAAAGCATGTGGAATATGCAATGTGGGATTCTCTGTAGCAGTCCTGAGGCTGAAAATGGAACACTGGCAAACACCCAAGGAAATAAAGCACAATTTGGCTTCTAACACAATGCACAAACACAAAACTGTTTGCAGGTTTGCCATAGAAGCTTTATAGTACAAAAAGGGGAAAATACATTAAAGGGGAAAGAAAAACCATTAATTTTTCTTGCCTTTTCATACTAACTACCTCTTCCCTTGCTTCTAGGTCTTATCTGGGTTTAGATCACTTAAATTCATTCCCTTTTAATATAATCCTATCAAAAGAATTTGAGTTCATAGAAAAGAAGAGAAACTGTAGAAGAAAAAAGAAGTAATTCAGCCTCCAAATTAAGAGTTAAGCACATGGTCAGACAAGTTAAGCTTGCCATTTTATTGGTTTATCTGACAGCTGTACTAGCCTGTACACACTCCAGCATGCCTCTTGCCTGATACTGGTGTCAGCTGCTTTCATTCAGGTTTACATTAGTACGGCTTTTATCCTGACCAAGTGAGATGGATGACAAACTCAAGGGAGATAGAGTAGTTTAGAGTTGCCACTACTTCAATGACTACTAATTATGGTATACAGACATTTGATAACATATCACGTGCCCAGTATATGCTCCTTATGCCCAAGTCTTTCTGCAGCCATCCTGCGAGCACCATTGGTTTTTACACTTAGGACTATGGATCATATCTATTTTTCACCTTTGGAAAAATACTGTCTTGGTTTAAGAGGTAACAGCAGTGAATTAACCTTCTGTAAACCGCTCAACTGATTACTATATATCCTAAATATATTCACCTAATTTTTGCATCAAGCTATCTAATGTTGAATTTCAGCCACTGGATGAACCTTCTGTTCCCAACACATACTTACAGGCCACAGGTTACATAAATTATACAGACCGAGATTTGATGAGCTCAGTCTTGTTTTACTAATACAACTCTTTTCTACGATGCAGCCATTCAGTTCACCAAAGCCACTACACATTCCCTCTCACACACAACCTTCCTTTTGGGCATATCAATAATACACCACTTGTCTATGTCCACACTTTCTAAAGATGTAATTGTCTTATCTTACAATCTCTCAGTCTGACCATCTTCAAACCTGAGCTAGTAAAAGATCTTTGTTCCTTCCACTCCATCAAAAATATTTGTTGGTCCCTAGGAAATCTGGAGATTCCCTATAGACCATTACATCAATGTCTGCCCTTATGCCATTTTTGGTGACCAGTCTGATTATTCAATTTCCCTTTTCCACAGCCCACACAGCTGAACAGTGAGGTCAGCCAAGACACAGTTCCTTTTTATGGCAGACTTCATCCTTCATTTCCTTCTAGTTTTGTGCTCAACAGAAAAGTGGAAAAATTTTCAATTCTGAATTTATTATACTTTTCCAACTTGAGATCAGAGGCCACAGAAAATAGAGGACTGTCTTAGTTGCAAATGCAAGATATGGCCTGGGGTGTGTATTCTATTGCCATCTGTTAGAACCAAGTGGGGCAGTTATCTTTGGTTAATTGGGCCACCTGTTTAAACCAGCTGGGGCAGTTTTCCTTATCTCTTCCACAGGAGACATTCTCTGTTAATGGGCCATTGAGTCTCATTGCACCACTGATGAAATTACACCATCCCATCTCGAGATGCTCCGCCCATAGGGAGGAGCCAAGCATTTCTTCCTGGACATAATCTGAGATTTAGAACACCAGTCCGCCTTTCCCCACGAGACTCTCAGAGGAGCAGTTTTCTTTTCCACTGGATTCCCATAAGAAAGACCAGGCCCATCTACACCACCACTGAACCTTCAGAGGAAAACAACCTTCTACAAAATCATTGCTTCAACACAATCACACCAATCACGCCAGAAGGACTGCAGCCACCATTTNCCCATCTCGAGATGCTCCGCCCATAGGGAGGAGCCAAGCATTTCTTCCTGGACATAATCTGAGATTTAGAACACCAGTCAGCCTTTCCCCATGAGACTCTCAGAGGAGCAGTTTTCTTTTCCACTGGATTCCCATAAGAAAGACCAGGCCCATCTACACCACCAGTGAACCTTCAGAGGAAAACAACCTTCTACAAAATCATTGCTTCAACACAATCACACCAATCACGCCAGAAGGACTGCAGCCACCATTTAATCAGACACCCTGACCAGCTACCAACACCCTGACCGACAGGGTGTCAGGATGTATTCTAACTCAGTAGTTTTTTTGTCTTACTGCATCTTTGTTTTAATTTTCCTATTAAAGAACTGTTATTCTTATTCTCATATCTTTGCCTGAGAGTCCCTTAATTTCAAAATGAGAATCACTCAGAGGGACACAGTTTACAGTTCCCATTCCAGGGGAGACTCCTGCCTCCCTTAATAAACACCCTTCTTTTCAAATCAAAACAAGACCCAAATTTTAAATAATTTTAAATGAAAATTCACTATGAGAAGATTTTGAGATGAAAGAGAAAAATATCAGAAACTCCTTTTCATTAGTAAAGAAAAAAAAGGTAAATGTACTCAGAATGCAGTCCGACATTATGTAATTATTTCAGTTAGAAAGCAGGCTGCAAATGAGCATCCTATCCACAGAGAGACTTCGATTCAAAGAAAAGCAGCAGAAAATGCATCATGCCAAATATATTACCCTTATTAAAATATTCAGACATTAACCTTAAATCCACTGTGAAACAAAAAAGTTTTAATGCTACAGACATCCTAACAGGATGCAAATTCTTCAACTCAAAGTCAGTTTATTAAACATGAAACATAAAAATAGTACAGTTAAATCAAGTTGAACACAGATGACACAATGGAACAATAGACTCTTAAAAACTGAGAAAACACAAACTGAAGTATTTTGCATATCCTTGCTTTTGGTTTATTGTATTCCAAAGCTTTACTTCATAAATCTGGATGTCAGCCACACAAATTTCAGTCTAGTCCTGGCACACAAGTATTAGAGTCCTTGAAATACACAGCAAAAACAATTCTAGTGGTGGAAAAAAAATATTTACCTAAATACTAAGTATTTGGTCTTTCACTGTCAATATAAAATAATTTATGTGCTATTTATTTACTGAAATTAATGGCTAGTAGTAAAGGCACACTGGTGGGCATTCCAAAGCATCTCTCTGTTAATAACCACTTAAGCTTACACCTTTCAGAAACTACGTCAGTTAACACTTTCCTGAACATAACTTAAGAAAAAAACCAAACTATTAGAAGTGTCCAAAATACAGCTAGGTACATTTCTTAAGTAATTCCCCACAGTCTTCTTTTGTCAAGCACAACTTACAATGAGTAGCCCATGAGATTTCAGCAAGACACAGATTCCAGAAATATGGAGTCAGACTTTCATGTTTTTTAAACATTTAACTATCACAATACATGCACAGTTTTTAAGTTTCTCCTTTAGTTCACCTATAGGAGACCTTTCTTCAAACATGACATTATTCATTAAGGTAAAGACAGCCATTCCTTGGCGTCTTCCAGAACCACCATTTCTGCAGTTTTAATTTTACAGCTGCACCAGAAACATACCAATAACACCAAGCCAACATTTCTGAAACACAACAGAGCTGATTACAAATGAGCTATCCAAACAATTTTTTCCCTTCCCCTCAGGGCAGCACCTAAGTTTGAACTGTTGATACAGCATTACATGAATTAAAAACTTTTCAAAGGATATATGTAACTTCTATGTTCCATTCTACTGACATTGGTGGGACATAAAAAATTGTATTTAAATTTAAATGACATTCAACCTTTTAGATCACTGTGACCACCGAGGCTTTTTGGCAAGTATATCAGAGCAATGAAACTTGACTGAATTTTCTGTCTCTTAAAATTTGCTAGAAGAAACTTGTTTGCTATAAGAAATCCAGATAATACAAAGACGATTGCTATAGCCATTCTCTCAATTAGATCTACATATCTGAAACACACATCCAAGAAGTCATGATTACAAAAAAAACCAATAGAACAAAACAAAATATAAGCCATTAAGTCTTACCTTATGCGCTGGCACTAGATTAACTAACACTGTATCCAGAAGTTCCTGCGACACAGTATCTCCCTCACAAATGATAGAGCTCATTAGATCAACCATGTGCATGTGTACTTTTTGGTTATGACCGTTGCTGAAATTAAAAACAAGAATTCTTAGCGCAATATCCATATAAAGTACAACTTCTGTTCAGAGTACTCCCCACGGTGATGCCAAGCAACAAAGAATAAAATCAGCAAATCACAAGTTTTCTTAGAAATCAAAATACTTAAACTCCTTGATGGCATACTCCATCATTCCTAAACTTCATGCTCTCCTCATTCACTACTGCAGTAAGACTGTATGTGTCCCTTCCATGAAAAGACAGTGTATTAGAACATCCCTCTGCTCTGCCCAGCACTTCCTCTGGAGCGCTGTGTCTAGTTCTGGGCTTCCCAGCACAGAAGGGACACACACAGGCTGGACTCAGTCCAGCAAAGTCTCATAAAGATCATTAAGGGCCTGGAGCTGTTCTCATGGATGGACGTGCTGGGAGAGCTAACATCTTTTTTTAGCCTTGAGAAAGAGATGGCTTAGGAAAGAACTTTGTGGTAAGTTTAAGTACTTGATGTTGGGAGTAGAGAAGACAGTCTTGACTTGTCTTGACACCACACACTCAGTGGTGTCTAGTCACAGAATAAGAGGCAATGGGCACAGGGTGAAGTACAAGACATAACATTCAGACATAAGAAACCTTTTAAATAAAAAGGTGGTTAAGCACTGAAAGGTGGCCCAAAGAGGACACAGCCTCTCCATCCTTGGAGATGCTCAAAACATAACTGGCTACAGTTCTGGGCAATCGGATCAAGTCGACTTGGTCTGAGCAAAGGGAAAAGACTAGACTACCTCTAGCAGTACCTTCCAGTGTCCACTACTTTCTGACTCATGTTCTTACAGCAACAACCCTCCCAATAGCTTACAATAGCATATTACACCATTCAATTTCAAGAACGGAATAAAATAAATACAGTAAATTACAATGAAAGCTAAGTTTCTTAGGAAAAGATGACACTGAGCATTGTGTCTTGTTTCATTAAAACAGAAAATCCTCAGAGTTCTGCTACCTTTGTTAATCTAAATTACAAAACTATGGTCATTAATGCTAAAAGTCCCACTGAACAGCTATGTTAGAAATTGCTGACCTCAATCATGTAATAATACACAGTAATTTGGGGTGAAAATACTTACTTTATTACTGAAAACAGCGTTCTATACAGCTGTGTAAAAATCTCATTGCTGTCTTCCAATTCAAAGCATATGTTATAAGACTTGACCCAAGCAATATTCTGTGTTGCAACAGGAAAAAATAAAAGGAGTAGTTAATACAAGATGAAATGGAAAGATCATGTTTAACAGTTACTATGAAATAAGTTATGAAGCTTACCTCAAGCAAATAAAAGTATCGATTAAACTGGGGGCTTTTTGTATCTTCTAAACCTTTAAGTTGCCTTGTTATGAACATAAATATATCCTGAAAAGAAAGAAGCGCTAGTTATTCAATCAAGTGCAATTAAACCTTCAAAATAAAATAATGACTTTTTAAAGTTCCTTGTATTATTTAGTCACTACAAAATATGCAGCAATGACAGACATTATTTTACTATCCGAAAGAAGATCATCTACAAAAACATCATGGAAAATGTCAAGGAATAATTTTAACATACTTCGTGTTTCTTTAAAGGGTTGAGAAAGTAACCTTTTCCTAAGGAAACAAATGTTTTTCATTTCAAAGAAAAGCACTCAACTTGATAAACAACTGCAACTGTCTGGCTGTAGAAGTAGAGAGACTACTATTCAGCAGGACAATGAATTTAATATTTTTACTTCATATTACAATGAGTTTCAGAATAAGGGGAAAATAGCAATAGGTAACTACATCTTTCCTAAGAGTAGTATTATATGTTCACTCTGTATTGTTTGTGCATTTTTCAGTCATCAAGATACTGACACAGATAACATCTCTTGCAAAAACTAATAAACCAAGTTCCTCCTGCTTCCTCTATCAACTTTAACTTCCAGAAGACTCCTTCAGAAAAAGTCTCACGCAGAGCAAATTGGAACAAGTTACAAGGAGCAAATAGTCAATTATGAACAGAATGGAAACACACAGAAAGTTATCTTTTTGAATTTATTTTTTTATTTTTTTACATTCAGATAATTAACCATCTGGAAATTCACAACTACAGCTATATTAATGCAATATGACTACATTAAATCAAATTATTTAGAAATAAGTATTACCAGAAACACTCTTCACAGTCTCAACTGCATCCATGTTTCATCTAACAACATAGGTATAAATTAATTCCAAAAGGTATAAAGTTGCCATAATAAATGACAGCCTTACTGTTACTCCTGAAAATCTATCCTAAAACTACTCTATAAGGCTTTTCTGTAACACTTTCAAAATGACTATTTCCCCTAAGTCACCCCAAGAACAATACACAGACAGAAGATAAGAACAGGGTTTTCTTTTTTTCCAACACTACAACCACAAAGTCCAGCCTTAATCATTAAGCGGAGCACTTACTGTGGATCTAGGTAAAATCAAGAACTAGATTACATGTGACATCACCAACCCTTGGCAAAAAAGCACAGCAAACACACTTTTCAGAGATACGGCTACATTCATGTTTTGATTTGGTGTGAAACTGATTTTTGAAGAGTTAAGGATGATCAGAAGGATCACCATCTGGTTCACACTTCAGATCCCCTACAGAGCACACAATCTAGACTCTTTAGCTGAAATTAAAGACACAAAAGGACACATGGAAGCATTGAGTCTCCATGCAAAAGCCCATCTGAGGAACCCCTCCTTTAAAAATTAGCCTCCTTTAGCCTGAACTAGCAGGCTGTCAGTCCCCACCCAAAATGAATCTGTCTTATGGAATATAGGTACACTGGAAGGTTCCATAAAGTGTAGAAGACATACAAACTGAGTCTCAGGGAAAAGTAAGCATCACCTGAAGAAACTACACAGACAGAGGAGGGCTCAAAGTCAGAAGTTTCAAGATCCTAGCAGAGCAAACCTGTTCCAGCTCTGCTTTTAATTTACTCATGGCATTTTTCATCCCTGTTATCAACACTCTTTCAATGATCAGCAAGGAATGTAAGATTTACACTGATGATACACACGAAAGAGGGAAACCTGAGATTCTTATCCCTTTCCTCAGCATCTCACTTGTACAACATCTAAGTTAGAAAGAGATCCACTGAGTCTGAAGCAAGGGCAAAAACTTAAGATTTAAGTCTTTTCCTCTCAGGAAATTAATCCTTTGCCATTTTAACTTTGGTGTTAAACATACAAGAATAGACTAGGCTGCAGTATGGGTTTGATATTAAATACTGGGTAAAAATAGTGCCAAGATATAACCCAAGAGGAAGCATTCTTCCTCTTACCTCTGTCATAAAGTGGAGGGAATTCTTCAACATTTCTAACAGAGCTTGTCCTGCAACCACAAAAGCTGAGTTCAGAGGAAATGGGTTTGCAAAAAACCTAGCAGCAGCCCTAGACAAAGGTCCCTATTGCTTGGCTTTTCTTTGTTTCTCAGAATGTGTTTAGAAAACTGCATCAAGAAACTGAATTCTGAAATCCACACAGATTTCAGAACTCAATGCTGGCAAGTGGAAGTCCCTCATCCATTCTAAGCTCTGTCCAAGCAGTGGTTGTAGTATTCTGATACTTCAGGTATGAAATCAGTACTGTAAACCTGATGAAACCTGATTTCATAGTGTACACACTATGAAATCTGAAACTTAGTAGCACTGCATTTGGTAAATCAAATACTCTAAGGAGGAACTTAGTTAGTCCAACTAAGAAGAGAGAAATTAAAGTTCTAAGCCTAACAAGCAAATGAAAACATATATTCAAAACTGAAATAGAAATCAGGACACCTGAAAACCAGACTTAAATATAGCACAGTAGAGAAAGCTAATATTTATCTCCAGCTGAAGATGATGCAATCAATAAGTAAGGTAAGTAGATGATGTACCTCTGACTACACACTAATTCAGAATTAAGAAAACAGAACTGAGAAAAACCCCTAGATATCTCTCCAGTATGACTGTTAACAAAAAGATGTACTATCGCAGTTGAAATTGTACTGTTTCCCCAATTAGGAAGCACTGCTGGTGCAACCACTAGATGAGAAACAGTGATTTCCTCTTAAGTGATAATAGATAGACCATCCACCACAACCATCTTTTTATCCTACTGTGGAACAAACAAAGACCAAACCAAACTAAACATAAAAGACCACACACACTCTTAAATCAGAGACAAAAAATATGCATTTTTCAGTGTTACTTTCACCTGATTTTTGTAGATTTCCCTCAAAACTCAGTTCATCACTCTAGATTCTGACTGCACAAGGGAAACAGTTTGATTTTTGAGAGCTGGGAACTAAGTTAGATTTCTACTTTAAAAACAAAAAAACCCACAAAACAATATCAAATTTATTATTTTCTGAAACAAATGAGTCAGATCTGTACTTTCTTTCCAAACCTGACACTTCTCTATCAACCATCTCCATCTAGTGGGATCAGTGATGTTTGTAATTGCAGACTTTTCCAAGTTACATCAAAAATCATTAAACTTCACAAAACATTAAAACATTCACAAATCATTAAACATTCACAAAAGTATTTTCTCTTTGTTTCAACAGAACATTTATCTATAAGTATACAAGCACTCTTGATAGTTCAATTGGAGATGTGGGGGTATTTTTACAAGTGAAGGTATTACCAATCTTGCAAGAGATTGTGATAAAAGTTATACATATAATCAATATTTCTAAAATAAAGTAACCTGCAAATTCCAAAAACAGCTCAATAAAGTAATTCCTTTCAATATAAATCCGAAACTCTGAAAGTTATTGGTAGATGTACTGCACAGCCATTTATGTCATGGACAATTGACTTGACCAATCATATCCCAAAATCAAGTGAAAACTTTGAACTTCTTAGGCTGAACCAGAAATAAAAGGAGGAAAAAAGCAGTGATAGCCAACTATATTAATCACTGAGTGTAAAAACCTGGCATAGAAAAAGAGATTAATTTAATTTACCTTCAGTTTATCCGGTGAAGTGTATGGAGCTTCAGGGGCATAAATTCTGAATATATCAGCAAGACAACATGCTACCAACAAACGTACATCCTTATCAGGATGTTTGAGGAAAAAATCTGAAGCAAGATGTAAAGCCAGATTTAGGTAGAGCTCCTTTTCTTCTTCAGAGTCCTGGTCCATATCCATGAAAGTTTTCACAACCATCTAAATAGACAGACACACATTAGTACATTAAATTAAATACTCTATGTAACAAAATCCTTACTAAAATTTACTTTTCTGGTTTTGTGCAACTTCTGTCAGAAGCATTATTAGCTATGCAGCAGTACTTACTTACTTGAGCAACCAAAGTTTTCATTTTTTAGGGCACAGGAAAGACCTGGCCAAGTCCTCTATCAACTGTCCCAACACACAGTCTCAGCAGAACTACTGAAAGCGTATCTGTAGACTTCCCAAATCTTTTTGAGAAACCATATAATTATAACACCATTCACTGTAACAGTCATTCACTAAAAAACTCAGAAAACAGCAAAACATTATTAAAAATATTTGTTTCTCCCCCAACTATTCAGTGATGATTTTTTCCTTCTATTCTCTTTCAGTTTCATGTTTTGCCTATTCCTGCTCTGAGGAAAATGTACTCCCTGTGCTGCCCAGAAGCAGAGCACACACTTTCAGCAAACACATATATAAATCCAGGCAGCTCACCAGCACGGATGTTATCCAGCAAGACTAAAATGACCACTATAGGATTATTAGGATCCAGTTACTGAAGTTACGGAAGAAAAGAGGAGTCTGGGATACCAAATACTTAACATGCTAAACAGCACAAGAGCAGGAAAAGCTATATTTAGTAACTGCTAGTTGGTGAGAATTCTTATATTTGAAAAACTTTCTGAAGGAGAGAAATTTAATGACAAAATAAAGTAATGATGCCCTTCTCCAATTCCTTATCTGACTTAACAGAGACAGAGTTATTCTAAGGAGTTCAACTCTTTAGTATAATTTTGTGAATTTTACAAGACTTAATTACACAACCTTGAGAATTAAAGCCAAAACTATTTCTTTAGAAAGAGTTATTATTCAAAGAATAATAATGCCAACTCCTAGAATCCTATAACACTGCAAAACAATTTACTTTGCTATAATTTGCTGTTTGGTTGGGGTTTTTTCCCCCCTCCAAAAAATTTACTATAATTGGTCAGGGAGCAACAAGTCCAAATTAAAAAAAAACAAACAAAAACAAGAAAAAAACCACTTCTGCAAAATTAGGATCACAGAAGATGTGAAGTTTTCAAAGATATGAGAATCCTTTACAAAAAGGCACAGAAGCAGCTTATGCAGCTTCCATTGCAAGAAAAATTAAGTCCTCCCCAGTCAGGCACAAGATGAACCACTTGAAGCTCACTGGTGCCCTTAAACACAAATTAAACTAATTTAAAAGTCAAAATTGTTTTCATTTCTATGAAAAGTAGTCTTTTCATACTTCTTACAACCAGTATGGCTTTTTTTCTACTCTGGAAAAGAACCTTTAGTGTCTTCTCCCTGATAACTTGAACATCTGTACAAGTCAGAACAACAAAGATCAGTCATCCTGTCTGTAGAGCAATCCATCAAAGTGTTTAAGGAAAAACAAAGGAAAATAGGCTAGTTGGCCTAGCACAGCTTTCCAGGTTCCTGCAAAGCAATAGGTTAGAGGACTCTGGAGCTTGAAATCACACGGTGAATCACACCCAGACCATCATGATTTATACTCCTGAAGCTTTATCTTCCAGATGTGGCACATATTTCTTAACCCATTCAATTTTTACTACATCATTCTACAGAAACAAGCTTTGGAATTTACTTGTATAAAACCTACAAAAAAGTGTATTATTAGACTGCTGGTCTAAAATTGGTATTTCATTAGATGATAACTTGGTTCCTGTGTATTGAAAGAAACTATGGGAAAATGCTTTTCTCACACTATTCATCATTTCCAAATGCTTTATCACCTTTTTTCTGTCTTCAGTGCTAGTTCAGAACTATCACCATTTAGTTTCTATCTCCTTTGTGAATTTATTATAAACTTCAAGAGGGCATCAATTCAAAATGCATATAATTACCCAGGTTAAGGTACACTAAAATACAGAAATTCACTCTTTATGTTTTCCATTTTATTCTCAGATTTCCCAATAACCTGCATTTATATTAATATATAGTCATCAACAAACAGCAGAATGTCTGCTTTTGCACAGAAAAGTGCTTTTTTCATAAAAACTATGTGAATTTGGCAGTCGGAGAAATCAAGAGGCTAATAGTTCACTTATTTATCAACTATTGTTCTTTAGCACCTGTAGCTGTGTTTACACTGACATTTTTTACACTTGTGGTGTAGCGTGCCTCATCCAACCTATTAATAAAGAAACACTGTGCAGTTTTTCTCTGCCTGAGCAGCAGTGAGTTCACAGCCAGAATAAACAGCTAACAAGAAACACAAGACATCTTACAAAGTCCTCTTATTCTGCAAGACAGATCAAAACAGAAGGGACTAGACATTCAAGGTCAAAAATTAAATTAAGCTATAGGAGAAAAGGATTAGTAAGAACTGTGGTGCTGCACTTCCACAAGCTGAAAAAGACATGCAAGTGCTAACAAATAATTCCTTCTCTTAGGAATCACTCTTAAGTAAAGTTATAAATGTTGTCTTTTATTCAACATCATAGAATGCAATATGCTCACTAAAGCACATCAACCAAAATCCCAAAGCCTAGACAGATTACTAGGGGGAAGAGGAGAAGCAATCCTTGTGTTTTGGGATTTTATTGCTGTTTCTTCATTTACTCATCATTCCAACTGACTTAAAACTACTTCTTCAGAAAAACTCCAAGTTAAGCTCTTCCATCTGTTAGAATACTTAAGGTTCCTCTTCCATGCCTGTTCCTCCTGTTTCACAGGGCAAGCCCAAGCTGCAGTAATTCCTTCTGCACAATACAGGCCTGCCTCTTTGTGAGAATACAGAGGTAGACATAGAACTTTAGTAACAAAATTAGCCTCCAAATCTGTCCAACCTTCCTGTACACTTAGGCCAAATAAAGTGGTCAAGAAATTCAAGACAGAAATACATCAAAGACTGTAAGTATACTCAAAATATATAGACTAAAGTGAAACAAAGACTACCTGCATCATGATACAGGGTAAAGCAATGAGAATAAAGGTTTTTATAAACAAAATCAAAGAGCACAAAGGCATAAAAGGAATTTATTTAGAGGTATCCGAATTATTTCCGAAATTACACCTCTCTTTTAGAGAGGAAAATACTGGAAAACAATTAAAACTACTGACCTAGCATAATAGCTGAAATAAAGTTAAACTGGTATTTGAAATTAATGCAGCTCATTTCTATTTGTAATTTTTAAAGGCAATTAAACTTTTTCTGAATAAGCCATTTCAAGAATGTCGTAGAATAGAAGGCACAAGAGCAAACAAGTTTCTCCTATGCATAGAAAAGGTAAAGCCCAAAGGGAAAAAAAACTCTTCCATATATAAAATATATAGGATCATTGAACATCTTTTACAAGAAACTTAAATCTGCAAGCAATTCACTAACCTTTAGCCTTCTCACCATCTCTTCTTTAGATATTTTATCAGAGATTTCTTTGACTCCTGGAGGATATGTGATTTTTCCATCATTGGCTCTCGTCTTTGAATGAGCCATGATTTCACGGTTTTAAAACTGTGGAAAGAAATTAAGAAGACAATGTTGTTTAATTAGTTCATGCTCAAGCATATTTGTCCCACTTGGACAAACAAAATCCAACTGGAAATAACCAACAAACCCATACAAATACAAAAATGATAAAATATTGTGATTGGTTTCAGTAATCTATACTGTGGGAGACAGCAACCATTTTGATATCCAGGTAGATTGTCCTATGACACGATAAAACTCTCAAGAAGTAGACATCAGCAAAAAATCTAAAACTCCTCATTCTGGAATGTATTTGATCTTCACACTAATGAGACGCAACCAAGAATCTTACTGTACTCTATGATCTGTTTCCACCTCCTGGTAATAATAGATCCTAGCTATGTTGGCTGTTCAGTCATCTGAAATGGACTTTGTGTTCTCTTTACTCTTTTGGAAAACACAATTTTCCAAAAAGCCTAAACACCAGTGCTGTTAATTGTTACACAAGTTGTAACTCGCCAATACTGCCAGACAAGCAGCAGATAGAGAATGAAATTAGAGACAGGAACAGAGCAGACCAAATACAAGTCTTTCCTCTATGCCATTAAAGCAAAGTTTTCAAGAGAAAGACTATAGATAAGCAATGGGCTCTTATTCCTAAATTTTACCTAAAAACACAACTCAGTTACTTGGTTTCTTAGTCCCTTCAAACTGATGCAAATACAGACTACTATGTAATCCACTCTAAGTTATGCAATGTTTCATTGCTGCAGAGAAGGAAGCTGAACTGAAACCTTTACTTACATAAAAGCAATCAATACAAAAGATAGTGAAAAAAATCTAGATGGCATATGTGGGGGACAATCAGGATCCTAGAAAAAGGCTGTACCAGGGCAGTTACAAATGAAGAATGCAACAAAAGAAACTAATTTCTTCGTCATTGTCTTGATATTTTTATTTATTCAGCTGAGAGTATGATCCACTTCTGGCAGTCATTATTGTTCTGAACTGTGAATTCCAAGTCGGGTATTTTCCTCCTACAGACCCCCTCTAGAAGAATCTAGGTATACATTGAATCTCTTGGAACTATAACACCAGAAATAAAAACCAGCCAGAATCCACAAGAAGAAATGGGCTTGCAGCATTTTCTATAACAGCCATACTGAAAACTTACTGGCCCCCAAACAAAGGTACAGAGATAGTACAGTCTCCTCCTACACAGAAGAAGAGCTAAAACTTAAAATATATTTATCTACCCAACCCCTCCAAAAGATGCCAACATGGTTTGTATTCTTCAGTTTGTATTTCATGGAAACAAGGGAAGTTAGATTTTGCTTCATCTTCACCTAATCTTTTACCAAACAAAAGTTAACACTGGCCTTTTTCTTTTTTTTCCAAAAAACACATACAGCATAACACATTTTATTTTTGTAAATAGGGAAAACATGAGTAGAATGAACCTAATCAGATTTCACTCAACAGGCATGACATAAAATGTACTTCAACAGATACATGGAAGTCAACTCAGTTTCTGTCATCTCCTCTGCACCTACATACACGCAGCAGTGGAGCAGTGCCACATGCTTGCAGTTGTAGTAAAAACTGACAATGACAAAGCTGGGAGGAAACAAAACCCATTGAAATAACTTTTTCTAAAACTAAAATACGACATCACTTTTGTCCCTGTTACATTTCTTCAATGCACTGTCATGACAGGCTAGGACTCCTCAAAAGCACACAAATTATAACAAAGTTCACTCTTTTTGCCGTTTGACATAGAAATTCCATTCTACCTTTCAGATGGGATGATGTTATGTATTATAGCTAAATTCATTTTAAGAGCACATCGCAGCAGAAGGGAGCCTTACTCGCCTGAATTTGAGAACGTATAAAAGCATCAGAGGCTTTGTTGGACCAATCAAACTTACCAACTCAAAAAACAAGCCTAATTGTTTTTGAAAAGCGTGTGACAAGCATCAAAGTTAACTCAAGGGAAAAAACAGGAACTAAGTGAACTGGGGAACAAAACTCCATTTTCCAGTGGTGGACAGCTGTCAGATCAGATCAAATGCAGTGGAGACTTGATTAGAACATGATGACATAGTCCCATTTGGAGCACATTTTGAAATAATTGAAAGACTGAAACTCACACATTACAGTCAAGTTGAACTGTGCAGCCAATATATCCAATGGCCATACAACCAAGCTGTTAAGCTTTATTGGTATCCAAGGTCTGCACGAGAAACTGAACATTCATATTGTGTTTATGTGGAAAGGTTTTGGTAGTGGGGGAGGCTGACGGGATGGCCCCTGTGTGAAGAGATGTGGGGCAGCTCCCATAGCAAACAGAGCCAAATCCAGACAGATACAAAACGGACTCATCCTTGCCAAAGTTGAGCCACCAGTGATGCTGGCAGCGCCTCTGTGATAACGTGTTTAAGAACTGACTAAAAATGCTGCACAGCAGTCACTAGGAAGAAAAGTGAGAACAAACATGAAACAACCCTGCAGACACCCAGGTTAGTGAAGAATGAAAGCAACTTCCCTGCATTTAGGTTGACCCATGAGCTTTTTTGTTTTATTTCGTCCCTGTTCCATTAAGCAAGAAGAGTGAGAGAGCAGCAGTGTTAGCACCTAACAGCCAGCCAAGGTTATCCCTCTCAGAAGTACAGAAAAAAATAAATAGGACTTCCTTTTCTAGAGAATTAATACATCTTGTCTTACAGGGTCAAAAATAATTCTAAAAAAGGTTCTAAGAAATAGAATATAAAGGATAAAGAATTATTAACCCAAAAGCTATCATTCAAAACAGAATTCCATGCTAAGCAATCTCCTTGTATAACAGTTATAACTTCAACAATTATCTAAATAAAACTTTGTTACATTCCACTGCTAGAAGTTACTGTTCTTCTGGACTACCAATATAGCTGTGCATACCTAGATTTATCAAAATAATCTGTGCTGAACAATTAGTAGAATCTAGGATCTTATTCTGGGGGAGGAGGGAGGGTGTTTGGGTGATTCTAACTAACTGCAAGTCTCTGTGATTTCAGGTTACGGATACATCAGCTGTTTCAGTGAACTCCTGTCATGGAAAAGGAAGACAGTAACAGCTAAGAACAACAGCCTCAAGGCCAACTGTATTTACAACACGCTGAAAACGAAAATCCATAAGCCAGTGATGTGATATCCAACGACTGAATCTCAAAAAGCTTTTAAAATTAATTTTTATAGATTCAGTGTCTTGCAAAAGAAAACAGTCTAAGATGACAAGCTTTTTGAAATAAGGAAATTCTTTGAAAGCATCTTTGAGATTCAACAGACTCAGTTGATAATTTTTTGGGGTTCTTTTTAACAAATTAAATTATAGAAGTTTTCCACCATGTTTTCCAAAAATCCAGTATTATTCCATATACACCATGTGAAGGGAAAGAGCACAAGCCTTACAAGCAGAGACTGAGGGAGGTGTGGTTGTTTAGCTTGGAGAAGACTCAGGGGGACCTTACTGCTCTCAACAACCTGAAAAAAGGTGTGGTAAGGTGGGGATTGGCCTTTTCTCCCAGGTAATGTATGACAACACAAGAGGAAATGGCCTCAAGTGGCAGTAGGGGAGGTTTAGATTTGATATTAGGAAAAATTTCTTTACCAGAAGAGTGGTCAGGCATTGAAAGTGGTTCTGGGTTAACAGTTGGACTCAGTGATCTTAGAGGTCTTTTCCAACCTTACTGATTCTATGAAACAAGAAGAAGTTCACATGGATGCTTTTTTTAAGGCAAGAAAACACTTCAGAACATGAAATGCTTTGTACCATGCAAAATCCAAGCACATAAATTAAACTTTAAGACATGCCCTGTTTCTGCTGTTATATGAGGATAAAGAAGGGAGACAGATGTCACAATAAACTTGAACAAACATATAACAAATTCCACTCCTAATAAATAGGAATAAAAATAATTATTCAATCAGGCTTTGGTTTTCCCAGTTATGTTAAACATTACTGTAAGTTAAGTCTTCAAAAACTATTAAAAATTATTTTAAGCTAATAGAGCATCTAAAATAGAAACCCTACTCTTTGTACGCAAGGAGATGATACAGTAACATTTGAGATGTCTAGGAACTGCTTCTTTCAACACAGAAGCACCACTGCAATTATAATTTCTCAAAGACCTGAAGTCAGGAACCAAGAGCAATTCTGTGGAAGTATATTGAAAAACAGCACGCAAAAAAACAGCATGACAAATCAGAAACTAAGTTATAAGGGAAGTGCGATGGAAGAAACTAGTACGGAGAAGAGAAAGAAAGATGACAAAACACATGCCCTTTGTACAACAACAGCAAAACTAAAGCATGGGAAAAAAACCCAAAAGTGGAAGTTACATTTATTGGGCATTACAATAGGATGGATTCAAAAGTCATTCACCTCTTGCGAAAAAAATCAAAAGATCATATTTAATGTAAAATTCTGATTACCAGCCAGACCACAAGAGGGAACAAACAATTAATCTAAACTGAGTTAATTAGTAATAAGTACCACTGCCAAAATTTGGTAAAGCTCAAATAAATAAACTACATTTGAGTTCTGTACATAATCAGTAGCATCCAATAGCTACTCAGCTCCAACTAAGTAAATAAGCCATTATACTATTAAAACATTCTGATGTTTCATATGTAGTAGATAACTTTAAGAATAGCTTAACTTCACATATACACTTGCTCAATACTTTAAAATATAAATGATGATTATGCAAATAAAATGTGGATTGATATCTTGCATATTAAGTATCTATCAAAATATACTTCATAGGTCAATAAATATCATTAGAGGATGTTAAGTCAATGATCTAAGTGGAGGACTTAAACCACACTCCATTTAATTGTATTTTGTTTGGTTGACAGTTTACATTGCCTATGGTGATTTAATTAACTGTGCTAATCATTAAGCAAACTGTGCCTTAACACACACGAAGTCATCATGTGTCAACAGGGACTTTCCAGAGATCTATACATGTGTTTAAATCCTCATCCTCCAGATACTTTTGTAGAAGTCTTACCCAAGTGACAAAGTAAACTTTAGCAAATTAACCCTATAGCCCTTCCAAGTCTGTCTCCTGCCTTACTATCACTTTCTTTTTAAAATCCAGGATCCAAACATGAGGACTTAGAAGATCACCAGAAACAGTGATCAACTTAGCAAATTCTATCATCATTATTATTTTTCAGAACTTTCACTAAATATACATAATTATCTATATAGCTATGCTTGAGATAATTTTAAAATCATATACATAAAATCTAAGAAAGTATACATCAAATTTATGTAGGCTAAAATGTATTATTTTAAATCTATGTCTGCAAGATATTTTTCAATGTGACAGTGAGAATAACACTTTCTTTGTGTTCACAAAGGTATTAGAAGCTCAAGTGAATTTAGTAAGTGGTTGGCATGGAAAAAAATTTGAGTGTGTAAAGAACTAAACACACATTTCCACAGTTCACATAATTCCAACAAGAAAGCATAATAAAAAAAAATTTAAAAAAAAATAATTAGCACATATTTGTCAACACTTTCTCCACAACCAAGCAGGATGACCAGTGATCTCTCACTGTCACAAGCCATTCCAACAATACAAAACCAGTTTAGAAGATGCAAAAACACTTTCCTAAATTGTCTCATGAGATATTGCAAGGAAGCAAAATTTTTTCCATCTCATAAATCACACTACAGATTTCACTCGAAAGCTCTATTCCTTTTTCAACACCCAGTTTGTAATTTATTTTATTATTTATATACATTTTTTTGTTTTGCACCTTCAGTGGGTAGCATCCTTGTATGAATTAATATAAACTATGACAAATACTTGAAGATCACTAACTTTGTTTCAACGACATCGGACAGACGAAAAAAATTGTCATGATGTAATTCCCACAAACGATGCAACAAGATATCATTAAGAGATTACACAGCAATTTACAGAAGTGGAAGAGGCAGGCATTTTTCTACTTCATTAGTATTATTAATCAAACACAAAGAATATAACAATTTAAGTCATTTACAGAAATTCTTTACATCCTGCTAAATTCCTGCTGGCGTACAGCTGATCAACAACAATTGACCAAGGTGAGATGTGACTTAGGTGTTAGACACTTGCATTATCCATCTGCTACTAAACTAAATCCATTTCCATAACTTATCTACTGCTAGGGAGTTCTAACTTGGCTATAAAAAGCCACTCCAAGCTGAAATCTGGCAGTTAATTTGCTGCTGTTGAATGAAATAGAAAACTTCAGTGTGCTGGACCAAGGGTGGTTATGTAAATCCAGGTCATTTTTCATACAGATTCAGGTATAATGCCTAGACTAATACTTTCCATTCTCTTTTAGAATTACATCATTCGAAACTGTTGGCTTAACGCTCATTAAATGATGATACCAGTATTATCCATAATATCAATAAAATGCTAGCTCCCCATTTCTGTAAGGTAGCATAGTAAGGACTGATACGCAGTAAGGAAGAATTCCCAGAAGTCACTAATGAAGCGTCTTCTGGAATGAAGGCCCAAATTATAAGGAAAAAGTAACACTCTCGGTCCAACAAATGACGTAAAAAGCACTGGGTTTCACTAGAGAATGCCATTAATGGCAGTCCTTTGACAATCATACAGAAGTAATAACATCTGTTCAATTTAGGAACAAGAACAGCAAACTTATACCAGAAAATACAACCAAGCACATGAAGTTTCCTTATTAACACATTAAGTAAGCACTTTGTGGAAAAACTAAAAGATGCATAGGTGGTAACAAGAACAGACATCATCACAATGTAGAGAGGATTTGGAGGATTCAGGAAAAGAACAAAGAAGAAAGATTAAGACAAGATAGCAAAATCAGCACATGCGCATGAAAGGGCCTCAAGCAACTTAAACAGAGTTGAAATCAGTTAGCAAAGGATCCCAGCCAAGTCCCCACTTCTGCTGATGAGACTTTTTCAAACTTCATTAAAGAAAGCCTCCCAAAGAGTTAGCAAGTAGAAAGTATTCAGTACCAACTTATCTCAGCACACAGCTCTCTCCAGTGGTGTTGCAGACACTTGCAGCTTCCACAAAATGTAAGTGACCCAACTTTTAAGTTTCAGCATTTTTCCAGATGTCACTGCTGTCTTTTTTCTTCTAATAAAACTGCCTAATTTTTTTACACCTTTATGAAACAGCATTTTTCACTGAAACATGCTCAATTAAAAAAAAAAAATTATCAGAAATCATATAAAAGAATTCCCCATTAAACCATTCAACAACCCAAGGAAAAATAAAACTGACATCATTGTGGGATCTCTGCTTTCACACTTCTACTCAAGACTAAGTAAAACGGACTGCAGGAATTAAAATGGCTTATTTCTGTGCATGGCTGCAGGAAAAGAAGTTACCCAGAGATAAAAACTGGAAAGCAATAGTAAAAGAATCTGAGATAGAAAGAAGAGTGAAGGCTGACTAAATATGATTTTAATAAAACAGACATCTGCAGTATATTTGTCAGTTAGCCAAGTATTAGGGAAAACATCTCTTAGGTGGTAACATTATGCAACCATTCTACTCAAAACCTTAAGAAAAGACAAACTATGACCAGTCCTCCGAGTGTTCAAACAGAAGTGATTTGGTGATGTACACAACTCCAACAGCGGGGTCCATTCCTTGCTAAAAGAACAAAATTAAACTTTAAGCTTTTGTACTTGAATTGAGGTGCAAGTAAAACTTTTATACTACTTAGTGAACTCCAACATCGCCTTAGTGAAGTCCTAAGCAGTAATTAGAGCCCTCAAAACAGGACAGTTCTACCACAAAGACCAGGAAATACAAAAATAAAGATAGAACTGAAACCAGATTGAGATACCCATTGTAAATAAGCTTAACAAAAAGAAATTGCACTTCAGTAGATAGCATCAAAAAGGAAAAAGTTCTGCTGTATCCTAATGACTACAAAGAAAGACATTACTGAAGTATCCTCTAAAGTCAGCTGAATACCCATTTTCAAATAAATGACAGGTAAAACATTCTTGTCACAACTGGTAACAGGCATCTTTAACCAGAAGTTACTATATCTACACTTAAGAACATCACATTTTCAAATCAAAGCAACTACATGGGCACCATTCAAAAGTTCATGAACCGCTACAGAATGCAAAGCTTTTTAAAGGCATTTAAAAATTAAAGTGCAATACCTTTCAATTTCAAATTTTTAATTAACCTTAAAAAATAAGGTATACTGCAAGAAAATAAAAGCAGCCCTCCCATTAATAATACAGAGCAAAAATAGTAATAATACTACCACTAGAGCTGCACTAATTTGATATCAATAATGTTTTAAGAGTTTAAGAAAAAATCTGCATGCTGAAGTCAGAATTCCAAAAATAGGGATAAATGGAACTTCTAGGCTTATCATATTACCTTGGGACAATTTATGCTTGGTTCATCTCTGATAAAAGAATTAGCACTTTCCTTCCACCAAATATCATTTACTATGAAAGCATTAAATTGGAAATCATAGACAGAAGAATACAGAGATGGATGAGATTGTCACTCAGTAAAACACTGAAACTTTAGAGAAACAGAAATGTTTGCGAAGATAATGACTGCATATGAACATCTAAACAAGAATATATGATCTAACTCTGAAAAAAAATCAGCTGTAAGGGGAAAACAAAAGGGGTCTAAAGAAGGGTCCAGTGCCTAGGTGCAATTATAGTCTCATGGTGATTTTTCTACTCAGCATTAACTCTAGGACAAGGCACTTCAAGAACCTCCTCTCCTCACTAAAGATACTCAAGCACTATCTGGACACCATCTTGTGCAATGTGATCTAGAGCAGCCCTGCCTGTGAGCTGAGAGGCTGGACCAGGTGACCCACTGCACTTCCTTCCAACCTGACCCATTCTGTGATTCTGTGGGAAAAAATAAACAAACAAACCACCACAAACCAAAAAATTCAACAGCTGACACCCATTTCAAGGTACTGGCAAGAATTTGCTCAGAACACTATGTGTAGCCATCAGCACCTATCACTGAGATAACATAAACTGGGAGAAGCACCCATGAAGTCTGTTACATGAGGACAGCACGTGCACAGACGTGACAAGAAGAGACTGCCAGGAGAGTCTACACTAAAAAAGTCTAAACTAACTAAAAAAGAGGCAGAAATCACCATAAATCACATAAATACCAGGAGACCCCACCCAAAGAAAATGAACCACCATAAGACAAAAGGTCCAAGATAAACAGCTCAATGAAGAAAAACTGATCATGAGAGGCAGACTTTTAATTTTTAAATTAAAATTTAAGAACAACTTTCTTGTCAATATCTGAAACAAAATATCAAATACAATACAGCACAACTTGATCAATATGCAGAGATTAGCCCCTTGCTTCCATATAGTACATTTGAAAAGCAGACCACAAACTCCACAAAACATTCTTTTCCCAGAACCACCAGAAACACTTGAAGTTCTCAGGCTAGTACTCTAAAAGAAGAAAAGAGCTGACAACCAGCCTAGGTATCAAAATTCCACAATATTACTGGTCATGATCAAAATATTGACATAGCCAACCTCTACCAGGGAAGTTAGTTTAAGATTTAGTAAGGCAGGATTTATTTGTTTCCTTCCTCCAACTGCTAGAAAAGATTGGGGGGAAAGAGGCAGGAATTATTGTTTTCCTTTACACTAACTATTTCCAAAACAAAGTAACAAAAAGCAGTCATAGAAACCTCAGATACCTTGCATTACATAATTTCAAATGGTTAACAGCTGTCTAGACACAAGTGGAGAAAAAAAAAACCATGCAGGAATGGCAGGGAAGCAATGAAGAAAATAAGGGGAATAACATAACAGGAAGCAGAAGACAACTACAACACACAGACATCAGGCACAAATCAAGTTTAACCTGTGTGTTGCCTCTAGGGAGAAAATAACACTTGGTCTTATTTTAGCGTACCATTCATTTGACTAGAAGTGCCTTATTGAGTCTCACCATGAAACTTTGTTGGGTTTTTCTTTTGTTTTGCGGGGTTTTGGTAAGAATTGAAATTAAACAANTTGTAAAATCTCACAATGGTCAACCTATATAAAGTTGCTTTTGTAACAAGTCAGAATTTATATACCTAAATGAGATGCACTTCCATTCTTAACTTTGCATATAATGCTAAAAATTACAAAATTATATGCTTTACATCCAACTGCAAACTATTTGATGCAGCATTACTAAAGATCAAACAAAAGAATGCTAGTGGGATGGTCTGAACTAAGATAAGATAATAACTAAGACCTAAAATAAAGCATGGGCATTCAACTGCAAAGTCAGATGATGTTCTACACAACAGCACATCTACTCCTAGTCAATACCAATTATAAACAGACATTTATATTGTAACTGCATATAGCAATCTTAGTACAAAAACCACATTCAGCTGGGTGTTTTACAAATAGAAGTTGCCTACCCAGATGGCTTCTATCAGTCAAGCTTTTCTTCTCAGCTAAAACATTTTATTTTGCTTTTTGCAAAAATGTGACAGAAAAGCAGACTGAAAAAAATAACTGTGTCCCCAAAGACACGGAAAGAACCCATAACTGGGCACAAAGCACAAATTAGATTAAGACACACCACAAACAGGTGAACTAAGTGCATTATAAGACCACAAGGACCAGCAGCAGTATCACCATCTAGTTACCTACTGTCATATATGGACCTATCCGTAAGATCACTTAAAAAAAAGCTGAAGATCTGACACCTACCTCAACACTCAACCAACATTTAAGTTCTCTGCCAACAATGTATTGACTCCTGTAACTTTTTCTAACACTTTTTTCTAAGTTATCCATCCAGCCCTATGGGGTTGAATTTTCAGAGAATGGTTGAGGTTGGAAGGGAACTCTGGAGGTCCCCTGGTTAAATCTCTCTGCTGAAGAAGGGTTGCCTAAAGCTGGTTTGCCAAGGAGTGCATCCAAAGGGCTTCTGAGCATCGCCCAGGATAGTGAACTTGCAAAAGCCCAGAACAACCTGTGCTGGTTCTTGACCACTATCACAGTGAAAACATCCAGAATAAACCTCTTGTGTTCCAGTTTGTGCACATTGCCTCTGGATCTATTACTGGGCACCACTGAGTGGAGTCTGTCTCTATCTTCTTTGTATCACACTTTCAGAAATTTGGATATATTAGTACGTTTTAATCCTGACTTTTATATAAACAGGAGCATATGTACAGCTATGTCAACTTTCTTGATAGCAGATTTCCAAACTCTGGAGTTTTTTCTGTTTTGAAGTTCATGTTTTAATATTTAGTTATCCTTCAGCTGCAGCTCATTACTCACATCAGGACACAAGGAGATGGAATGAAGCTGCATTAGAGGAAGTTCAGACTGGGCTTCAGGAAAAGGGTTTTCACACAGGTGAAAACATTTTTGGCAGGTGATTGGTCACTCCAGGGAAGTGACCATGGCACCAAACCTGTCAGAGTTCAAAAAGTGTCTAGGCAATACTCTAAATTACATTATTTAGTTTTAGGTAGACCTGTGTGGAGCCAGGAGTTGGACTTAACAACCCTTATGAGTCCCTTTGAGAATTTCTATGGTTTTATGGCACATTTGCTGCACAATGAGAGACAAACTCATGGTGTGTGTCAGCATGTGGGCTGTGCTTCCGTCAGGCTCAGATCTGTGCTGATGTGCAGTAAGGACACAGATCTCATTTTACTGGATCAGATAGCTGGCTTACAGTAACCTGTAACCCACTCCTCAGGAAGACCTCTCCTCCTACCCAAGAGAGCATTAACAAAAAAGATCAAATCAAAAGCAAGAATGAAAAATTGTATACACTCCCCACTGGATTGTGTTCCATAAACAGAAACCGCTAGGACATAGGTAACACCTATAGGAAACTAATGGTTATTCATTTTAACAGGACAAGGTTTTCAACCAAAAGGAGGAAGTTTTAAATGATTAATAAATAAATATAGCTGCTTGCACTATGACTGTAAGCATGCAATCACCATACAACAGTTCAGAGAGTTTCTACCTATTACTTAAGGTACACAAATTCTTCATGCACACACAAGAACTGTTCATTGCTCTCTCTTACTCCCCTGAAGTTAGAAGGTTAACACAGCCAAACCAGACTAACAAACACATCTGGTAAATCCTGCTGACAGCTGAATCCATCACTAATCCACCTGTCTCCTTACAGCCAGATGTTGCTGTTTCTTTAGCACAAAAAGCTGGATTTGTTCACACCTCAGCCAGATTCTCAGCTCAAGAGCAGTCTGTCTTAATTAAGACAAAAAAGCTCAGCTTACCATAGAAACAGCTGAGGTTTGGACACACTTCAACTAACTCCACTGGAGAGACTAACAAGCTCTATCAGCCAAAGTGACTAGAAAGTTTAGGGGTTACAGGAACAGCACTCAACTAAGGAGCAAAGTTAAGGAGAGAGGGAAGAAAAAGGGAAAAATTGGAAAGAATGGAAACAAAACATACAAAAGAATCCAAACGAACAAAACCCCACTGCCATACACCATAGCTGACATACCCTATCAGCACTGAGGATCCTAAAATGCATGGTGTACATAAGTATCTGAAGGGAGGGCACCAAGAGAATGCAGCCAGGCTCTCCACGGTGGTGCCGAGCAATAGGACAGAGACAACAGGCAGAAAATGATGCACAAAGTTCCATCTGAACACAAGGAAGAGCTCCTTCCCATAAGCTGCCTAGAGAAGTTAGAAAGCCTCCTCCCACAGAGACACAGTCCCAAGTAATACACTCCCAGGGATGCTGATGGATCCAGGGGACTGGATTAGATGACCTCCAGTGGTGCCTTCCAACCTTATCTATTCTGTGGTCCTGTAAAGCCTAGAACGTGTTGGAGAAGGTCAGAGAGGAAGTACATTGTACAATGAAGGACTGGAAGCCCAAGAGGTATGAGGACAAACTTGACAGAGAAGTCACTAAAGGGAGCAGAGTAGAAAGATCAGCTGCAGCTGGCAGGAGGAGAATGCAGCCCCAGCAGATCTCAGTCCTTAGCAGAGCATAGAGTGCGCAATACTGCCCCTTCTACCAACAACACTTGTAAGAATCCACTGAAAAGCTCTCATACCTCACCCCACATAAAGCTGCTAAAACAGAAAGTCATTGCTACTAATAGCATTCCATCAATCCGACATAGATACAAAGCTAAAGGTTACAACCTAAAGACTGACAGGAGCACATCCATACAGTGAATTTGTTCACTAAGTTTGATTAAAAGGGAACAATGAAAATACAGAAATGGTCATAAAATCGGTTATTAATAGTTAAGAAACAAAATTAAAGTTTCTTATACAATATCAGCAAAGGAGCTGATCCACCTGATCCTTCACTACCTTTTTTCCATACCACAGGATTTCTTTTTCATTCAAAGCAAAGAAGCTATTCAAATTTTCTCCTTATGATTTTATATGTGTCCCTTATTAGACTCCATTTAAGCCACACTCGAAAGAGACTTAATTTCTTACTGGGCTTTGTAAGGTTTCACAGCCATACTATGTTAGCATGCCATAAAAATTAACTTGTTTTTGCAACACTTTCACTATTTTTTCATATAAATAAATATTTGTCTTATTTCATAGATTACTAACCCAAGATAAAGGCTGAAACTTAAGAACTAGCAATCAATTTTGCTTATACAGTCAAAATTGTATGGAATTTAGTCAGGAAATTAGGACACAACTTTTAAAGTATGCCAATTTATCCAGTGCTGCATCTAAAACTAAAGCATCTGTTGAGCCAAGCAGAAGAGTCCAGGTCTAGAGCCTGTCTCCCAGGAAATCAAGTGCACTACTAATAAGCTCTTGTGGGAAGTTTGGTTTAAAGAGACTTGCCTAGGATCACAAGAAACTGACAGAAGGAATGAATTCCAGTATCCCAAAGTGACATTCAATCATTCAAATTACTAGATATGCTTCTCTCTTCCCACAGTCCCCTGTCAATTCATTTTACATTTTCCAGCTTTTTGAAAATATGTGTGCTGACTTTGATATGCAGCTCTAATTTCTAAATACAGTGGGTTGAAAAAAAACCCCAACACATTTTAACTAAAGCCTACCATTAACATATACTTAGAAGGACTAAAATTAATTTAAACTGTTTACTATTTTTAAAAATAATTTGCAATTTTAATATTGTTTTAAAGCTTTTTTGTATGTAATACAGGAGATTCAGGGGGCAATGGCCAATTAATAAAAAGTTACTTTAAATGTGCTTTTTCATATGTATAAAAAATGCAGTATGAACAACCTAATAGAAAACTTAATACAGGCAACGTTTGTAGCTTTGGGGAAAACTTTCAAAATGTTTCACATTCTCAAAGTACCAATCAACCAGTCATTAAAAAAAAGTCCAGAATATTTCTTTCCAAAAACTGTACTTTTCTCAGTTCTTGGAAGCATTTCTGTAACTGAAGGAATTACAAATTGCATGATCCAAGTTGGGCAAATGGAAGACGAAATGCATCTCCTGCTTGTAGTCTCTTGGAAAAACTTTCTCAACTCTTTTGAAGAGTTTATCATTGGCTTTATCAATTCTTTCCTCCATTTCAAAAACCTGAGAAAGCAGAAGTTATAGCCTTGTTCTGACCAGTTCATACTAAGAGGTAGAAAGGCAAATGTAAACTTTATTTTGTACCATGAATTAAGCGACTTTGCCTCACTGAGACTTTTGAAAACCACTGGGTGGCACTTGGACTGTCCACAGACATTGTCCCTCACAAAAGTTTTCACTAAGTGATGCCACAAAAAGCTACAGTTACTTCCATACACTTTGTTTCTGTGCTCAGGAACTACACACGATTCTTCCTCCTGAATTACCAAGTAACAAAACCAACAAAATTATCAGAGAAAATATCACACATCATGACAAGTTGCCTAGCATCTCTATACATTTTCCCCAAGAAAAGTTGGAAATTTTACACAGGCAGATACAGGAAAAAAATTTTTTTTTTTTTAAATCCCTAAAGGAAATCACAAGTTTCCATTAAGTGTCTTCAACTCTCATAACTGACAATTCAATTCTTTTCTGGTAAGAATAAAAACCTAACATATGGGGTGACCAAGATTTCCTAGAAATCTGATCATCTTCACTGGAAGGTACATATAAGTAACAAAGCAGTACTAACAGAAGTGAACAGTCAAAGCCAAGGTGGCCCAAAGATGACATACAGGAAGTTTCGATATAAAATTTTTTCAGGACTTCCTCATGAGCTTGTATGTTTCTACTTACTGTGGCTAACTGTTAGGTTTTGGGTTGGGTGGTTTGTTTGGTTTTTTTTTCCTTTTAGTATTTTTTATTTTATCCTTTCCTTTCTAAGACTTTTGGGATGAAAGCTTTTGACACTGAAGTGAGCTACAATGTGGATAAACTGGGATGTCTCAGAGAACCAAAGGCCGCAGTGGACAACCAGCCTCTACATCCCAAGTTATTACATTTTAGCTGAATCAAATACTCTTTAACAGAGCTGCAGACTTCTGTCCCTCGCACAGGAAGGACATCAGGCAGCAAGTCCAGAGGAGGGCCACAAAGTTGATCACAGGTATGGACCACCTCTCCGATGAAGAAAGGCTGAGAGAATTGGCATTGTTTAGCCTGAAGAAGAGAAGGCTTCAGACTGACCTAATTGTGACCTTCCAGTAAATGAAGGGAGCCCATAAGAAAGACGGATGGAGTTTTCACAAGAGCATGTAGTGACAGCATAAGAAGGATTGGCTTCAAACTGAGAGTAGGTTTAGATTAGATATTGGGAAAAAGTTTTTTACTCTGAGGGTATTGAGACAGCAGAAAAGGTTCCCCACAGAATTTTTAGGTGTCCCATCCCATCCCTGGGAAGTGTTTAAGGACAGGTTGGATGGGGCCATGAGCAACCTGGTCTAGTGGAAGGTTCCCCGCTCCAAGGCAGGGCAGTTGGAACTACATAATCTTTAAGGCCTTTTCTAACCCAGATCATCCTAGGGTCTATGAAAACATAGTTTAGGTGACTAATATGGAAGCAATTAAGACAGCAACATTTTTGACTGCTAACTTCATGTCTTTTTTGTCCATTAAAAAGCAAGAAAGTGAAGCATCTCATTTCAGCAGCAGAAACCAGGATTTACCAGGGTTTCTAATTAAGTCAGAGAAAAAGTACACACAGTTATAGTATTGTCTGGAACCGATCTTTAAAGAACAGGGTCTGAATTAGAAAACCCCAGATGGAGTCCTGATCCCTGGTTACGGTACTCCCATATAAATGGTGACAGACACAAGATGATTAGTACAAACATCCCCATCTGTTCCCAATGAGGTATGGCACTTTTTTTATTGTTATTTCTTGAAGCATATTAATACCAAAGTTGTGAGCTGAAAAAACAGAACTGAAGATCAGGTAGTATTAAACAAGCAGAATGTTTTTTCAGAGCTGGGAGTGGGATGCAAAAGAGTAAATTCCACAGATGGGGAGAAAGTAATAGAGGTCTTAATCCTCAGAACCTACTTCAAGGACTTCTTCACACTTTAGAAAAAGCTGAAAAGCAGTATACACTGAAACAGACAGTAAGAACATTTAAAAAGAATGGAGGTGTTAACATTCTGATTCTTAGAAATGAAACAAAAATATTACTTGTATTTCATTGAATTCTTCCAAGTTGAATTTGTTACAGCAAATATTCACATAAACAGGTTTTTTATTGTAGAATCCTTAATGTTCCAAAGAGGTTTGGAAACAAACCACTAATTTCCTAAAATAACAAAGTTAATTTTCATTCACACACTTCACTTTCACATATTTTTTCTTATTTTTACTTTAGAGAACTATATTAAATTCTGGTTTTAGTAACAGAGCTAAGCAGATTAAAAAACACCTCTGCTTTTCAACAAGACTACATTCAACTGAAGAGGCTACCAATGGAAAAGTGATAGGTATCTAATTTATATACATGCACAGCCTTGACTCTCAGATATTCAATCTCTGAGGGAAAGAAAATATTCTCTTTTTTTTAGCCATATATTGTACAATTCTTTAAAAGCCTTGATTCCTTCCAGGATCTGTCAGTGCTGTTCAAACAGTCCAGAGGGCCTACAAACTTGGAAAATTAACACCCTTCACCAAGGACTACCACACCTTTTAAAACTTTCCTCAGTTTTCCCTTACCACCTAGTTTCAGAATTGACTGAAAGCCTCCAATATTCTCTCAGTCTATCCAAAGACTATTTCAAGTTGCAGTATTGACATTTTGTGCTAAGAGTAAAAACACCATTACTTTAGATACCTGTTAAAAGGAAAATGATACTGACAAGCAGTAAGATAATGTTCCACATATAGAAGTACTTTTTGATTCTAAAAAGGAACTTCTCTCAAGGCAGCAGGAAGGGCATACCTTCCTCTTCCTTGGCATAATATTTGGGTCAAGCCATATAAAAGAATTGGGATATTAGAGTGAAACTGATTGGGAAAAATAACGAGTTGCTTTATCACATTTTCCTTCCATCTCCAATTTTGCGAGCTTTCACTGCTCAGCTTCACATCTTCTTATTTCTTGCTCCCATGAAAATTCTCCTTGTGCAACAAGTAGTCTTTATCACCTCTTCCAATTCGAGAAAGAAAAAGAAAAGTTTAAAGAAAAAAAAATTGACTCCAAACACCTTTAAATGAAAATCCTTTACTAAACCAGAAGATTCATACCTATGCATACACATACACCCTCTTACTCTTCTGTATGACTATAAATTGTGTGACTGAAGAAAGAAAGAAAGAGAGGAAAAAGGCATAACATGAAAGCCCGGTAGAGACATATCCCAAAAGAAAATGCATCTCTTCCAATCCACAGGAGGTAACAGAACTTCCTGTTCCACAGATAAAAACGGATAATGCCTGAGGTTATGGCCATATTTCATTACTGTGCGTTTCCAAATGCTAGCAGTGACTGTTGGCTTTTATACGGTTAATTACAGCTTAATAACAACTTAGGTGATGTGCTCAATTTCAGTCCATAAGTAAGCATGCTAACGTCTAAATTCAATATTTACAAGAGAAAAAACAAGTTGCATACAAATGCTAAACACATGTATTTCCATTTTAATTTCTTTAGCTGCTTTATCAAAAACCGAACTACAGTTTATCCAGTCTGTAAAAGAGGATGCAAGAAACACATAGGCAAATACTCCAATGTAGGATCTATATTAAAAAAAAACCCAAACAGAACACCATACCACACCCAGACCCATCATACCCCCCAACCCTACAGTAATTAAGTTCAACCTTGCTTCAGACATAGACACAAGATGTACACACAAGCGCTAAAGTGCTGAACTATTTTCTTCAGCCGTGCACCCTTTCAAAGGCTGGGATGAACATGATACACACACCTCTGCTAAACCTCCTTACCTGACGGCCTGTCACTGTCAATCTTCCTTCAGGTGGTCTGAGCATGGCACACACTCGTCTCTTTCACTTCTTTTTGAGGAGTTATTTTACACAGTATCGTATCTAGCATATCTACAGTACATACGAAACATCCAGGCAAAATTTCTACCACCTGAAAACTGAACAACTCCACTAGTTTGGAAGGGGGAAAACCCGAAAGAAAGCACGTCGTCTTACTCCCGTCCCAAAACGTGATCTGACACTCGTTTTCAACTATAAAGCCTCTCCAATTTTCAACGCTCCTACTCCATCCCCAGCGAAATCAATTGCAGCCAAAGCACCTACCCGGCAAGCACAAAACAAAGACCAACAGGAGAACGCTTCAGCAGTTGTGTTAAATGGGAAAACGCAACGCCTAACTAAATAATCACAGCTCTCAGAAAGCAACCGCGCAGCAAGCAAGCATAAAAGTCAGAATAGGGCTGGCAAGACAAAATCCAGCTCTGTAGGAGCTGGTCTGCTGCAGTTTAATTTTCCAGGACTGTTCACCGTCATTAATTGTTGATTTGTTTTGAAGAACAGATAGTGATTTATTTGCAGCGGGATGAAGTTACGGACCTAAATTCCTGACCGGAGGCTCTCAACGTAAACAATACATAACCTATAAATTAACCATTCTCCATCTGGCAATTCAGATGTAAAATTCATAGTTTTACATCTACCAGGCGGCGGCAACCTTCCCACCCACCCCCCACC
>VWZN01002227.1:59160-74557 GCA_013396955.1 Regulus satrapa
CCGAGGCGTGGGGCCGGCGGCCGCGCCTTCGCCTCGGACACGCCGCATGCCAGCCCGCTGTAGGAGGAGCAGCGCCTGCTTCCCCCGGCTCCCAGGCGTGTCCTGGCCCCGTGCGAGAGGCGCTGGGCTTTTGGCTTGTGCCCACCGTGCAAGGAAAGCCAGCCGGTCCCCCGGTGTGTAGGTTCTGCCAAATAGGCCTTATCTTTCCGTTTGGGAAAGGTATTGTATAGGTGGAGTTCAAGGCCTTTGAGTTCGGTAAGTTGATTGAATCTTCTGGATGTTTCACAGGTCAGTTAAAGTGGTAAATAAGTCTGGCGTGGTTCAGTGCTTGCAATCAGCTCCTTACAGAATTGATGGAGATCCGAACTTGCCCTGTTCAAGAGGTGAGAGTGTCAGAGGGACTGCACTTTCCTCGAGCGTACTTGCTCTGTCCTCACCAAGGACGCAGGTGAATTTGCTTTTGCATGCAGCTTCATTCTATCCAAGGTTAGTGAGGGAAAGTCACTTAGAGATTGGCAAAAAAGGATATTCCTGTGTGGGACAGTCTCGGAGCAGCATTTTCTGTCATTGGACATCTTGTCATGCAGCAAGTTCTCACGTGTTAGCTGTTTTAATTCCACATCAGAAAATGGGGTCTGCTTAAACACCATCCCAGAGGATGAGGATATAGAAGCTAATAGAGTAACTTTTTTTACCCCAATAGAGTGGTTTTTTATAGATGCAGATAGACTCAATGTCAGTAGTAATGACAAATGTAATGTACAAAAATGAAGAGCCAAGAAGCTGGAGGTTTGCATAAAACACATAAATCTTTCACGGAGGAGATAACATGGTACCAGTGTTGAGGAAGAGAGAGTTGAAGGAGGCTATGTTTCTCTCTTCCCTTCATGATTTTCCCATTTTACAGTAATGCTTTTTTCCACGTACTGAAGTCAAGTGCAGACAGTAAAATCTCCTTGGTTTCGCCAGTTTGGCTTGAGAATGGCAGGTTTCTCTTCCTTTGGATGGTAGGTGAGAAAATGCTTAGAGTAACACATTTTCTTGTCAGTTTTGCAAGTGGACATGACAGGATAATGGTTACTTACAAATCGTCCCATAACACTACCTACAGATCCTTTTCAGATAAAGAAAAAGGATATTTTCTTATCCAGGATGAAGGGCACGTGACACTATGTTAATGTTTAGTTGTGGAAAGTTGGAATGTTTCAGAAAACAGTAGAAGAAACTTTCCAGTAGGAGAAGCATATTCTTTCTTGTTTGAAACTGCATTTATTTGGAGGGGAAGAATTTGCTCTTTCTTGCATACTGTGTAGAGTTCGAAATCCTAGAAATCCAGACTAATAGATGGATAATGGAATGTCATAATGGATAGTGCCATCTTGCTTTGTAATAGCTTGTCTCTGAACCTGTCTGAAACTTAGTGGTTTAATTCTTAGAATGCTCAGAATTCTTATTTGGGACAGGATTTGTGTGTGTGTGTGTGTGTGTGTGTGTGTGTGTGTGTGTTTAATTTTAGAAGGCATGCAAGCAAGTGATGTTGGTCCCTAACAAAAGTCTTTAGTAGTTCCAGAACCATAATATCAGATTGCAGCTTTGATTTTACAGTCTTACTTGACTAGTTCTGAATTAAAAATGCCACTCATCGCCTGTTTGATTGGTGTTACATGAGTTAGTTGAGTTTGGTTCATGTCACAGAAAACAGCCCTCATGGTTGAAGTTCTTGCGTTTTTGTTGGTCACAGTAGGGATGCCAGGCATCAGTTTGTGCATTGGAAATTGGGATAGGCTTATCTTTGAAAGAGATTTCAAACACTTGGCAGAATAACAGCTAGGAGAGAACAGTAGTAACATAGGTCAGAGGTTTTAAAAGCATGATTTGTAAATTATTTAAAGCCTGTAATAGAATGTGACTGCCGGACTGATGCAGCACTAATGTAGTTTTTTACCAAAGATAAGCAATAAGTAATTTAACAGTCTTGTTTAAACCAATACCTATGGTAGGTAATGTCAGCTTTTCTTCTGGGTGAGTACATTCTGGTTGTGACCATGGAGGGTGTGATGTCATAGGTCTGAATGACTTCAGCTTTTTCATCCTTTACTTCAAAAATGTGCATGCTGACAACGTATTTATTCTTTTTTCTAAGATGCTTCGTGCTGAAAATACAGTAATGCCCTTGGAGTAGCCCAGGACGAAATCAGAATTGAACCATTTTCTAAAAGAATGGAGTCAACAGAAGGGGCTTGTGAGAAACTCCCTGACAATGATAACAAAGGTACTCAGAAGAAAGTAGATGCTGAGGGAAAATCAAATGGTTGGGTACCTACGTGTGCCTTAGATAACCAAGGGCAACATGAAATGCAGAAGCAAGAGAAAATACCTACTGGTGCCTTGGCATCCTGGAATGAAGTTCTCCCTGAAAATAATCCAGTGCTTAGTCAGCCAGTTGATTTAGAAACTGTGCAGAATATAAATCCTCCATTTGCATCAGTAAATTACTCTGAAGTGGAAGAAGAGAAGGAGCCTTTTATTGCAGATAATATTGGTGAAGATAATATTGAAAAAAAACATACATCATTCTCAGTAAGTAGAAATGAATCAGATGAAGACTTTTTTACAAGCAAAGATTTTATAGGACCTATTTACAAGCCTGCCGAAAGTAACAAACAGGACAAATCTGGCAATTGCGATGAATGTGGGAGCACTGAAGGAGATGAGAATGCATTATGTGGGAACAGATGTAAAAGAAAGGAGGCAAAGAAGATGCAGGCTGTTTCTGCCACTGTACCAGAAATAGATGAAGAACTGGATCAGTTTTATAAAGAAATTCACCAGCTGGAGAATGAAAATTTAGATACTAATGTTCAGGAAACAAACTCTGAAATTTCTCAGGAACAGCACTCTCCATTTAACTCTAGTCAAAGCTCACAAGAGAATTGCCAACCTGTACTTTTGGGCAGCCCGCAGCCATTTTATGAGAATGGGGAGTGTTCTTTGGGGGAACAGAAGAGTCAGAAAACAAACAGTGAGCAGCAGTTAGTTGTGGAAACAGGTGGCTGGAAAACTGAAAATGACCAAGTAGATACTTGGAACTGCTCAGTGCCCGAGTTCAGACCTGCTTGGCAGACTACAGCATCTTTCAAAAAACCTCAGGGACCTTTTCCTCCTAGATTCAACCATCAATCCCATTTTCAGATATTTAATCCCCCACCACGAATCCCAAACATTTCCCCTTTTCGAAATGGGGGACTTCCTTATGAAAGTTACCATCCATACCATGGAAGTACTGTTCTCAACAGTCATGGACCACTGCTTGATCAAAATACCAACTATTCTGGTCATGCTGACATCCGCACTGCTCAGGTGTTCAGGAATGGCAATAATGATCAGAACGGACTCCAGAGTAATGGTTTCTGTGAAACCAGAGACGAGTGTTGGAAGGATCCAAAAGCTGACAGTACAGGAGGAATGCACAGCTTTTCTTCATTGCAGTTATCTGAAGGAAGATTCATTTGTTCACAGAAATTGCTGCTAATCTTAAGAGGCCTACCAGGTTCAGGGAAATCAACGCTTTCTCGGTGAGTAAAGGCTTAGCGCTTGAGAAGTTTATTCAGGTAACGTTTTTAAAGAATTTAAATAAATCTGTTTGAAGCACTAAGGAAATTTTTAGTTTGTAAATTAGGCTCTTAAGATGAAGTAGTGTAATGCTGTCATTTGTACTTAAAGAGTGCAAGTGACAGTAAATATTACAAATATTTACTTGGTGGTTTTGTCTCCCTCAGTTTTGAAGAACAGGAGCTCCTCTGTGTTAAATTTAAAAAGTTGAGCATCCATGAAATTGCATGGTCTTTTATTCTGAAATTTTCATACTAGTATGTAATAGTCTGCTGGTTTTTCTTAATTCTTAAATTCCCTAATTTTAAAAAATGTCCTGTCAGGTGTAATAATGTCAGTTTGACTGAACCAGAAGTCCTTTTTCATGCCCTTGAAAAAATTTTCAAAGGCCATTAGAAGAATGCTGCTACTCTGAAAATACTTGGAGTATTGATGAATCTGAGCATTATCTCATTCCCTTTTTTCATAGTATGGTCTGTCAGTTGCTCTTCCTTACTTGTGAACAGCACGCAAGAAAAGTATTATTTCTTCTAAAAATATTTGTTGAGGTCTGACAGAGTTAAAAGCAGCTACCACCTCCAATTTGGATTTTCCCTTTGTGGTTTTTTTGGGCTATTTTAAAGAGCACAGAAAGTAGAGCACAGATGCTACCTGTATTAAATGGAAATGAGTTTCTCTTGTGTACATAAAAAAAAAAGCTGCTAAATCAGTACTTACTGATTGGAGTTTCACCCAGAAACTACATCACAGATAGGATGTCTTCTGTAGTTATCATCTGTTGTATGTGAGGAGTCTGTGAAATAGATACAGCGATCATATTCTTATTTGTTTTTTTACATAAAGGAGTAACATTCTGCTAGTGGATTTTTTTTCTTATATTTAGGAGACAATCATCTCATATTACAGCTAGAAATCTCTAATTGGTATTTTTCTTACATATTTCAGTAATTTTCGCTATAATTTTTTATAGTTACTGATTCCTGTATTTTGCAAACCTGCGGTTTTGAAGCTACATGTCCCCATTTGGTATTACTGCCATAATTCCTTTAATATGTGAAGGCAACATAAAACATTTTAAAAAATAATCCAGTGGGAAAAATGCTGCCTCGTTCAGTTCAGAGATTGGAGAATACTTAATATGAAGATACCAAATACATTTGTGTTCCATATTTGGTGTGCTAAATTGTCTCTAAATCTTTCTCCAAATATATGATTCATATTATCTGAAGAATTCTAAATATCTTCAGGTTATAAAGAACATGTATTTGTGCTTCTCCCATCTTTCATTAGTGAGATCACTTACTAATTTTATTTAGCAGATGGGAAAGCAGGCACTATGAGATCAAGGTTAAGAATAGTTACCAAAAGTGGGTGCAGAAATTGAACGGCATGGGGCTTGTTTGTCTGTGTATTCAATTACATGCAGTTTGATATGTTTAATGCTTGGCTGCACTTGTTACTTCCCTTGAAATCATGGGTCTTGGATGCCTTGGGGAAAAAACATCCCAGAATTAATGGGTGACACTGGGGGAAATATCTTTATTAAAGTCTTTGTAAGCATGTTTTGAAGGTGTTTTTCTGTGAACATCATAGCATTCTGCAGCATAGACTAGGACAGCAATGATGTTATAGCTGATGTCATATTGGTACCACAGGCATCTTTGCAGATGCAGCATTTTTGGCACCTGCAGACAAACCTCTACTGTTTTTGCCAGTAAAATAACTGTGAAAATAACTTGGAATCTCAAGTTTCTGTTTTTGTTTTGTGCTGAGTAAGGGTTTTTAGGTACAGACAGCACTTCTCTTCCCTCTCACAAGCTTGACTTGTGTCTGTCTTGAATCTTCCACTGAAGTTAATTTTTTGTTTTGACTCTTCCTTTCCAACTAAGCAGTTGGAATTACAGGCACATTTTTTGGAAGAGAGTAGTGAATGTGAACTAGTCCATGTTCTGCTTGGAGGAGATGACTCACTGGATCAGGTCAGGTATGTCTTTATCAGGCCTGATCTTAAAGAGGTTTATGTGATCTCACCAAACTTCCCTAGTGCAGTACAAACCACCTAAGTAAGGAAGTTCTTCCTAATGTCCAGACGGAAGTTCCCAAGCCATAACGTGCATGTCCTGTGTTAAGAACATGTGTTGTTACATGGTAGAGTATGGCTCATCTTCTTTGCAGCTTCCCTTTTGATAAGGGAGAGATTTATTCGCTGTAATAGGCTGGCATCAGACCTTTCACTGTCTCCACTGCCAGGCTAAGTAAGCCCAGCTGCTGTTCTCCTTTCCTTGGAGGTTGTATGCCCGTAGCCATCTGTTCAGCTCTCTCATGTCTTTCAGCATGTCTTTTGAGCTGGGGAAGTCCCACACTGGACCCAGTATTTCAGCACTGACTGCACAAGAGCCAGGCAGAGTGTGGATGATCCTTTCTCAGGCGGTTTACTGGCCACACGTCCTCTACTAAAGCCCAGGTTGTGCTTTGCCGTGTCTTTGATCAGAGTACACCATTCACTCAACTCCTTTGGTGTCCAGTGTAATCCTCAGACTCTTTTCAGCAGAGCTGCTCAACCACTTGCTCTCCTGCCCGTGCTGAGGCTTAGGTTTCATCAGTTGTAGAGCTTTCCTCTTTCCTTGTTGAGCTTGCTGGTGTTTTGCTTAGTCTGGTTCTCAGGTTTCTCTCCGGCCTTCTGGATAGAAACCACACTGTTCAGCTCAATGTTCAGCATCACTGCTGATTTGGTGTCATCTGCAAGTTCTCTGCCTCATAGTCCAGCTTAAGGATGAAGATACTGAAAAAGTGATCTTGCTGTATCTGTTCTCTGCTTGTTACTGGCTGGGAGATGATGTCGGAAGTTTTGATAATTTCTGAGCACGCTGCATTCATCACTCGGTCCTCCTTGACAAAGGCACTTGTTTCATCAGGGAGTGCATTCTGCTCAGTAAGGAATGACTTGTCTGTTGCAAACCCCACCTTGGCTCTTCCCGGTTACCTTAATCTCCTTAATATGTTTGGAAATAGATTCTGAGGATGCACTCCATTGTTTCCAGAGCTTAGGTGAGGTTGAGCAGCCATTAGTTCTTTGGGTCTTTGTCTCTGCTTGCCTTAAATATGAAGATAACATCAACCATTTCTGGCTACCTGGAGAGCTCCCCTAATCTTACGGATTTATTCCGAAATCCATCTGATTTAGACAATCCTAGCCCCTGAGGCTCATATGAAATCCTGTTTCTTAGCAATCCATTTCCATTTTTGTTTTCCTGTTTGTATCCAATCATGGCTTTTGGTCTGTGCTCACTAGCTCCATACCTGCTTCTAAACTCTATGCTGATTTCTTCAGTTCCATCTCCATCCTGTTTTTTCCCAGATTCATTTTCTTCCTGTTTCAGTCAATATTATCTCCCTCCCAAGTTCATTGTAGCAGTGTCTTCCCTCTGCCTCGCTCTTTGCCTTGGCTCTGTTTCTTGGCTCTACTTGGCCAGTACCAAGTTGCTTGTTCCAGTGTTTATACCACCATGGTTCCTGTGCCCTCCCATTTCAGGCCAGTTTTGTTCCTCCTGTTGCCATCCTTCTGTTGGGAGAAATTTGCTCTTATATTGCAGTATTTGTCCTGAATCAGCTTCCTGCCAGATTGCTCTGTTCACTGAGAATCGTGAGTTCTTTTCACTACTGTTTGCTGTGCACGTGGCATTTTAAAGTTGTGTATACCTTGGACAGATTTACAGAAAATTTTTGCAGTGCAGACAAATGCAGCATGTACTTTGTCAGATTTCACTTCCTCCATCCAAAGCTTCTCAGATAAAGGCTTGGAATAACAAAATACAAAACGAATGCTTCTTTTCCTTGGTTTTGGAAGAGATTGAGCATTTAATTAAAAATGTTTGAAAACAGTTTGGCCAGACAGATGCCCTACAGTGATAGCTTTCGTCAGTAACCAAAGTCTGCTACGATTCTAGTATTGAGTCTACTACATGTAGAAATAGATGAGAATGTGATCTTACAGTCTTGGGAAAAGTTACAGGAAAAGAGACGTATTTTTAAAGTATTTTGCTACTGAAGTTGGCAGCAATTGCAGTTTGCATTTTCTCCATAAATACCTGAGAATTAATTTGAATAAAAGAGAGCTTAGTGACATTCAAAGAATAAATATTGCTGTCATTTAAGAAATTCGGCTTTAATTAAATTCAGTAATATATAAAGATAGTTCTCTTTCTCTGGGGCCGTTTTTCTTTAGAACAAAATCTTCTGAAGGGAAGAGTTGGTGTTTATAGCTGAATGTAGAAACAGTGCTGTGCTGTTCTATTATGTGTTTATTTAAACAGTGTTACAGTGTTCATTTAAACAGTGCTTTTAGAGGAGCATTTACACAGCTTGGTAATGCTGCACATTCATATTTTGAAACTATATTTAGTAATTGCCTACTTTTTTCCTCGTCCACGATATGCTAGCTATTTTAAACAGGTGAGTTATTAGATTCTGAGACTTTTTTTTTTTATTACAAAATCATTTATCAAAGTAGGCTAACCAGGATACAGATTTGGGGACCATTTTCGTTCTTAAGATAAAGGATTTGTGTGTCTGCATGCATGCACACACGAATTGGAAACAGATATGTATTGGTTTGCTGAGTAGTTAATATTTTGGTTTCAACATGAGATTTTTGTATGTCAGGATATTAGCTTCTATTAGATCAGACAGCATTTCTGGAAAAAGTAGGTGAGCTGCTTTCATTTCAGTGTCCTGCTGTGTTTAAAAGTGGGTGTTTGCTTGGAGGGAAGGTTTAGGGTGAAAAAGATGTATTCCAGCAGTTGGATAATATGCTACTCATTTCAAGGATGTGTGCTTATGGCTGCTGACTAATATATAATTTGACTCATTAGAAATACATTTTTCTTTTTTCTTTTTTTCATCTCTTGGAAGTGGAATATCATCTCTGTGGGTTCAGATAGTAATGATGCTTTCTTTCTATAGATATGCTTTTTTGTTCTTTCTGTTCTCTAGCTCATGGGCCTGGGATAAATTTTATTTCCAAACACGTGTTAGAGGTAAATGAATTACTCCATATGATGTCAACGAGTAGTTTTCTGCTTTGAATTTTTAGTACTGTGAATTCTGAAAGAGGTAATTGTCAGGCTTTTCAAATGTTATGTTTTCTGATTCAATTTCACAATTCCGAAAGAGGTTCCAGTCATTACAGTAATATTTGAAGTTTCAGTTCATAAACTCATGACTTTGTGATAGCTTGTGTGTAGTGTATGGTGTAAGGGCTCTGTTACTCTGGCCTTTTGGTAACTACTTTGCCTTCTCTAATTCCGTGAGTTTAGCATTATTGCAAATACGGAACTATATTAAATATTTTATTTCAGTTATATTGGTTCATTAATAATTGTGGTGTATTCTGAACTTCAAGGAATACTAACAAACTCTTTCAAGAATACACTTTGTTGATGGGTTTGCAAGATTTCTGAACCCTTGCCACTGTATTTCTTTATTGCTACTAATGATGTTTGGAAGATGCAACAGGAGAATTTGAGTAAGAGAGTTGTTCTCCAGAGCATGAGCAAATAGAAATAGGAATTAAAATCAATGTCTCATTAGTGCTTATTTGTCAGTTCGTATATTCCTATAGAAACCCGAAGCTCAGGCCCCTAGGAACTGTAGAGGGGTGTAAAGAAATTATTTCTCAATATGGACGGTACAGGACACGGTCGGAAGCCTCTAGTAAAAGAGTTAGGAATAAGCGGTTTATTTCAGGGCGTGAGTCCAGGAACACTGCTCTGAGCCGGCAGAGAGGGCTCAGAGCAGGCTCAAAGGAGACAATCGGGCGAGTCAGGGAGAAGGGGAGCAAAAGGGATAAAGTGTGGGGGAGAGAGGTGCATGAGCAAGGGGTAGGAGATGGGTAAGAGATCAGGGCAGGAGCAAAGGACAAAAGTGAGAACAGAATGGAGGGGGAGATCGAGAGATGGAGAGAGAGAGAGCCGAGAGAGAGAAAAGGGAGGAAAGATCAGAGAGCTAGAGATAGAAAAAGAGAGAGAACTCGTGCGTTCTCGTACAGAGGTTTATATCACTGATACATTGAATATTCTCTTTCTTAACTATCCAATCTTCTAATGTATACTAATACAACAACATTAGTTTACAACCTATAGGGGCTACTGGATTGGTATCAATTAGGCCATCTTGGGGTACATTGATCCTTTCCTTATAAGGTGACAGGAAAAGGGTCTTTGCTTTACTGGGAGAGTTTTGGGGAAGGAATGTGCTTGGGCAAGCCTGACCAGTTTCTTTGCATTATTCAAACCATGCTTCGAGCTGAATTCCTTCTTTAGCCTCTTTGGCTACACGGTCATACTTATAATTTCTTTCTGATTCTACATTTCCTACAGAGGGGTGTCCATCTACTCAGCCAATAGAAAAATCCCAGATATTATTTGCTATCATATTTATTAAGACAGATTGTTCTTTAGAATATGTGTATATACACTCAGCACACAAGGAGAGAGTGTGGAAGATAGATCAGGTTTTTCTAGCATTATTAATTGGCAAATGTAGCATGCTGTAAATAAGAGAATTGAGCCATGTATGAAATCACAGCCAAGTAACTTAATGAATATAAAGTTGTTCCATATTTTATACATGAGAGGAAGAGGGATAAAACATTGCTGCTGTGTATGGTGTATGATTAACTAGTGCCATTTGATCTATTTAGAACAAAAATAGATTGTTAATCTTCCTGCACTTTTCTAAACCAGTGTACTACACACCCCACTGAAAGATCTAGGCTCTAACAAAAGCAATTATTTATCAGTGTTCAAATAAAGTGGCTGCACTTCAGGTATATCATGTTCTGCTTTTTCCAATAGCATTGCTGTTTGTCTTGAAGCAACCTTAAAGCTCTGGAAAAGGACGAACAAGGAAGAAACAATAGTTTGTGTGCAGCTTTGATCACGTGGCTTGACATTGCACCATTAGTAGTTTCTTCTGGCCTTTAGTAATCTGAATTTTGTATCACAGCTGTGGGAGAGTAAACCTGTAGGAGTACAAACTAGCATGTCCGACTGTGTCCAGTCATTAAACCATGAACCATAACGGGCCTGCTGTTGGTGACACGTGGCAAAACGGAGCGAATTCCTTTTGTAGGAATGACGTTTAAGTGGCTCTTCATGCAGATATATATGGGAAAGCTTGGTAACTTAGAACTAGCATATCTCTGTTCCCTTAAGTTATTTGGGATCTGGCCAGTTCTTTTTTGTTCCTGCCACCTCAGCAGTAGCGCAGTCCCACGTGCTGCTAGTGCAGTTTGGCTTTTGTAGCCTGTGGGTACGTTGCCTATTTCTGAGCTGATGGTTGCCTAAATTTCCATAGAACCGTGATGTCAGAGTGTTGCAGTGGGCTCGACGTGCTCTGTGGCACTAACTGGCTGTTTCCTGGTTTCAGATCTAAATATGCTACAGAATTGAAAAGAGATGGGCTTAAAGTCAAATCTACACCTATTCTGTAGGCTGGACTCCAAACAGAATTGTACTGTTGTCTTAGTTATAGAAGGTTCTCCGTAAAACACCAGTTTCCAAGGACATTCTGAAGCTAGGTTTACATTTGGCAGAATGGGGAGTTCTCATGATCAGATTGCTTTCTAGACATATTTCCAAGTGAGGATTGAGATGGAAAATGTTAGCAAATACATTCAATTATTATGAGGTACTTGGAACTTACTGTAGTATAGTCATAAAATTAGATGGATACAAACATCTCTTGGGAGTGGAGAAGAAACAACAAATACAGAAATAGTAGAAAGAAGAAATTTTGCTTTGATTTTGATGAGAAATATTTGTAATATAATATGGGTGTGCTTTTCATAAATCTGTTTGAAGTTTGCAAGAAGTTCAGAAATAGGTCACAGTTCAATTTATTTTAGTTTTTTTTTTTTCCTATGTGTTCATCTATGTGAAAATTAAAGGTGAATATGTTTTTGTGTTTTCCTTTAACAGTGTTCTGCTTGGTCAGAGTGATGATGGCGTTGTGCTCAGCACCGATGATTATTTTCGTCAACAGCATGGATACACCTATAATGCTGCTCAGCTTGGGGATGCCCATGAGTGGAACCGCAAGAGAGGTTGGAATGAACACAAGGCAGCCTGATAAGCTGTGTTACATACAGGAAATAGAAGTGTAGCATAACATGTATGAGTATTAAGAGTCTATATGAAAAGGAGTATGTATATTTTAGCAAAGCGTACATAGAATTATTTATTGTACTTTAATTCATGTATATTTCTACATTGAATGTTGAAGTTCTACAAGATTCAGAGTTAAAAATAGATAACCTTGTTTCTTTGGGCATCAGGTTCTTGTTTCTACTTCTTTTCATTCCTGCCTGCACCTTTTATTCTTTCTCTTAGAACAGAGTGTTTCAGTCAGAGTAGATTAGTGAAAAAAAATCTGGAGCAGTTTAATTGTTTTTGTTGGAGTTACATGTGGTTTATTCACTTGCACAATTTTTCATTGCAGCAAAGCAAGCAATGGAGCAGGGAAGATCTCCAGTTATAATAGACAACACTAATACTCAAGCCTGGGAAATGAAGCCATATGTGGAAGTGGTAGGTTTTGTTGCACAATTGTCACCTGTAACAATATTTCAAATTTATCCTTGCATGTGATAAGTTGGTATGTTTTGTCCAGAAACATTTTTACTCAAGTTTTTTTTGGGAGAGCTTGCTTATTGATAATGATTAGTATTTGGTGTGGCAATGGTTGAGATCAGTTCAAGGATTGACTTGATTTAATTTGATTAGCCTGCAGTGAAAGCTAAGACAGGTTGGGGTAAGTGAAATTCAGCATAGTACCACAGCAGAGTATGTTGTATCTGTTCATTATATTGTCTTTTTTTTTTTTATGTTTTATGTGCTCATGATACACATCACACATATTTCTTTGCTTGCTGCAGGCTCTAGAAAAAGGATACAAAGTGGAATTCCATGAGCCAGATACTTGGTGGAAGTTTGATCCTGAAGAACTAGAAAAGTAAGGTTTCTCTTATAGAAGTCATGGTACTTTATATAGAGAGATAGGCAGATAAATATGCATGCATAAATATATATGCAGTAAGTTATATTTTATTTAAAATATTTTCCTTAACTTCTTTACTAGAAGTATGAAATGTATTTTATTGAAATAGGCGTTCTGAGGTATACCTTTACATGGAAGTTTTATGGATAAACAAGTAGACGAATACTAGCTCCATCTTGTTCACCTAAAATGTCAATATTAAAATTCTATTGGACATGTGTAGATGTGACTTAGAGTACTGTTGAACATGGGTCATTGAACTTCGGAGTTCTGAAAGTGCTTGAGAAGCTGCTTATTCTTCCTGGTTAATGTCCTTTTTGTCTCAGATATATCTGCTTTGGAAATCCATGAGGTATCAGACCAGCTCAAAGATATTTATTTGAAAAGTAGTGTAATATTCTCCTCTAATTGTTTCAGTTTTGTAAAGTAGCCCCTGCAGTGCACAAAGTACGTGTGTATAATGCTTGCATTACTGGCTTGGACTTTATTCTGTTTGTAAATGTTCCAAAGTTTTCACCTTTTCCTCGTAAGCTACCACTCACTTGTTTCTAGAGTTCTCTCTCTGTAGAATGACAGAAAATTTTTCTAGTTTGGCAGCTGAGTTAGGAATCTTTATAATCGGGTGCTTCTAAGATACTCAGCATGACATTTCCATTACATGAAACAGACTAACTTTCCAGAAAAGTTCATGTTCCCACACGATCTTAACAAGCAACAGGATGAACTGTTGTATTGTTACCTTCACAGAGCAAAACCCTTGAACTATGAAGTGCTGTTACCAGTTTTCAGAAGATTCCTAGAAATACTTTAGCAGTTCTAATTGCTTGATATATTTAAACAGAGCCCTATTTGCTGGAAACTTTATTATTTGGGAATTTAAGAGAGGTGGTGATACAAGTTTTCATTTTGGTCATGAGTTACTTCAGGAGAGGGCTCCTCAGTTTGGTTTTATCAACAAACTTGCTGAGGGTGCAGTTGTGGAGGACAGTATGGAAACATTTAATAGTGGCAGAATTTTGCTTTTATCAATAGGTTCAGTGTTCCTCCAAGCAAAACAGTCTTCCTCCTCCTGTCTGTTAGGAGCTTTTGCTGGTATGTCTGCTTTGGTTCAGGTAGATGATTTTGGGCTCTCTCAGCACCGCCAAGCTGCCGAAGAATGAGTGAAGACGTGCCTGAAGAGGAGATACCAGTATTAAATGACCCTGTGCAGCAAATTGATTTCCTTTTTAAAATCAACTTCTTGATGTAATTTTGCTGCTGGTGATTTTATTATCCTGCCTTATTCTGCAAGGAAAAGTACTTTCTCTAAAGTGATTATGCATAAGTCCATTCAATTGTGGATGAACATGCCCTACATGTCCACAGGACTTGAGCTGTAATCTTTTTCTAGGAGTGCAAAGGGAAAATATTGAATAACTTTCTTCTTCCAACATTTGGCATTGAAAGACATAAACTTGCTCTTCTCATTTTTTGTCTGTCATGAGTGTCAAGTACTTTATAAAATCCATATATTTCTAGAGGGTTGACTTTTTTCTCTACCATTAACCGTGTTCGTATTTGTGAATAGAATCAAAACTGCTGAGACTCACCAAGTGATTAGTTCATCATGCAGTTGCTCCTGGGCTGCTTTAGCACAATGTAGAAATTAGAAGCATTTAAACAATGAGCTACATGTGATGGTCACTCCAGCTTTGGTGTTGTCTCAGGGACGTGTCTGTGAGATAAATGCTCTGCCTTAAGCATTTTCTTCATTGAAAGGAAGCTGATAAGATACACCTTTAAAGAGCCAATGTAATTTTGAATTGTTCTCAGATCACCAATTCTTCTTCCATTCTGAATGTGAAACAAGTGTGTTACCTGCAGTGTACTTTGAACCCTTGTCAACTTGATACTTCTTTGTTGTAATGATTCTCAAAGGTCCTGAAGGGACTGGATGATGAGGAGTCAGGCTTCTAAAATATTTCTGTATGCAATGTCATCTTTCCAGTAATAGCCTTTCCAGTTTGTTCCCAGTATTGATTCTCCTCTGTAGGACTGAACAAGTTGGTAAGACCTCTTCTGTTCCTGGCAGAAAGGATAAAATGCAGAAATACTTTCTCTGTTGATTTGTTGTGGACCTAATGTAGCTTGGACAAGGTTTCTTGGCAATAAGAAGTACTGGGTTATGATAGCATTGTTTATGCTATCAGAATATTTTTTTCTATTTCTATTTTTTTTTAAATTTTTATATAAATATTTGTTTTGTCTCTTACATTAATTTGTGCTAGTTCTGTCAATTCTCTCACATTCGGTTTATGCATGAGGCTTGTGGTTTTCTTCTGGCAGAGACTGAAATTCTCTGCTAACATGGATTTTAAGGTTCTATTCCGTAGATACTGAGGAGACACATATATCTATATCTATATCTATATCTATCAGGTTCCTAATAGACCAACTTCTCCCTGAAAGTAGCTGGTCACTGAGCAGGAATAGGACAGCATTTCTGATACCTTTTCCCTTACATGTGTTTCAGTACATTTCTAAATTTACAACAAGTGTCAGTTACAACTAGTAGATGGAAGTGTTGTGAGCATGTTGTTCTGGGTCAGAACTTCTTCTGTAGAGAGGTTTACTGATGAGATAATACTATATTATTAAGTGTTGAAACAGTGTAGTTGCATATTTAATGCTACTTTGAACATTTCTTCCATAAGGGGTAATCTATGATATTATTATTAATCCCTCTACT
>VWZN01002230.1:1589-49557 GCA_013396955.1 Regulus satrapa
CTATCCTCATATCTTTGCCTGAGAACCTCTTAATTTCAAAACTATAATAATTAGGAGAGAGGGGGTTTACATTTTCCACTCCAAGGGAGGGTCCTGCCTTCCTTAGCAGACATGTTTGTCTTTTAAAACCAAGACAGTGGCCAAGATAGTCTGGCATAATTTTCTAAAGCAAAGTCCAAAAAGGTTAACCTTAAACTTGTCCATGGTAAGCTGGTATGTGCAGGATGGCTCTCATTGTTACTCCTGGATGAAACAGCAGAGGCCAAAATATTCTGCAAAGCTTGAAATACCAGCTTCTCAGACCAGCTGACAGGAATGTCCTTGGTTTGGTTTGTCCTGCAGTCCATGCACTCTCAAATTCCTAATTTGGGCAAAACATACCAGGTGTCATTGAAAAAAATCTTTTGTAGCCCCTTCAAATCTTTTGTAGCCCCTTCTGCCTCCTGGCTGTTTCACAGGATTACTGTACATGCTTGTCCTCTAACTGGAAGGAAAATTATCTACTTGTGGGAGATTTGGAACATTTTTTGGCCTTGCATAGACAGGGCAGGAATGAAGGCCATCACTTCTCAGCTGGAATGGGGCGAACTTGCTGCTAAGCAGGTAAGGAGGGCTGTCCCTAGAGCACTTCTGGGCCCCTCCCTGATCTTCCCTAAACTCTGAAATTACAAAACAGGGACAATGGAGAACTCATGTGAATATTGTCAGTGCCACCTACTGCTCTGTATCACAAGTACAGTCTGTGTGCATCAGTGACTGCTACAAACAACCCCCTGTCCTTTCCTCCTCTCAAATTTGACTCAATATCTATGAACATTTTTAACATCCATGTCTAATTTTTTTTTCACAGTTAATTTAGGTAAACCTAGAAACCACAGTTCTGTTCAGAGCAAGCCAGTCTTAGACAATTATCTTCTCTTAAACTTCCACACATGGAGAGTATTTCTTCCCTTATAGGCACCTTCTCACTTGCAGCCAGGGAGACTGAGGTTGATATTCCAAGAAAAAAATGTTGTCTGGAATGGTTCTAGTGTAAGGATTGTAGTATGAAGACAACATCCACAACTCACTTCTTGAGGTGATAGACTATGTTAATTTTTTCAGAAAGATTTCCTCTACCCAGATAGGAGTTGGATCAAAGTGTTGCAGGCAGGATGACATCCTAGATGTGACAGGTTCAAAATGAGATTTAGGTAGGGCAGAGTACACAGTGTCATCCCTGCATTGCTCTCTCCAGAGAGCTCTAGGAAATTTGGGAAAAACAATATACACATTGTATATTTCTCTTCAAAGACCTTGAAAACTCAGCTTTCATATTGTCCAGTATTCTTGTAAACAAAATTATTTTGGTTCTGTGGGCTGAAAAATAATTTGATGGTGTAACAACTGGTGTCTAGCATAATTGCAACACAGTGAATAATGTATTACCAAAGGGCATCTGTATAGTTTGTGATAAGAACAAAATGAGAAGCTAGGCTGGATTCAAAACCAGTCTCACTGGTTTCCAGATTTCTGGGAAATATTTTAATCAATGTTATATTTTAAAAACTAGTCTTTCTGGTATGTTTCCACTTCAACAGCTGGTCTCTGGTGCAAAAGGAGTAAACTGCATGATCATAGTCATAACCTTTCCCTACTGCTGTGACAAAAATGAGATATTTTTCTAGTGGCAGCAGAGTGTCCCTTTCAGCACTTGCACCTCACTGTACTTCACATGGAGGATAGCTAACGTTTGCCCTTCTTAACATCGGAATACAGCTTTTCTTCTGAAGAGCTTTTATTTTGTCTTATTCTATGTACACAGCAATATGCGACCTCCTTTATGGCCCTAAACCCAGATAATTCCAGCTGCACCCCAAATATCCCACAGTTAATCCTTGCAGGCCTTAAATATAATTAATAAGGCCATTTTCCCTCTAGCAATTAAGAGCATTTGCAGGGAAGAAAGCTTCTGGACTATCTATTGGAGCTTACTTTTTCTGGGCCCTTCAAATACTCTTCTCTCATTAATAACAGAAAAGCAGGAATTTGGGATGGCAGTGTGTGAAAAAAATCCTCCTTTTTTAAGACATGTATATTAGATAAAATGAAATGTACTCAGAATACAAAGGAGTGCTGATGTTCACTGTGCTACTGAGCACTTTTTATCAGGTAAAAACTCCATTATCTCCAAGCTGCCAAAGGTGAGTTACTCCCAGATTCACTCAAGGATGGCATTGCCAGCACTTGTGGAATTATCTCATGGTATCTGACCATTCTTTCTAACTCATTTGCCAAAGTTAAGGGAATTATATCATCTTCTATCAAATTCAAAGAGTAAAGGAATTATCATCTTATTATAAACATAAGCTGGAAAAGCATAACACTCAAGAATCTGAGAACTACAGACTATGTAGTAATTTGCTGCTACAACTTTAGTTCACTGTTGTAAAATTATTTGCCTGTTTTTCAGGCTTTTAAATGTTTAGGGGCAGTGGTATGTCAGTGAACTAGTGCCACTGGTTATCCGGCATCAACTAGAGGTTTTCTTTAGAGGGGTGGAACAATTCTCCTATGATGAAAGGCTGAGAGAACTGGGAATCTCTGGAGGAGGCTCTGGGCTGACTTTATTATGGACTGAAGGGACACTAAAAGAGAGCTTCAAAGGGACTTTTTACAATGGCGTGGAGTGACGGGACAAGGGGTGATGGCTTTAAGCTGAAAGGCCGTGGCACAGGTTGCCCAGAGACGCTGTGTGTGGCTGCCCCATCTCTGGCAGTGCCCAAGGTCAGGCTGGGATAGTGGAAGGTGTCTCTGCCCACGGCAGGGTGTGGATTTAGGTCTTTATTGTCCCTTCCAACCCAGACCATTCTGTGATTCTGTGGTCCCTGGGGAGGTGACTGATGTGAACAGTTTTGGTTTCAGCACCTTGAGAGCTGTGTGAAGACCTGCAGAGCACAGTGATACCCAGCCAGCAGTGGCAACGGGGCCCACACACCCACAAACCTGTCAGGTTTCCCTCAGGGACACTGCAGCTCCTGCTAGTTACTCGTAGTGGGAGTGATCACACTTGCTGTGGTCAGTGAGGGGTGTCAGGGGTTCACTGCAGCCCCTGTCACTTTTAACATGAGAAGTTTTGCTGTGCCTTCATTTACACAGGGTGAGGAAAACCTGTGGGTTGGAGTGGGGATGGACTGGTCAGCTGCTTTATTCTCTGTTTTTCACTCCTCACCTGAGGTAGCCCTTGTGCACCTGGCGGCTTTAGGCCTCACCCTTAGCATGACTGTTCCAGGAAAAGTATGAAAGTGTGACTTGGGCAGATTTGATGTTCAGAAATGAAGTGAGCCTTAATGTATTACTGGTTTTTCTTCTAAATCACATGTTATTTTAAAAGCTATGGGATGATCTGGTTTCCTACCTACTTCAGGTAGTAAAAGCCACAGCTGCTGCAAAAATAATGGTTCTTGGCCAAGCCTCTTTTTTAGAAACTGAATAGGACAACTCAAACCATTGAGACAAAATGACACTCAGCCAATAAACCCCTGAATCTTTCCTTGGCCTCTTACCAGGCCCTTTTCTGAGACAGCTCCAGTTTTTAAATCTGGAAAAAAAAAATCTGTACCCTTAGGTTTTTTTAGTGAGCTGCATCTACCAACTCAGAGATAGGTCTGACTGCCATGAATGCAGAGAGGGCACAGAGCATGGAAGTGGAAGAGCAAGTCTTTTGGGGACTAGATAGTCTTTAAGCCAGTCACAGCTGTGCCATGCATTATGTATTATGTCTAAAAGACTTCTATGCTGATGGGCTGCCTGTCTCCTAAACCAATTGTCTTGGACTTGTTTTGCCTTAGGTGAGCTCAGAGCCTTTCCCTCCATGTCTGCTGGTGCAGTGGTACTCTCCACAGTGCCAGAAATGTCCTGGAGCTCACCTGGAAATTTGCTCCCTGCTGAACTGTGAGTTTAGGGCAGGTTGTGCTCTAAGCTCCAAATCAGATTCAGCTTGCACAGCTGTCCCAGAAGCACTGGCTTTTCAACTAGATGTGTAATATGAGCATCTAGAAAACAGTCTGCTGCTCTGGGGAGCTGTGAGGATCTCAGGTTGTGAGTTAGGGACCAGCATCTCTGTAGATGTGTGTTCACTGCTTGCAGCATCCCAGCTCTCTGCTGGAGAAGACAGGGGCATGCTGTGCCCTGACTTAGTTCTCACTAAGCTCCCTGGGTGGAGGACATGGACCCAGCAGCCTGGAAAGACCTGTGGCATAGAAAAATAAAAAGGTGAAAAATTTGGGACAGGAGTGCAAGGAGGGGCAGAGTGCATGCCAAAACAGGGGTAGAGCCTTTGTAGCTCTGTAAAAGCTGTCAGGGCTGCAGAGCTGCTAAAGCAGCCAACAGCTGATGCAGAGTCCTGGGAACAGAGCTGGAGATAAATGTAGAGATAAGAGATGAGGTAAATCCAGGCTTTGCTGAACTGAAAAAGAAGAGGTAACAGCATTTAACCTGGCGAGGAAACTGAGAGGCATCGTGTAAAAGAAGTCTAACTCCTGCAGATGGCCAGCAGGTAGGAAAACTCAAGAGGTATAAGGGGAGGGTGTTTCTCAAGGGGAGGACTCAGGGGCTGGACTCAAATCAGGTGGTGAACTCAAAGTGTCCTCCCTGTTGGAGTTGGCTCAGGGCGGTGCTGACTTTACAATCATCCAATGTTAACTGTTCCTGGGGTGCTGGTGGATACTGAATGCTGTGGCTCAGGAGCTCCAAACCATTTTTTACCTCCCTTTGAGAGAAGAAAAAGAAAGAGCTGTGGCCCCAAAACAGTCAAGGCCTTTCTCAGGTCAGTCTTAAATTCTTACCTCTCCCAGCAGCTACTTCTCAAGCCCTGAGGATTTCACTGAGCCAATTTAATGCTGGTGATCAGACAGTTTAAACCCATTAGCTCCCAGCTATCTGAATAATTTTCTCCTGGGATCCCAGCACACGGGCAGACTGCTCTAACCAGAACTGCAGAGTCCTGCCACGGGACTTGGACCTTTGCTGATTGCTGTGACCTGTGTGGTGAGCACTCAAGGGCTGAAGAAAATGCCACTGGCGAGATCCCTGTCTATGACATCTCTGAATGGGCTCCTTCAGTGTGAGGACGAAGACCTGCCCGTGGAAGATTTGTTGCTCTTTGAAATTTCTTGGGAAGTTACCAACAAAGGTTTGTACCACACTTGGGGGTTAGTATTGCTGTTTTCTCAGGAGTGGAGGGAGGGATGAAGGGCTGTTGGAGAAGAAAGGCATTCACACAGAGATTGGAGAGGCCTGTAGAGCTGCTGGATTGGAAGAAGTGCAGGTGTGTAATCATGTATGCTGAGCGTGGGCTGCACCTGCCTGGGCTTGTGTGAAAGGGGCAGAACCAGGATGTCTCTGTGTCTTTTTGTGTTTTACCACCAGGGAGAGGGGGTTTGAACATCTAAGTGATAAGTCTGAGTGGGCATATATATATATTGCTTTGTACATACGTAGCTCTTTGCCTTCCGTGCAAATTCACTGGGGAATGTAGTGCATGGAAATGAGCTGTACAACAGACATCTGATGCAGAGTAGTTTAGCAGTCCCCCATCAACCTTCTAGACCAGTATGGAGAAGAGGCCAGGGCTGGAATGGGTAGAAATAAATAGAGCTGTGTTACAGCCACTGAACAAAACCCAGGAGTCAATGACCAGCAGCCTTTGTGTACCAGCTGAAACTGTTCTGGACTGCTCTTTGCAAACACAGGTGGTGCCAGACAGGGGCTTTATTTGTTCATTGGTTGCTGCTAGTCAGGCAAAGGGCACACTGCTTACTGGGCAAAAATCCTCCTGCTTCAATTTCTAATTCATTCATCAAATCATTCCCTTTCAGGTAGGTGTAGTTCTGCAAGCTTCCGTTTTCACTGCAAAAGTGAGTTAGTATTAGTATGAGTAAATGATTGACCCCATGTATGTTATTGTCCTAGCAGATAAATAGAGATTGCTCAGGAAAGGGGATCTGTAATCTGTTAAGAATTTAATTTTAAAGAGGAAATGTGTGTGAGAGGAACAGGCAGGGCTGGGGTTTATCCCCATAAGGAAACTGGAATTACTGTTCTGAGATAATTTCTGCTGGTTTACAATGCTCTTTTAAGGGTGGTGAGCCCTATCAATACCCAGAGATGGGACAGAGTAGATTTGGTAATTTGAATCCCTGTGGACTTATTTTTGAGTAGCTTCAGCTAAGCTTTTTAGAGTTAATTTACTAAAGCCACATTGGAGCATGCAGCATTCAGTTTTGCAGGTTTTGACAATCAGATGGCAGCAGAAATCTAGGAAATCCAGGAGTTCTCACTAACTTCTCTGAACTTCACAGTCATCTGCGTTATCTACACCTAGTGGTTGTAGATACCACAAAAGACATTTAAAAGAAGGCAACCCAATTAGATTTTTCCAGAGCATGTACAAAATGTACCTAATTATTTAATCATCCATAGTGGTCTGGCTGACTTCACTGGAGCCAAATCAACTGACACAGCTGAAATTTACTATTCACACATTTTATGAAAGAATTCATATTAATAAAGTCAATTTTATTCAGTGTTTTTTAAAATGAGTTGTCTTTGCTTACACCATTTTCCAAGCCCATATATCCAGACAGGGCTGAAGGCACATGGCATGGAAAGCTACTTCTTCATTAGACTCTGACCTTGTACAAAGTTTCCATTAACCAACCTCGACTAGAAACATCTGTGCAAAATCCCTTTTATAAGCCTCTTTCAGCCTATTTTTCTGGTAAAATCTTCATACTGAGGGTTTCAGGGTTTTTTTCTGTATCCTCCAGGCAATTGAATGTCTAAGTCATGCGGTGAGAACTCTTCCCTGGTGACCTAACTTTTATAAAAGTCCTGGAAAAACGTTAGGGCGCTGTGAGAGAGAGTAGACAGCAAAATATGGGGAGACTCATCACACAAGATGTATAGGCTTAGGAAATAATAGCTTGTACTGTATATTTTCTAGCTCTTTTAGCAAGAAGAAATGTTTGATGAAATAAGCTGACCACACATAGATTTAGTTCAACTGCATGTTTTAGTGTTTGTGCTGCTGTATATGTTCCTAACTTAGAGGGCAAGATAAACAGTAGCTGGATTTAGATCCTGATAAGCTAATTTTGAGCATTCAATCTCAAGGTTTCTTTCTTCTTTCTGGCAATGCAAAAGTGTGTCAGAGTAGCTCAGCCTGAAGTTGGTTTGCATTTCTGAGGTGGTGTAAAACTGCTGCTGCCCACAGGACTGAATCCCAGTCTTTATGTTAATTTTGTGTGCATCACCAGGTGCTTGGATACATTTCCTCCTTGACCAGTGCTGCTTTTTAGTAATCCTTCAATTTCTCTTGTGGCACTGACAATCAGCCTCTTTCCTGTGAGGAAGGTGATTGGCACAGACACAGGTGGATCTCCATCCCCACACACTGTAACCAATGGCCTTTGCAGTGCTGAACTGAACCTTTTCAGAGCCAGAGGATGACAAGTGGGTCCTGCAAATTGGAGAATATCTGGTTCTGTAGAGGGAGAGTGCCCAGCTGCCCACAAGGAGCAAGCATTCCCTGGGATTTTCTTGATGGTGCTGGTTGTTACTGAGGCATGAGGTGCAGTTCATCAACAAGATGGTTGTATGAACTCAGGGCTCAGAGATCTACAAGTATCCATTATTTCCTGAGTCTCATCTCTTCTTTGTCAGCAGCTGGAACAGGGAATTTGTCTCTCCTTTTGTTTAAAGTATAGATAATTTAACATGTGCTCAAATAAAGCAGAGCTTCTACTTCTCCATGTTTCCTTTTTTTAAAATTTTTTTTGTCCTGGCTGCAGCCTGTGCTAAGTTACAACCTCTGACATGGAAAACATTGGCCTCTCTGTTACTGCTCTCACTCTTCTCTGTCTGAAGCAAGCAAAGATAAGGTAGCTGAAAGAGGAAATGGGAAATCAAAAAGGCTCGTCTGCTAGTGTCATTCTCTCTCACCCTTCCCCCAAGTAAGGTGAGAGGGAACTTGGTATGTAAACCAAGCACAATATTGAAATCCTCTGGCATTGAAAGTTCTCTGCCAAGAAAACTTTGTCTTTTGTTTTGTGAGATTTCCCTCACTTTAGTTGGCTTTTCACTGATGGGCAAAATCCTATGTGAACAGTGTTTCTGTGGCAGAAGGGGAAAAATGCAGGCAATGAAGGTTCCCAGTCCACTGCAGTGCCACGAATCTGGTGGTAATTGTGGGGGAGATCAGTATTTTTAACTCTTTCTTTCTCTCATGCCTATCTCTAGTAAAGCCAGGTCTGGTCATATAACTGTGGAAATAAGGATTGGTTTCTTTCCTCCATAGCACAAAGACCAATAAACGCTTTAAGTACAGGAGGACAAAAGAAGTGACTACCGAGAGATAAAGACTTTGTGCCTGGGTTTTCTGACACATTAGTTAAAAGGGCTGAGAATGTTCAAGATCGGCTCTTTTCCCTAGAAAGATGCCTTGAAAATAATTCCAGTGATATTTAGATTAGTATCCCTTGCTGTATCACTCACATTTTTTAGATAGAAAGTAGAAGGCTGCTTAAAAATGCTGGGCAAACAGCCAGCTTGTGTCACCATTCAGCTGTGAACAGCTTAGCTCAAGTCCCTGGTAGATGAATCTCAAATGTTATTTTTCCATCCACATTGGAACAAAGACTGTGTTAAAAACAAAACTTGTTTTTGCTCTCCCTGGAGCAGAGATTTAGGTTCAGTTTCTCTGGTGAAAAACTGAACTTTTAGAAATTAAATCCTAAATTTACTGAAGTCACTAGGACCAGCATTTTTTCTCCTCTGTGTCTTCCCTTGATGAAACTACCTTGGGAGAAGGTGATTACTTGTAATTTGTGGCACAGCTAAAGTAACAGCCTTCGGGGAGTGGGGATGTGCTGGCATAAACTTGGCATAAGCACAGCCTCAGAGCTCTATGCATTTACAGAGTGGGGTGGAATATCAATGTCAAATAAATTCCAAATGAAATCTTGTGCACTGGGGATGATGCACACAAAAATAGCTTATCAATTGTGGACATCTGTCATAAATTTCAACAGTTAGTACTATTTCAGAATATGTTTGGAATGACAGAATTTCTAAGAATCTGGTGATCGGTCTTCTGAGGAGTCCTTGCCACAAACATAGCCCAAAAACCAGAGGAAAAATATCTGCTGTGGCTGAAGATGCTGATTGTTTTTCACTTGACATATTTGACAACTCAATTTTATTACTGGAACCTCAATAGACAATCAGTCAATCAATCATTTTCCAATCAAATGTTAGAAACAAGTTCAATCCAAATTTTTATCAGACCTGTGCAGATCAAAGACACCTATCTGAGGAGAAGGGAGAAACAATTGATGTAATGAGTGATTGTAGCAGCAAAGTCAGTTTGAATCCTGAGCTGGGCTTGTGCTGCTCCTGTGGATCTTGTGGCTCTCATGGTTCTCAGGGAAGCTTTAATGCCTTCAGAACGGCCTAGTCAGGACAGAGTAAAGAAACTGCAGAGCCCTGGAATCATCCTGATCCTCTCCCTGTGGAGCAAGGGTGTGTGGAGGAGGATCACCGACAATCTCCACTTACCTCTGCTACACTTCCATAGTTCACTTCCAATTCTCTCCCTCATTTTTGGTTTCTGCTGCTCCTTCCTTCCGTCCTTCTGCAGTGTGGGGTGAGTAGGAGGACAAGCTTTAACTGTTGCTTGGATTTTAATTATACAAAAGAAATAATGCAGCAGGAGTTGAAACAAGGAAAAAAGAAAATGCTGGAATGATGCAGACAATTCCTTTAGATAAATTTGTAGTAATGTTAACATAGATTAAAAAAAAATAAAAAGGAGAGGAGCCAGATGGAGGAAATATTTGCTGTTGATCTCCTTCTAAACTTGATTTCATTTATTGGTGAAAAGGTTAAAAACATGTTCTAGAAGGAAATAATAGAAATCTATTTATTCAAGGATGTTTTAAAATGACTAAAACATAATATGTTTGAATAAAGCATTTTGTTGAACATCAGAGAACTAAGCTATTCCTGTATCAATGTTTTACTGCTAATTCCCTTTCTGTGTGGTATTACAAACCAGTTCTCTTGTTCTGATCTCTACTGATTCTCTGTTCCTCATTTTGTCATTTCTTCTTTGTTTTAATCCTGTTCCAAAGTACAAAACTTCAGAGGCACATAGAGAAACTTGCAACATTTTGATACATCCCTGTTGCTTGGGAAGTTGCTCTGTTTATAGTATGTCCTAAAACATTGTATTAGAGAAGAAAGAGAAGGCTTACCAAATTGTTGAAGCAATTTGAGAATTCTGTGTGATGAATATGTAAACACCTATTCTGTTAATCAGTAAGATGTTTTGCTTATTGGCACAGATATTTCCATGCATTCCAGTGAATTCAATTGTCTCAAGCATATAGAAACTATCTCTTAAAGGTATATAATATGTTCCTTGAGTTTGCTATGAAGAAGTGTAATTTCAAAAGTCAATACATTATTCTAGACATTGCTCTATTCTTCATAAGATGTCTTTTTAAAGTTATACCCAACACTTCCTACATACATAGTTTCACTTGCAGTTTCCCTCCGCTTGTCAATTAAACCTTATGCACAGACATGCTTTGTGAGTCATATTTCCACAGTAACAGGGAAGATAAAAGCAAATCTGGGGGCCAGGTAACACTGCTTTTACCATAGTTACCTCTTGAGAAGTTTTAACAGCCTGTAAAATGTACTCTTTGGATTTTATCATAAGTACTTTTCATTGCATTTTAGGCAAATCAGTGTCCTGAAATGTTTTTTACCTTGCTGTGTAACTGATTATGACAGCAGAGCACAGCACACTCTCCATTCCTTCCCCTATAAGAGGCCTTCCATACATCTTTGGTGCTTTAGAGCACACAGGGATAGTAAGGAACAAAGATCCAGGCTCTGCCCAGCTCATGAGCTGCAGCTTCCTCATTTGTCTTCAAATCCTTGGCTCTGGAAACTCAGCTATGTTTCCAGTCCAAGTGTTGAACACCTTGCAGTATGGAAGAGGCTGACCCATGGTCCTGGGATGGGGGAAGGAGCTTTGCTTCACTTTAGACTTGCACATGTTTGTCATGGTATTTAGTGTCTTTCATCTTACAAGTTATATTTTCTCTTTTTCCTGGATCACCAGGCTGCTCTGCACTAAAATCTGTCATTCTAAGCACTGTATCCTTGCCAATTCAAAACAGCCAGTTTCATGACTAAGATTTCTACCAAGCCTCATATTTATCCATTTTGGATTGAAGGCCCTTATTCATCCTATGATGAATTTACCACCCCATAAAAACAGGTGTATCAGCATAACTACTGCTTTATAGGTTGAATGTTCTGACTTGTCTCATATGTTTAAAATTTTATCTGAATCCAAGCTATTCAAATAGACTCTCTCAGCTTGTAAGCAGAAGAACTTGGAAGGAAAATGCAGTATTATTTATATAAGATTGCTCTAAGTCCCTGTCCAAAGCAGCCATGGAAGAATATGATGACTCTGAATTAGTTTCTTAATCTTTCTGGTCCTGCTGAAGGGGAGAATAACAGTCTTATGCCTAGGTTTGCTTCTGCAGTTCCATGTCTAAATGACATTACATTCTTGAACTGGCAGCTTGATTTAGGAACAGACATCTATAGGGCATTCTAGGTTTTGAATTATTAAGGGTAATAATTTATTGTACTAATTCTACTTAGCAAGCTGGTAGACTGGAAATGCATTTTTTCCTCTTTGTAAATACCTAGAATCCTGAGACATGGAAGTATTAATACTAGGGATCCTACCAGCATTCAAAACAAATGGGATATTTGTAGAGAAAAGGCATTTAAGTGAACAATTTATTTACTGTACCTCTGTCATTTGGCTCCTCAGGGCTACAAGACGCCAGGCTTTGCAGAAGGCTTTCTGTAGTTGTCAGGGGATACAGTTTAATTAATTTGGGAACTAATCTCCAAAACTGCTGAGTAACTTCAACCACTGTATTGTACCTAGCAGTTGCAGATTTTTAAGGAGAATGAGGTAACTTCTCAAGGTTTTTAATTCAGGTGGATGTGCTGCATTGGCACCTCTGGATATCCCAATAGTTTTAAAAGGGTGAACCTAGAGTGCCAGCTCTCAATCTCTGGCAGCTTTTCAGTACTGACTCCATACATAATTTTGATGTCACTTCTGGAAGCTGTTGGATCATCTCCTTCCCTGGAGTGCTGCCAAAGATTTCCAAAGCTTCAACATGCAGTGGAGGAAGAAAATTTTATGTAGGGGCATCAATCCCTTCTGTAGTGTTTTGGGGTTTTTTTCTCTTTTTACCTGTTGAGCTCCCTCTCTCTCACCTTACTGGATCTATGCTCATTGTCTCTGGTGTGCAGGAGCTGCTTGGTTTCAGGTTTTCTTTTCCCTTCCCATCCCTCCCCCTTGCAGGATTCAAGCATGCCCTATTGTTCTTCTGACTTGGTGGGGGTACAATGCCCACTGCCTGGCACCCTAGGGACTGTGGCAAAGGGGTTTACCCTGCCAGTGTGTGAATTCCAGGGCTAGCTATGGAAAACTGTGAGGAAGAGTAGCAAAAGGACTCTTGCACACCATGTGCAAGACTGGATAGATCTGTATTGACTTGGCAACGGATGCTGCTGGATTCTCTTAAACATTTGAATGCTGCATTTGTTTCTAAAGTAAACAATATTTTGGTGAAAGAGATTACAGATATTTATATTGTCAGTGCAGGCCACATTCCCTCTAGCTTTAACAACTCTTCAGGACTGACAATGGAATAAGATTCCTTATGCTTTGAGGATATTGGTTTAAGTCCATTTTTATAATCAGTAGTCAATGAAATCCATTGGTTCCTCAACTTCTCTTAGTGATTTGTGTCAAACAAGCTCAGTTCTTACCACGTGATGAAAAATAGGTTTGAAAATTATAACTGTGGAAATAAAACATAAGCAGAAGTCTGTGCTTGGGATGCAGCAGAATCAAGATCAGACATGGGAGAGTGGAAATATGAAGCCCAGGATTTTAATCCCTCCACTGAACAATGAAGGTCTAATACCATTTAAGAGACTGAACTTCTGTTTATTTGGTAGGGGCTGGATTTCACTTAAATCTTACGTATGTGAAGGGATTTAACCAGCAATGTATCTGATCCACAGGTGGGTTGGAGTTTATTACACAGATCTGTGGCCTGTGCCCTTTTCTGATTTTTGCTCTTTGTGATCTTCTTTTGCAGTGGGAGGCATTTACACTGTGATCCAGACAAAAGCCAAAACTACAGCAGATGAATGGGGTGAAAACTATTTCCTGATTGGCCCCTATTTTGAGCAGAATGTGAAGACTCAGGTGGAATTCTCTGAACCTCCAAACTGTGCAGTTAAGAAGGCAATGGACACCATGAAAAGCCAAGGGTGTCAGGTAAATCAGATGTGCTGCTGCTTCCCAGGGCAACAAATCTGACTCTGAGGAGATTAAAGTTTGGGCTAATGCTCTTGTCGTTCCACTTGACACAGCACTCCTGCTCAATGTCACAATGGGAAAGGCTCAGAATCCACTGTTAAAACAGGAGAGTCAATTCATTAAAGGTTATTTTTGAGGAAGAACCAGTTCATCCAATTATGGGTTTTAACAGTCATTTATCTGCAAGGCTGCTTAATTGGATTAATGACTTATTTATCTGGTCTCTAAGTACAGTGAGATTTTAGTAGATATAATATGACCTTACTTTGAGCCATTACATTTAATATTCTTGCATGAGATTGAGAAGACTGTTCCACTGGCTTTCAATTTTTCTAATGTAGCATAATATTGAGCTGGAAACCAGAAAATGACTTGAGAAAAGCACTGAGGTGACAAAGAATCCACTTGAATGGATTCTCAGCTCAATGCAACCAGCTGGTAGTCTGTTCCCTGGGAAGAGAGGTTAAACCAAAATGCAAGTGGATTAATCTCCCTTTCCAACATGATTTTTAACCAGTGCTTTCTGTGGGATCTCATAGCCTTTTGGAGACTTGGTTTCTCCAACAATTAAGTGGTTATACACTTCTACCTATAAAGATTAGTTGCTAAAATAAATATATTTTCTGCTGTGTGGATGGGCAATTATTAAGCTGCAATTTGGTTACTTGAAAATGGGTGGAAGATAACTCATGCTAAATTTGAGCTTCTTTCTTGAAGTCCTCATAAGAGATGTTGAACTCACCTTGTCTCTGACTCTGAGTCCCTCAGAGATGCCAGTTTGCAGGAGGAAAAATTATCTGCTCATAATGTGTGCTGAGCAGATGTGGAGAGCATGGAGATGCAGCAGCAGGGAAGCATTCTGACTGCTGCTGAGGTGATTGACACACTTCAGTGTAGAAGTTCCTGAGGTTCTCAGGCTGCCATCAGCTGTGGCACGGGCAGTGTGTTGTCTCCCTTTGTAAGAGCAGTTGTGCTGTTCTTAGGATCTAATGCCCTGTTATGCAGATGTCTTTTGTTGGCTAAATATGTGCCACAGCTTAGGAGAGTGTCTGTGGGGGGTGCTGACAGAATGCTTGCATTGTACAGGCTCAAACTGAAAGGTCCAATCTGCCATTTCTTATCTTTATCAGATTTTCATAGGTGATTGATCAAGTTTTCTGTGTTGCCTCTGTAACACTCCTTTGTCTGGAAAACAGTTAAAGACTTCTGGGGCAGATTGATTGCAATGCTTTATGTTGTTCCAGCAGTGCATCCAATTTAATCAGCCACCTCTGCCAGCCCAACATGTGCATGATGCTGCTGGAGTATTCATATACAGCAGCAAATCTGTCCCAGGGACATCAAATCTAGCTTTGCTCTCCAATAATGACACTCTGGTTTCCAGGAGCTGCACTTATCCTATTAATATTTATGTCTGGATTTTGCTTATGCATCCATTAGGAATGGATGGTTTTAAACTAGGGAACCTAGGAATGCTACCAAACTTCTCAGGTCAGGTGTGTTCCTTGCCACAACCTGAGCACATATTTAGATGAAGTCTGGGTTCCTTGCTTTTTAACCTCATTTTCCTGAATAGCAAATCTGGAAAGTCTGAAATAAGTACATGAGGAGTGAATAGAAGCAAACCTGTCTTGTTACGCCTTGTACTTTTTGTGAAAACAGGCCAAAAGCTTTTCTCTTATTTGTTTTCATGACCTGACCTCTCTTCAGCTCATTGTAGTGTCAGGGCTGGGTTCAACCCCTGAAGTTCCAGCAGTTTTGATGGCAGATTTAAAGTGAAATAATTTGACTATGCAGTTTATAGTGGGGGCCCAGCTGGGTTGGACAGGCCAGTGAGGGCAGTGAAGTTGTAAATATTCTTAGAAATGTTTATCTATACCAATGGAGACAAAGCAGGAAAGCTGCATTTTTAGCCTGATGTGATTTCAGGTGTTTAGGTACCTTCTGATTGATCCTTCTACTCTTCCAAGTACAAGTGGAATCCTTCCCCTCTGTGCTGCTTGGGAAGAAGGAAGAAATGTGATGGTAGATATAGAGGCACCGAGCATGAGTCCTACACAATCTCTCCTCAGTAATCTAGCATAAATAGCCAACAACTGGAGACAAATTGGAGTGTAAGAAAACAATAATTTTAAAATAAGAACAGAAGTGGAATAGATACTTCCATAAGAAGGCCTCATTCAAGCAAATGCAGTCTTCCTAATCTTTTACTTCTCTTATGGAAAAGAAGTTAATATTGCAATGAAAGTCTAAACCCAAAGTCTTAAAAAGAAAATGTTCCTAAATATTATAGTTTACTTTGCTTCAGTACTACTACATGTATTGTGCAAGGAAAACCACGAGTCCTCGGTGTGTAGGACTGTGAATGCACATTCTTTGTGGGAAATACTTCAGATTTGATGGATGAAGATCATTTGTCTAACTGGCCTTTACATTCATGTTAACATTTTCTTTCTCTCCATCTTATCCTTGCCTCTTTTCTGTAGGTCTTTTTTGGAAGATGGCTGATAGAGGGCAGCCCATATGTTCTACTGTTTGACATAGGATCAGCAGCTTGGAACCTGGACAAGTGGAAAGGTGAATTTTGGAAAGTCAGCAGCATAGGGATCCCTTTTCATGACCGAGAAGCCAACGATGCTGTGATTTTTGGATCATTAACAGCCTGGTTTTTGAAAGAGGTACAGTTTTTCAATCTAGAGGTTTGCAGACCAAAACCGCCTTGAGATGTGGTTCCTAGTCTCCAATTAGAAAACTAAGATTTTTAGAAAGTTGATCTCAATGTAGATCAAATTTGTATTTAAAATTTACATGTTATGTGGTCATTTAACTGTATTTTTCCAGAAGGGCTACCCAGTGTGGAGTTAGAGTGACTGCTTGCCAGAACCCTCTGACACTCTAGAAAGGAGTCTGTTCTGAAGCACTAAAGAGGCACATGTTTTTCTTGAGCTAATGATTAGGGCTGATGGAAATCAAGGCACATGGACACTGAAAAAAGAGAAAAAAGTTTTCTGGGGCTGGGATGATGGACAGAATAAGGTATGTTTTGTGTATTTCTTTCTATTTACAGCTTTCCTGTCAGTTTGATGACAAGCCCAATATAATTGCCCACTTCCATGAGTGGCAGGCAGGAGTGGGTTTAATCCTGTCTCGATCACAGAAACTTCCCGTCGCCACCATTTTTACTACCCATGCAACTCTTCTTGGGAGATACTTGTGTGCAGCCAGTATTGACTTTTACAACAATCTGGACCAGGTAAGAGACATTTTTCTCGTTCTTTGTTTTCTTTTTTAGTGAATCATCTCCTGGCTACCTTTCTGTTTACTGTGTTTCAACAGTTATTGTATTTTCTGGCTAGTGTGATGGCGTCACTTATGACTGACCCACAGCTGGTTGGTAATTCCAGAGCACGAGAAATGGTATTTGTAAGATCATTAAGTGTCTAGGCATGAGTACCTTTGTGTCATCTGACAGGTCTGAAAGCTCAGTGGAAACTAGTAAAACCTACTCAGCTCTAGCCAGCATCTGACCCTTCAGATGCAGCCTCACAATACTCTTTCTTAATGTTACACAGTAGAAAAAATAACCAGTAGCCTTCCTCTTGCAAAAGATACCCTGGAATTGCAGTGGATGATGGTTACTTTGAGTTTTTTCCCCCCAGCCTGCTTTTTAATTTTTACAAACCATAATAAGTCCTCATTTCAAGCATTTCAGCTTAGGCCTAACTTGTAACTGGCAAACGTAGGAAGTCTTTTCTGAGTTCCAAAGACACCCACATGGGTTTCTTGGAATCTGTGTAAACTGTCTATTGGTTTTGACTTTTACTGTTCTCTTTCCACTCTAACCATAACACAAACCAATGTTTCAGGGGCCCAAATGTTTTTAACACTGCCCTCACTGGGGTACTTTGTCTGATCTGGCATTCCTCATATGGCCACAGGCAAACCTGAATTCAAGAGGTTTTTCCATTCCAGCACTTAGTAGAGGTATAGGTAGATAAAAGAACCACATTGTTCATGCACTTCCTTGGCTAAGATGAGTGAAGAAAATTATATGGTTGGTAATTTTCAGTTGGATGTTTGAAACTTGATATGGTGGGGAACCGTATCTTCCAAAGACAAGGCCTAAGCAGTTGTGTGCTACTGGCCTGACTGGCTCAGAAACAGAGAATCATAAAGTTATGGAATGGTTTGGGGTATTTTTTTTGTAAACATCATCTCATTCCAACTCCTGCCATGGGCAGGGACACCTTCAACTATCCCAGGCTGCTCAGAGCCCCATCCAATATGGCCTTGGGCACTTCCAGCTTCTTTGGGCAGCCTGTGCCAGGGCCTCACCACCCTCACAGGGAATAATCTCTTCCTCATATCCAATCTAAACCTCCTCTGTCAGTGTGAAGCCATTCCCCCTTCTCTTGTCACTCCAAGCCCTTGTAAATCATCTCTCCTAGTCTCCTAAGTTAGTTGCAGTTTTTAGGTGCATTAATAAGGCACCTAATTAATCATGAATATCACAATCCTGCTGTGATAGGAGGAGTCCAGACATTCCTGCTCCTTCATAGTCTCTTTATGTCTAGATATACATAATATAAAATGGTTTGTTTTGATTCTGGTTAATTGAGTGAGCTGCAAGCAGTGTGGGAAGTAGTCTTTTCTCAAAGCAACTGGTTTTTTTTCTTCATGATAACTTTTGGGGAACTCACCCTTGTCTGTGTACTCAAAAGAAAAGCTAATGATCTCACATCTGAGTGAACCTCCAGACTTTTATATATTTATAAACTATCCACTGTATTAATATAATTTTTTTCTATTCACACATGTCATGGACACCTTTATGTGTGAAGGCCATCCCGCAAAGCCCCAAAAATCCCATTAGTAACCACCTATTCAGGTTTTGTGGAATATGTGGAATGAAACATAAGTATCAATTTCAGTTATTGTTCTAAGTGGCTGTAAATAATATTTAGGGGAAGAAAATGGTGGGTTTCTAGATGGTAAGGCTTTATATCCTCTGTGGCTTAACAGTTAAAGGTACTAATAGAAGAAATGGTGTCAAGCTATTATACCATTGTTTAATATTTCTATAGGATGCTAAAACTCTTCCTGGAAAAGTTAACTACCTTATTGAAGGCTTCTTTGGCTGTGAAAAGGTCACCTTAGCCCAAAGGTCAGTTGAGATACAAGAGGTTGATCTCAAATACCATAATTAAATATCAGAAAGCTAGATCTTCAGACATATTCTTGTTGTTGCCTTCTAGCATCAAACTAATGAGGTCAGAAGCAATTTGTCAGTAAAGAAAATTCTTTAGGGCTTCCTAATATTTAATCTTTGGAGGAAGCAATACTTTTTTAGAGCATTTCACCTTTTCCCTGAAGTAAAATAGCTGGGTTTCCTGTTTCGGTGCTATTGCATAAATAGTTTTCCTTTGAAGTATAATTAAGTTCTCACGTTTGACTAGTGTTTCACAGCTAGAATACAGTTCCCACCAGGCAGCAGCTGAGATGGGGGAAAGATGCAGTTGCAGGATGTGTTGCGCCAGATGTCACAGAAAAAGGGCTGCAGCACAGAATGAAAGTGCATGGCCTTGTTGTGCCTAGACACAATTTGTACAGGTCATACAGAGAAAAGAGGAAACCTCATGTCTTTGCATTGAGTCCTCAACACAGTGCACAAAATTCTGCGTTAAGATGCCTTAGGACAGTTCTACATGGCCTACACAGTACAGGACTCTCCCACTGCACTGTCAAACCATTCCCATAGATAAGCAGAGCTAGAAGATGGAAGATCAGTAGAGTCCTGAACTGTAGGCTACCAAAACTCCCTGTTTTATGAGCTGAGTGCACATGTCAGCCTGTAATCTGTAAGAGGACATTTTCAAGGGAGCTGCAAATCCAGTCAGCCTAGTAGAGGAGAGCTGTGGATGGCTGGAAGATGGGGTGGGAGGGTGCATTATTGGATGTAAGACTGTAATGTTGTATGAGTCTTGACCTCTTCCTGAACTATCTGCTCTTTGCCTCAGTCAGAGATGGGCTCTCTGACTGATTAGGCAGCATTACAGCTTAGCAACTGGACATGGCCCTCGGGGCTGTGCTTTAATTGACAAGGTGGTGATTGGTCAAAGGCTGGACTCAATGATCTCGGGCATCTTTTCCAACCCTAATGATTCTGTGGTTAAGGTTTGAGTTTATACAATTCATACAGTCTTATAGTCCTATTTTAACTCAATTCATCTGGACTGGCTGGAATTTATCTGCCTCTGTTCCAGTGAGAACCTGGGTGTTAAACTCCCAGCAGGTGCTCAGGAACACAGTGACCACCAGAAGCAACACCGTCGTGTTACTCTCTAGTGCATATTTTATTACCTAGATTCACATTAGTTCACTCTCATCCTGGAGAAAGGAAGGGAGGGAAAACCAAAAGAACAAACCAAGAGATGTTGCATGTACAGTAACTGGTAGTATCTTTTTTTTTTTTTCATTTACTTTCAATTATTTGAAAAACCCTGGGTAGATAACTGGGCCAGGGACAGCTCACTAAACCTTTGGGTTACTGGCTTGAACTCTGCAGAACTTAACACTTCCTAATTTCAGTGTTTGTTATGAGTTTAATTCCCAAAAGAAATTTAAGACGTTTTGTATGCCTAAATAGTCCAAACAACAGGGCATCTTCCCATTGTCTACATGTCCAATGTAGCTTTTACATTGGTGTGAGAGATTATGAGATAGACTGAACCAAATTTGCTAGAATTTGGGAGTTTCTGTGAAAAAAAGTCTGAGTCTGGAGCCTTTCTCTCTTTAGGAGGAATTGGCTTCTCAGCTGAAGATTGAGAATGTTGATCTGTTACTGTTTTCCCCATTGTAAGGGGACTGATTTAGTTTTTTGTTTGTTTTGCATGGGATTTTTGGTAGACTTTCATCCCTCTAGAGTTTTAAATAGACCAACACCTTTCAATAATTGACCAAGACACTGACGATGCAGACAAGTTCCTAGGTGAATAGACAGCTCATTTTAGGAAATTATTTAACCTGGAATGTCCTCTGAGAGGTCATAATTTGAAAGGATTTTTGGGACTACTGGCCTGGCATCATGGAGAAATTTGTATGCTTCAACCTCTGATGCTTCTTACTAAACAAACACTTCGAGTTTAATGGGAAAAGTGTTCTAAGGAGAAGGAAAAAATGTTAATCAGTCTTCATTGCCTTTTTCCTTAGGTTGCTCTGCTGATGTGTAACACTTTTATTTAGAACTCGGAACATTTTCATTCAGCTCATGGAGGTGCAGCTGAATCCCCTTTGCAAAGTGGTGGGAAAATCCTGTCTCAAGAAGTCTAAAAGGAAAAGTACTAAAAACCCCAATGAAAATGAATAATCAAGAGCTTTTTTGCTGACAATATGTCACCGCACTTAGTGCTATACTGTCTAGTTTGTCACTGAGCTCACTGTTAGACAAAGCTAATCCACTTTGTCTGCAGAGCAGCTGATGGAAATCTGATTTAAGCCAGGAAGTATAAATTTCATTCTCTTTTGGCCTGGCAGAGCTATACCAGAATGAAAGTTCTCTTTGCACAAGGCAACACTCAATTGGAGGTAAATTTGATGTAAACTGGATTTTAAGGGAGTGGTTCTTATTTAATTCAGACAGTGGCAGCCAGTGAGATTATGCTGGGAGCAAACATGTTCCCAATTCTACCTTTTTAGTAGGTAAGGAATTTGAACTTCAAACCAGTCTCTGACTGTTCCTTGGTCCTGGAGAATCCCTTTGAACTTGAGTGTACATCTGTTTTAAAAGATCAAGAGAGATTATTGCAGTCTCTGTTTCAAATACTCATGCATCAAACTTGTACCTTTTATTTGAATTACAACATATTTATAGCAATAATATCCACTCTTGAGGTAAGGTTTAAATGGTGAGAGTAGTATGTATTATTTCTGTAAAGGTGTCATCATGTTTTATTTAGGAAAATTACATCTATTAATTCCAGTATGAGTTTGTATTAGTTTAACTTCTATTGGTTTTCAATTACTTTTTTTTTTTTCTTTTTTAATTAGGAAAGCATAGCCTACTCTGAGTATCTAGAAATTCTTTGTAGACTGTGACAAATAATTTGTCTTTCTTTCAGACAAGTACTTAGATGGCTAAGATACTCCTTTCTCCTTTCCCACTCTCAACTGAGTCTTGTGTTTTGGAAATACTTTGTAATTCTTTATCATTTTTAAGTAGGAATGGCAGATTTGGATTTAGTACTTCAGTGACTGTTTCCAGAAGAAACATAACTGCTCCATATTCTCTTCTTTTTCATTCAATTATCATCTTAGCTGTCTTAAATGGAATGCCATGCTGGGAGGCTCAGTGATCACCTGCTGTGCCCCCTAACATGCTGAATTTTAAGACACAAAGGAGATGTTATGCTCATTACATGAATCCATAGAAAAACCGAATCAACCCAAAACTTTCACTTAGAATTGCACTGCAACAAATGCTAATTTCACTCCGAAGAAGCATTACATACAGCTGTGGGACATCTTCCTTTTTGGCTTTAAAGTTAGAGTCGCCTTATAAAGGAGTAATTTGCCCTTCTAATCCTTGGCATCTTGTAAATTCTAGCAATCTGCTTAGTTTCTGTCAATCAGAGAAGGAAAGGATCCTCCAACAAATTTACAGGGAAGTGGATACTGAAGTTGTTGGTCTTTAAATATCACTGAAATGGTTGGACTCGAGGATCTCAAGAGCCTCTTCTACCCTAAAGGGTTCTATAAACAGTTCATCTGACTCAGATTTTTTTTTCCTCCTCTTGATTCAGCTGTGGTCTGCGGCTTTGTTAATGTTCCCATTTGTTGATAACAGTAAATGAACAAAAGAAGGTGTGACACACTTCACGGGTATCTCCCTTTGCTCTGGCTGAACACTAAGGATATAGAACAGAGTTCACAGATGCCTAAGCTGGGCTGGACAGAGAACAGGGCTCAGTGTTCAGCAAGGACATTGGGTTGGGTGTGGGGAGCTGCCCTGGTGTCCTGCCGGTTTCAGCATATTGTCCCGTGCCCCACAGTGCCTCTAACTCTGGAGATTGTCAGAGCAGGCTCAGCTGTCTTTATACAGGACTAGGTGGGTTAAATTTGTCACCGCACTGTCTCATCAATTAATTTTCATTTAACCTGCCCTTCAACTTGGCTAAGGCTCTTTTCTGAAGTCACTTGTCTAGCCTGCTCAGAAGTGCACAGTTCTTACTCTGCACTGAGGTCGAAAGTCAAGGTCTTGCTTTACTGATCGGTGCTAGAAGCTGCTGGAGAGTAAGAGCAAATGAAATGTGAGAACCCCGTGACCTCTGTTTGTACTTCCTAATAGATGTGGAATTGTGTGCCTTTGCAAAAACATGCCAAAAGTCCCACAACTGTATAAAAAATAAAATACTTCCCATTTATAAAAGATGGAAAAATGAATAGTAATCAAGAAATAAGCACCAATATCTGTTAAATATGTGAAGTCCTTTTAGGCAACCAAAGAAATAAAAGTTAACTAGAAATCAGTCTTAGTGCATAACAATCTTTTTCTGAACCTTTTTCCCAGCAGTGTTACAGGGAGTGTTTATCTGCAGGTGGTGAGCATCTCACATTTAATTTTTAATCACATTTGGAATTCAAACCCATTTTTGCTGAGGAAGGGAAAAGAGAACCCTTTGACATTTGACTATTTCTTTGCTAGCAATTTCAAAAGTATTTTTAATAGAAAGGCAGATGTGTTTGAAAAGACTTGCATAGTTCTGACTGTGTAGTTGTGCCCATCCCATTTGTGTGTTTGTCTAGCACGCTGAAGTACTGAAGTCTCATTTTGTATTCTTTTTTGCATAGAATGTTTGAGCAGTCAAATATGCACTCAAGAGCTGCTTGTGAATCAGTTTAGTGTAAGCCAAACACAGTGCTGAAACCTGTGGCACTATAAGGAGCCAAGTTAATCCCCCTTTATTTTTCTCTTCTTTGTGCTCTTTCTACCACTCTACCTCTGTGGCAAACCAGATGAATGTCCTTGAGAAAATAGCATCCTTTGTATTTCATGCTCTAAAATTCTTATGTGGAATGTGGAAAATACAATATATGAAGATACAGCTGAGAAATGGTATCATAATAATTAGCACACTAGGTGGTAAATTGTATTTGTCAAATGTAGAAAAGCTCTTGATGTAGAGGATCATCAACACCAAAGCAGAGCATTTAGTTTCTTTGGAAGTTTTCAGCTGAGTTTTTTCAAGAGTCCCCTTTTTCTTGGTCACATCAGGGTGGTTAGATGGGCACTTTCACCTAACACAGTGGAAACCACTGTCCCACAAGTATTGTAGCACTGCTGCAGAATTAAAACGGATAAAAGCAATTAACTTTCTCAGCAAAGCAGTTATAAGATATTTATATCTACATCTGTCTACACCTATCTGAATGAAAATAAGAAGTTGCTTGCTTCACTCTAGTCCCCTGAAATGGTTCAGGTTGCATCAACTTTCTCACAGTATGTTCTGTACCAGCATTAAGCTTGGGAGGACAGGTCACAGCCTAAATAGCATTGCTTCTGTCCAAGTTCTGAAGTACTAAAAGCAGCTAGCTGTGGCAGGGGTCACACAGTCCTAACTATAGAAAGTGCTGTCTGCCCTGCCTGTGATAAGGGTTAAATCTATTATGGTCAAGGAAGTTACACAGTCAAATGCAATCAAAATCAGACTGTGCAGCCAGCATTAGGCTGCAATCACGAACGGGCTCATTGAAACTCATTGTCACCCTCCATGAAATTCACACAGGCCATTGGGTGCCCACGCTGCTGACCTTAGGGGCTCAGGACTTCTGTTTCCAGAAGTGAAACATCATGGAACACTAAGACGATTGTGTAAGAGGTAATTGAAAACATTGAGACCTTCTTTAGACTATGTTGTAGCAATTTTGCAATGAATGCTGTTAGTGAACATTTGAACCTTTAAGTGTGGGCTCAAGGGAATTGTGCATTTTTTGCTGCATCAAGATAACATAAACTCAGTTTTAAAAGGGTAGCTGCAAGATGTAAAGGTAATTTAGAAATATTTGGGTGTTTGGAATGTCTTATCTAGCAGTTTAACTTACATCTGCCTCTAAAACTTAAGGGAGTTCAAACTGAAAAGTAAGAAGCAGCAAATAACAGCGGTAGAGTTGGAGGAAGAACATCTCTGAGTGTCAGAAAATATCTTGTTTTCTATTTACTTTTTCTCCTTGTGATTTGTGACTGAGTCTTCATATTCTGCCTCTCCACCACAGCTCCATTTCTCTCTTGCCTACCTGTGATTCCCACCACTCTGCCGTATCCCCAGGTTCTGTCCTCATCCCCATTCACTTTTTCTTCTCTCCCCTTCAGCTACCAGCAACCTCCCTCCTCTCCCAAGTTTTCCAACAAGCCCAGGGTAGCTGTAACACGACACACTGCCAGCCAGCAAGCCAAATTCCACAGATCCTTACCTTTCATAGGAACATTAATCTAGGTTTTCTTCCATGGCAGAGCTGCCATTTTTTCCAGGAACAAGCAGGATCTGAGAGCTCTCTTGCTCTTTCAAACTCCTTGAAGTTGATAAAATTGTTCCAAAATCAGAATAACAAAGCAGCAGCATAATCTCACATGGTTTTCATCCCCTGGGGAAATGGAGCCTAGCAGGAGAAATCTTCCCTGAGGGAGACAGTCAGTCTGATGGTCATGTCCCACAAGTGTCTTTTTTGTTTGTTTTGTTATTGAACAGTTTGACATTGACAAGGAGGCTGGAGAGAGGCAGATTTACCATCGGTACTGTATGGAACGGGCATCTGTGCATTGTGCCCATGTGTTCACCACAGTGTCCCAGATCACAGCTACAGAAGCAGAACATATGCTTAAAAAATGCCCTGGTAAGACCTGATTTTTTTTTTCTTTTTTTTTTTTTTCTTTTTTTTTTTTAGTCTATTTCCTCCAAATCCCTGAATTTCCTTAGGCTGAATGAAGATAATAGAGACAGGTATGCAAACATGATGAGAAAGAACACATGCACAGGCATGTCTGGCTATGCTACAAGGATTAACCAATTTTCCATGGATGTTAAGCTTTTTTTTTTTTTTTCCAGACTCGGAAATTTTGTCCATGGCAGGGTTTCCATACTTTTAGAACTGAACCAGGTTAAGCTTTATATAGATAAAGTATTTTCTATCAGGCCAATGAGTAGAGTTTGAAAAATAGTTGTGTGCCCAATAGTTTGTCTGGTTTTTCCCTTGATATTAGTCCCCAGTACTCTATCTGCAGGTAAACAGCATGAGGGAAAAGCTGCCCAATAATTTTGGAGACTATTTAGCAGGTGTGTTGGTATCTTGGTTATTTTAAATATTACAGTGCTCAAAACTTTTCATTCCTTGGATTTGGGTTTTTTGTGGTTTTTTTGTTGGTTTTTTTTCTTCTATGTTTGTTTGTAGGTTTTTGGGGTTTTTTTGCTTACTCATTGTAGAGTTACTGGTTGATTTGCAATGCTAATTATAGTTTGGGATTGTTATCCTGGTTAACTTCAATGCTTCAAGCCACATTGTGGTTCCTGAACCCAAACAAGAGTTGTTCATGGAATCCTTTGTCTCATTCCTGACTAGCTGTCAGTCAGATGGTAGATTTAGATTATATTTTTCATTTTATTTTAGGCACAAAAGTCATGTCTTAAAAGTCACTGAAATTCAGTAATTTAAACTGATATATCCCTGAATGGTTTTGATTTTTACAAAGTACAGAGCACTCTGAAGATCAGACTTCTGAAGCTTTTTTTTTTTAGAGGCATGAGACTTCTCCCCACTGCAGCTACCATTGAAAATCATAGTCTGTGTTTTGGGATTTTAGGAGACTGAAATGAATTTGAATCCAGTTTAATTTGGGGAAGAAAATCTTCGGGCTGCTCCCAGATAAAGCTTCAGTTGAAACTGAAGAGAATTCTGTGCACAGAGATTCACTGAGCTTTTTGTGATTATTCTTGCAACTTTGAAGAAGCCAAGTAAATAAACATAATGCTTGGGTTAAAAAACTACTGACATATGTAATGCTTCATGTTGACATAGCTAGAAAGAAACTGAGTAGGAATTGTCTCCCCAAATCCTAAGAGACAACTTTAAGTGGAAAGTATGTTCTCATGGTTGTTGTTTAATGGCTTCTCTGAATCCAAGACCACAAACAAAATGTGGAGGAATCTATTCTCACAGTACTTATTCTCTCAGAAGTTGTGAAATCTGCATAGACATTGATTTTTTCGCTAAGTCCAGCAGTCCTACAGTAGGTCATTGAGCTTGAATTCTACAAAGGAGTATGAATACTGAAAACACATGTCCATTTCTCCATCCACTTTAAAAAGAAACCTTTAAAAGAAGGATGCTGAATTGGCATTAACTTTTATTTGCATTTATTAAGGCATAAATTTTGTAACCAAATTGTTAGCTCTCCTGAGTTACTTTTAGCTAAATTGAGCTGTTGCTGCTAGTCTCTTTAACATCAAACTTGGATTATAATTTTATAAATCTCATCACTTGGAAAAGCCCCTTTAAAATTTAATAAACCTAATTGCCTAGAGAACTTTTGCAGCAGAACAGAGGCCAATTTGCCAGTCTAAACCTGGAAGAATGCTTGCATTATGCTGATCCCACTTGCTGCAAGCCCACTTGTGATCAGCAGTTTATCAAACCATGTTTGTCAAAAGCTTAAATATCTTTGACATATCCAGCAAGATTCTTTTCATAATCGTAAGTTATATTCTTGTGATTTAAAAACTGTTGTTATGGGATTTCTAATGTTTTCACTCAGATATGGAACATATTTATCATTAGTGGAGAGGACTTAGAATCAAAATTCCAAGAGGCTCAGGTATCAATTGAGTTCTAGATCTAGGCTTCTTATCTGTATATATTTGATCAAAATCATAGATGGAAACTCTGGAAAAGTACAAGTCAACTCTGAATGTTAGTGATCCATCAAGAGAAAACTTCATTCTGCACTAATATTACTTAAATCAATGCCAGTTTCTTTCCTACAAATACAGAAGTCAAAACATTCTGAATTGACCTACTTGGGATGATTTTTCAAACAAAAATATAATTAAACAACAGTAATAAAAAGATTTCAAAACAGTTAGCATAGGCACCAAGCTCTCTTTCATTACTTCATCTGTCACACATGTTCAAAACAATCCTATATGTTAAGCAGAAATAGTGACCTGGGATTTTTGGGCCACCACCTCTACCATGCATCTCAAAGCCTTAAACAAGAGATGGATTGAGCCCCAATCCTCATGAAAGGGTAAATGAAGCTGCAGTTAAGCCAAGGGACATGGGAGTAGGCTATACACAGGCTGCTGCTGGTGGGTGAGACTCTCCAAAACTCCCTGATAAACAAATGTGAGAGTAGAAGGAAACCAGACAGAAATACTTGGGGAAGGGATTTTTCCTGTATTGGGGAGACTTTGAGATGGCTGGAGTCTCAAAGTTCTGTCCTGCATGAGCCAGTTCTTCAATGAAGAACAAGAAACAGGTCAGAGAAAGGAGAAAGTGTGTTGTTGGTAAAGACAATGGAGGATATTTCTGCTCTGTTGCCTCCCCCCAGAGGTCTTTGTTCAAAAAATTCTCAAGTGCTGGGCAGGAGAAGGTCAAAGCACAAGTTTTCTTCTCAGGTCCACCATGACTGTTTTGTCATTGAAAACTAAATCGTAAGTACCTAAAAAGTAAAGATTTCCTGGTCTTTAGTTTCAAAAGTGGTATTCCAGAAACATATCCATCAAGACTTTTGCTATGTCATGGTTACTATTAAAGGTTATATTTTTATCAGTTGCAGTTTAACCTAGAGTGTTTCAGGACATTTTACAGGTGAAAGTTTAATCAGAGATCACTTATATGGCAGGGAAAGGCATATATTGCTGAAATAGACTGTAATTTTTCAAGGAAGTAGTTAAAAATGGCTTTGGTACTTGCACCATGTCATGCAAATATCATAAATTAGTATAGGTCTGTATCAGTCGGTTGTGTTGCCATGAAATACATCTGCTGAGGAACTGGCCCTCCCTTTAATTTCCATTCATAACCCAGCTCAAAGGATAGAAAATGGCATTCTTTCAATTTACTTGGACTGGATTTAGGCCAAGCCTTTGAATAGCTGCTGTGATCTACCAGGAAGGCTGAGTGACTGAATTTCAGTGCCTGTCCTCTGTGTATAGACTAAAACTCTAAAATGCTGGAAATTAACAAATTTTAATGGTAAGATCTTACTGAATCTTGGAGGAGAGTAGCGGTAAAAATGTAAAGCGTACTATTCTGTGGCTCTTTCTGTATAAATGCAACCTAAAAAAAGAGGCTGTTTTATAAAGGTTTCTTATATGCTCCCTTTTTTTGATAAATCCTCAGAAGTTTTGATGGAATGGATATCTCTTGTGCCATGCAGTAAACAAAGGCATAGCACAGTTTCTGCTTCCAAGGGCTCTCAGTCTGTAGCGATAGAGCAAGCAACAGTGATATCAAGGATAAAGAGGAAAAGGGCAAATTGCACAACAAACTTATGGCTCAATGGAGACGTTACCAGAGTCTTGACAGGACAAAAGGGCAGGGTCTACCCAGTGCTGAGGACAGGTGAAAGCTGCTTTGATGCTGCAGAGAGTGGAGAGCCAGGTGAAAGAGCTTTCTGGAGGCAGTGCTCTTCCTTCCCCCAAGTAACATAAAGACATAACCTATTCACATACACCTGAGAGACACGTTGGTTCTTTCCTTAAAGATTTCTCTGACTCTGAAGATGTCTACCTATGCCTTTTCTCTGCTTTTCCAGATGTTGTCACCCCAAATGGCTTGAACATTAAGAAATTTTCAGCAATGCATGAGTTTCAGAATTTGCATTCCATGTACAAGGCTAGGATCCAAGAGTTCATTCGAGGTCATTTCTATGGGTATGCTTTTATTTTTCAAAAATTAGCAATGCTTGTCCAACACTATTTAAAGCAAGAATCAAAGCAGGAGGACTAACAAGTACTTCATAGAGGAGTTGAAATGTTGAAACCAGCTTATTCAAATATCTGTCTGGGATTTCTCAGTCAGAAGCTAAGGAAATTTTAGACACCAGACACTCAACTTAACAGATTGTGATATCAGAGAGCAAATCTTGATCTGTTTGTTATTTGCCCAAGATGCAGTTTGTCAGATTAAGATATTCCATTTAAAGCACAGCAGAAAAACCTCACTTTCATTTTTCTCTTGGGATAATAAGTTCCTCCAGAATAGAAAAGCTGTTGTGTGTTTTGTTTGATTCTATCTTGAGAAATACTTTGTTCTTGTCTGTTTTCTCATTTTCAGCCACCTTGACTTTGATCTTGACAAGACCTTGTTTTTCTTCATTGCTGGGAGATATGAGTTTTCCAACAAAGGAGCTGATATGTTTCTAGAAGCCTTATCAAGATTAAACTTTTTGCTGAGGGTAAGAAAACTTACACAGCTATTGAAAGCATAGAGCTTATGCTCAAACTGACCATACTGTGGATGTCAATAATTCCTTTTCAATACTTTGGTTTATAGGAAAGTAATTATGGGATATTCACCGTTTTCACAGGGATCTCTTCCTGAACCATCAGAACATGGGATGATTTCAGACAGTTGAAAAATAATTGATTACATGGTTCAAGAAGTTAATTTATGGTTGCCTCCCTGGTTTTTAGAGAGAAGTAATGAAAATAGTATTTTAGTAACCCTGATGGCTTACATATTGTAATGGAAATAAAAGTAAGCCTTTAAAGCTGCATTTTGAAAATATCCTTTTAAGCAAATTGCTTAATTCATTAGGGCCTGATCATGATCTTTTAAATCTCTGTGTACTGCTACCCCATTGGATGGGAATATTGCATTAAAATTCCCACAGAGACAGTGGCCTGGTGCAAAGCAATGGGAAGCCACTCAGCTCTCCTGGGTTGTGTTTCCTCAGCTACAAAATGAGTGCAATGTTCCTAAATGCCTTTATGGAGTACTTCAGTGAAGATAAGAGCAAGGCCTTGTTAAAAATCACTGAGTGGAGCCCTTACAACCTAAAATGAGGGCATTGAAAATGTCTCCAGATGTGTCTCAAAGATTGGTATATTGAAAATAAAACCCAGAAAAAATGCTAGTTGTTTTTCAATCATCTGGCAAGGATCAATTAGCTGTTGTCCTAGATGCTGTCTTTTGTACTCTTATCAATTGAATGATACAGAAAATCTGGATAAAAATTATGATACTGCACTGTCAACAGGGATGAAAGAATCACTACTGTTAAGAGCCCTAAGTACACTTGTTCTACCACCACCTTCTATTAGTATACCATTTACAGCCTCTGGGTTTTCTGGAAATTCTTAATCCCTTCATTCACACAGATCACCTTGCAGAACTGAAGTATTACTTCCACAACAGAAGTCAGTTGTTTGTCAGTGCTGTGCAACATTGGCTACCTGTTAATGGCATTTCCATGGCTGTTACCTGTGAAGGCTGGTAGCATGGAAGGCCTTATGTGATAAGGGTAAGAATTGCCTGAGCAATTATTGTGGCAATCTCTTATTGCAGTTAATGATTTCTGTAATAAAAGCATAAAACCTTTAAGGTTGGAAAAGACTTCCAAGATCACCGAGTCCAACCTTTGGCCTATCACCAGTTTGTCAATCAGACCATGGCACTAAGAGCCATGTCCAGTTGCTTATTGAACACTTCCAGGAAGGGTGACTCCACCACCTCGCTGGCAGCCCCTTCCACTGCCTGATCACCCTTTCTGTGAAGAAATTCTTCCTGATGACATTCCTGGCAAACAAGGCTGATGGAAATTAATGGAAACTGAGGCTAGTTTTCCCAGGATCTATAGATGAGTGTACTGTTGCTTCTACCATAAGCTAAGCCTGGATTTATTGCATTATTCTTCTAGTGTGGATGCTGGCATCTGATCAGCTGTTCTAACAACACTTGCTCTGTAATTATTTCAAGAGGTAATTCCATTTGAAGTAGCAGACTACCTGTACTAATTACAAATCTGAAAATGGTGGTACTTCCTAAGCAAGTCCCAGTGGTGTGCCTGAACCTAAAAAGTACATACCATTGCATGGAATGGTTTCATTTTATAGAGATGATTACCTCTGCTGCTTGAAAACCTTACCAAAATTTTGGAAATAAAATATGGATGTTGGGAGAGACTGTTAATGCATACTAGGATCGTGGTAGGTTGGACTTAGAATCTGCTTTAAAGAGAAGGAAGGAAGAATATTAATTACCATCAACAAGATAGATGACTCCCATAGGTTATTTTATACTATACGTTTCCCTCTATGTCAGTCTGAGAGAAGGCACACTAACAGCATGTTTGTGTAGCTAGAATTTGAAATTGAGGCAATTCAAAGTAATTTAATTTTTACAGCTCTGAACAGAGTTCACCCTTAGCTTTTCATTAAACAGTGGCTGACAGGAGTAAACCTCATTCACACAGCAGTGAATCAACCTGGTATTTTGAACCTTGTTCATGCACAGGAGAAACTAGCAAGAGAAACCATCTAGAAATAATGGGTCAGAATTTTCAGTGAGTGCTTTCTGCCCTTGAAGTAGCTGGATGGGAGAGATGAACAAGAAGTTACTTGTGGCTTTTTGCATGTCTGGCAGGTTCTTTTCAAGGGTATCAGGAAATGGTCGCTCTCTCTCTGGCCATACACCTGCTGCTGTAGGAAATCCCTTGTCATGCCTAGGCATACCTCAGCTAGTAAACCAAACACTCACTCCTTTGTGTCAGCACAGCAGGTGAGAAAGTGTGTAGGAATTTTATATTTCTGCAGTTTATGTGCCCATCCAAAGCCATGTTCTTTAGACCATAAGAGCTCGGGAAGATCTGATTGCCCAAATTAAAGCTGGGTGACATCTCTGTCTTGATCTCTGATTTGACAAAACTTCATTTGCAGCAAGAGCTACAAGATCTGAGCCATCCTGGAAAACCAAAGTGCATTTGGCCTTTCCTGTGACTAATTCTTAAAGTTGGCTGTGATACCCTGTATGAGATTTTATTTTTCTATTCCTCTCCATTTCTTGTCATGTAGGTTCACAAGACTGATGTTACAGTTATCGTGTTCTTCATCATGCCAGCAAAGACCAACAATTTCAATGTGGAAACCTTGAAAGGGCAAGCAGTCCGGAAGCAGCTCTGGTAATTGCCATTCCCACCCTGGTACAGTCTGATGTGGATTCATGTAAAAGTCTCAGCTAATGCTCCTTTTTGCTAAAACTGAGGATTGTAGGTAACTAGACTGTATGTCAGGGATGAAAGAGATGAGAAAGGTAAATAAGATTAAATATTCCTCCTTTCAGTTATGTTTTTTTGTTGTTTGTTTTTGGGTTTTTTCCCAAGTTACTTTTAATTAACTTGCCTTACCATTCTATTAGCAAGTAGTACTTGTTTTGCAGCAATGAAGTCAAATGCTATAGAAAATCCAGTGTTCTGGATGTCTTCTGGCTGTTTCTGGTACTCCCTTTGGACATGCCTTCACAAAATGAAGACTGCCTGCTCATTTTTCACAGTGAGCTTTCTGTGGGAAAAAGAAATCAGTTCTTTTTTAAAGAGGATGAAGAAATTGATCCTCTTTAATTTAGAAATATGGAAATGGCACTGTGTGATCCAGCAGATCAGCAGTTGATAACAACTGGCTATAATTTTCTGTATGGACTACAATAAGCAAAGACCATAACCAAGCAGCGAAAAAACTTGACAGCTGTAAAGGGAAAATTGTCCCAGCCCTACTCAATTTTGCAATTTTCCAGACAAAAGAAGCAAAGCAGGAGCAGGATTAACCTTCATTTCATTTTAACTGCTGTGGGATTCTCTATAGGAAAAGACTGGTTTCAGCTGTTCTTTGTGAAAAGCGAAAGATCTCTACATCACTGTATGCAGCTTTAGCATGGTCATATTCTGAACTCCAGGATAAACCCACTTGCTAACAACATTTCATAATAATATCAGATGATTTTCAGGATGCCACAGAAATTAAAGACAAGAATAGGTTGGCACTTATAAAGGAATACAGCACTTCCAAATTAATATGTAAGGGCTGACTCAGGGTCTAAAATCCTTCTTTTCCTCTGCTTCTGAAAACTGTGCATGGCAATCTATGAAAGTATAGTCATGTGGGAACTATCCTGCTGAGGTTTGGATCAGTGTTGACATTTGGATGCTTTACAACTCACCCAAAATTAACTCATCCTCTCTTGGGTCTATGTGAGCTGGGAGAGAGTACCTAAAAACATTATGTGGATTGCCAGCTTGGTAAAGTTTAGGATTTTGCTTAACAAGTTTCATCTTAGCCTAAAGTGTAATTAGAAATCAGAAAGGCAGGAAAGGTTGTGTGAAGTAGAGGTTTACTCACAGTAGATTTACTCAAATTTAGAGTGTGCTTGCTGTTTTGACAACAGAACTTTCTGCAATGGGCAGAATAATAAAAATGAGTCTTTGCATGCAGAAGAGTGGTTCACTGGAGTTCTTCCTTAGCTAAAATATAACATTTGTCTGAAACAGGCCTCATTAATAGCTTAAAACTTTGCCTGAGCTTTTCAGGAAGTTTTTTGTTTTGCAAACTGTTTAAGACAGCCTACCTTTTAGTCTAACACTTGTTTCCAAAAGTCTGAGTTGGAAAATAGGGCAGAAAGTGAATGGGGAAGCTTTAAAAATCCCTATGTGTTTAATTCTTATATCTTGCATCTCTCTCCTAGGTCAAGAGAAGTTGGAGATCTCTCTGTCCATTATTTATGATCATGTTACAATACCTAGGGTCATACACATGTTCTTTTTTTTCACACCTGACTTGTGGTCTACTGATCAGAGAAGAGGATTAGAAGGAATTTCTAGTAAAGCCTGCCCCTGACTTTCCCAGTGCACTCACCTGTAGGTGCAGGCCAAATCCTCAGCTCTGCTGGAATCCATCAGCACAACTGCTGGCTGGAGAAAAGAGCTTTGAGAACCAGACCTCTGTCTGCCTCTGTATCCCTGGTTCCATCAGTATCTCAGTTTCATTTCCAACAGCAGGAATCTCTTTTATAATGTCTTAGTCCTGGATTCTCCTGTTTTATGTATGAATTTATTTATCTTTCTAGGGACACTGCACAAGCTGTGAAAGAAAAGTTTGGCAGGAAACTCTACAATGCCTTGCTGAAGTGAGTGAATAAGTTGCTTTTCTCTGCTTTGCAGAGCCTCATGTTCAGGTGGCTTTACTTGTGCTGTTTCTGTGCTTCTGCTCTTTGTGTAAGGAATTCTGGCATCCATAGGAGGGCATGGTAGAAAGATATGGGACCATAAACAACATATGTGTTTAACAGGAAATTCACAGAGAAAAAAATATAGAGGTACCAGCAGCTCATGGTGGAAAGAGTTGCAAGAGACACAGGGGATGTCTAAATAACAGAAAGGCTTATCCACTGTCAAAAATTAGGTGCTTCAGCTTAAAAAAAACCCACCAGGCACAAAGTAAAATGTGCTAGTGATTCAGTAATATAATTTCAGAAGACAGTTGGAAGTTAATGACCCAAAGCACAGGTGAAATGACTAGAACTTCAGTGAAAACAAGCTGTGTCCAAAAAACAGAAGAAACCAATTCTTCTTCTTCTTCAAAACTTTTTCTCAAAGTAATCTAACAGATCAGCAAGTATATGGGAGAACACAATATAGGGAATATAGAAGGGTCATGAAAAGAGGCAAATTTCATGTTGATATCAGCAAACTTCAGATCATTGAAGGCCATTTCTTGTTGTCCATTTCTTAGTTTTCTTTTAAAAAAGGACAATGAGTAATCTGGTAAACTTGGTTGTGGGTTTTCTTTGCAGAGGAGAAATCCCAGACTTGAACAAGATTCTTGACCGTGATGACATAAGCATTATGAAAAGAGCCATCTTTTCAACTCAGGTCAGAAAATATACTATTTATGTTTAAAAAAAAATAAATATATATAATCTAAATAATGAATGCGATGATGATGATGTAAAAGGATTGTGTATATAGCATATAGCGATAAGTGTGCATTGGGAAGCAAATATACTTCTCATCACTAACACTTAAAATCAGCTCTGATTGTTTTTAATGACAGTATGACCCAAATTAATTTTTTGGGGACTCCTTGGATATTCCTTCTGTCACATGCATTCCTAATTATTTTATTCTGAACTACCTGTGAACTTTGGGTTGTTCTGAAGCCTGGGTTTTTCCAGTTGTATTAAATATGTGAAATCAAACCCTGAGGAGATAGAGCATTGACTGAAAAATCTTCAAAATTAACTGGTGGGTTCTTCTTAAAGGAAGTATAAATTTTATTTTGAGAGAAATTAAGCTTATTCACATCAATGACAAAATCTGCCACTGTCTTCCGGTAGCCTTAGGGAATGGCAACAGGACCATTTGCCAAGAGTTTGTCTGATTTATAGATTGTCTTTTCTGTGTTCAGAGACACTCTCTGCCTCCTGTGACCACCCACAACATGATTGATGACAGCAATGACCCAATCCTCAACACCATCCGGCGCATTGGGCTGTTCAACAACCGCACAGACCGTGTGAAGGTGCGTCCTTGCCTTCTCATTTTAGACACAAAAGGAGATTTCTTTGAACATTCATTAGCATAGGGAGTGCAGTTAAATTCTTGATAAATGGTATTATACTGCTAGAGTACTTCTTCTCTCTTCCTCCCTTCCCAGGAATAACAACTTGTCACTGCACAGAGATCCTCAGGTGCTATTTAGTCAAGCTAATTTCAAGTTAGAAATCTGAGGTTAGGGAGTTGTTTTCATTGCTACCTCCTGCACTGAATGTGGAGCTGCTACTCCTGAAATCAAGGAAGTGCCATGGGTCATTTGCACCCAGATAGAAAAGTCTGACATAACTTAACTTGCTTAAAACTGGAGGTCCAAGGTTTGAGCACAGATATTCCTGCTCTGCTCTTAAGAGCAACACCCCGATACTCGGCATTCGCTGTTAAAGGTTAACCAGGGCTTTGATCCTGAGCAGAAAGAATTCCTGTGTATGCCCTGCTCATGTTTACATCACCTGTTGAAACTAAATTTATCCTGATAAATCCTTTCCTTCTTTCCATGTTTATCTTTTCAAACCACAGAAATTATCAGCTCCTGCTTTCACAGGTCTGCCAAAGTTGCTTTCTTTCTGGTAATCTCTGATACTCTATGACTATCTCAACATCTGTCTACTCAAAATTGAACCTAAAATTGCAAATTCTTTCTCTTCCAAACCCTTTCTTTAAAACCAGATCCAAGCCAGATCTCTAACAATGACTGTCACTTATTCTCAGTTTCTTTTTAAACCCATGGCCATACCTGAGTAAATATTTTCTTGCACTTCCTAGTTGCTTCTTCCTGGCTTAACATATGAATATTAATTCCAATGAATTCTCAGATCATAATATGGTAATAATACATGAGATGTAACAAAAGTGGGGGGAAGGATGTGCTGTGTACAAATGTAGTAAAAAATGCCTCCGAATTAACTGCTTGAAGGCATTACAGAGCAGATAGGATATAACACAGCAAACATCTCCTGCTTCTCAGCAGACATCAAGTTTGTAAAAATCTGTCATTACCACTGAAAAATTACCTTCTGCATGAACAGGCTTAATACTTAATGATTTGAATATGAGTTTAAAAAAAATTAAAAATCCTTAAACTTCAAATTGAAAGTAATTTTGAGAGAAGTATAGCATATCCAGGCAGACACAGCTGGCATGTGTAAAATACCCTCAGCAATCCCAGCAATTCCACTGGAATCAACTAAGCTTGCAAAATGAGTTTACATCCCACTTACTGGTTGAGTACATTCATTTGTTTACTCAGGTGAGTAGCCTGAAAATCTTACTGAGAAGGGATAAAAGCATATCCTGGGCATGGAATAATGGCTGTGGTATGTACATGCAGGGAAATAAATGCAGACCAGTTTAAACCATTCCCTCCCATTTCTTCCTCCTGAAGCTGACTGGGCACCACATACAAGGCACTTCTCAACTAAGCAGCAGATGTGGGGCAGTAACCGCAAGCCCTGCAGAGCCATGCCGATCAATTAACTTTGGTCCTTAGAGTTGTCTTGCAGAGAGATTAATTGGCCTAGGCACAGGTTTGTGGTAACAGGGATATAATGTGTCTGCTTTCCAAATTCCCTCTGTTCTTAGGAGATCTGTTGAGTACAGTGAAAATTCCTTTATTTCAGAGAATGCTGTGAAACACAGGAGTGCTTTTCTGCCTGAGGCCTCCTCCTAATGAGACATCCCAATAAAATCATAGAATGGCCAGGGTTGGCAGAGACCTTAGAGATCATCTAATTCCAATCCCTGCCATGGGCAGGGACACCTTCTACTATCCCAGGCTGCTGAGAGCCCCATCTGGCCTTGGATACTTCGAGGGATGGGGCAGCCACAGCTTCTCTGGGCAATCTGTGCCAGGGCCTCACCACTCTGACGGGGAACAATTTCTTCCTTATAGCCAATCTAAACCTGAACTCTGAAAGTGTGAAGCCATTCCCCCTTGTCCTGTCACTCCAGGCCTTTGTAAATGCTCTTTGTACAGCAGACCAAATCTTGCTAAATGCCGCAGCCTTAGGCCTAACTCTCAATGCATATGGGCCTCCCTGATGAAGAAGGATAAAGCTAAATACCTGTCCAGTAAAAAAAGGGTTCATTATCAGTACTGTTTCCAGGACAAGAAAGCACACAGGCAGGATGTGAAAAGTGGGGTAGATAACAGATGGATGGTCCAAGGGGGTATTGTCCAGATACTTGGAAAAGACCAGGGTGAATAAGTTGTCTAAGCTTATTGATAGTTGAAGTATATCAGTGATGGTCTTCTTTCACCTCTAACATAAATTTTGAATATCCAGGTGATCCTACATCCAGAGTTTCTTTCTTCAACAAGCCCCTTGCTCCCTTTGGACTATGAGGAGTTCGTTAGAGGCTGTCACCTTGGTGTATTCCCATCTTACTATGAACCCTGGGGATACACGCCAGGTAGGAATTCTGTACCCTTAACTAGTGTGGAAATATGAACACCCATTCTGTTGATGCAGACAGTTCTTTCTGGAGTGCTGAAAATCTCTTTAGACTCGGTTTCTCTGCCAAGCAAAGGTCTTACTGCTGGCAAAACTGTTCCTGCACTGGACTCTTTCCCATACTAATGTGTAATCTTTTGATTTTTCTATAGGTTTAGTACAAGAAGTAATTTTTAAAACTCAATTCTTGGTTGAAGGATTTCAAAAGAAGTTATGCTGGAATATAAATATTTTTAAAAGCAGGACAAGAAATCTGATGTTACCAGCTGACACAGTGCCGTGGATTTAATTCAATATAACAAGTCTGAGATAATTTTGTAATATCATAGCTAAGTTATTTAACAGAAATACATAGCTAAGTTATTTAACAGAAATACATGTAGTGGTTCTGAATCTTATTGATTTAACTGGAAATTTCTAAAAACGCAGAGAGCATATAGATTCTGTCTTAAAAGATTTTCTTTGTCAATACCCATTTATGTCTCCCAGAAACAAAGAGTGCTTTTTAAAAGTATATTTATAACTATTTTATAGTTATAAATACAGTTTTATTATTATATGAATAAAGATCATGTAGATGTCTTTGCACTTTTCTAAGACTAGCACTAGTGTACTAGTTTAGGTTAGGCTTAGGCTCCTTGGCAAAAACTATTTAAGGAGGGTAAGCAGTTATCCTTACTCATGGCTGTGACAGCAAAACCTACAAAAAATGCATACATGTTATGATCTTATAAAACTAGCTCCACATCTACTGTAAATTCAATCCTGAGTTAATGGTGGGATTTGTTTTTTAGGGTGGGATTTTTATTTTGTTTTATTGTTTGGGTTTTTTCTTGCTATAAAGACCTGTTGGCAATCCTTCAAACTCCAAAGTTTGATATGCTCCTGCTCCTAAAAGATGCAGTTTTGTCAAGACTTGTGAACAGCTGATGAACACAGATGTACATTAAGCTCCAATTTAAAATCCAAATAGTCCTAACCATAAGTTGGTTTAAAAACTCTGTTTCAAAACTGCACTCCCAGACAGTTTTCAATTTAGCTGCTCAGAAACTGAAACATACATTTGCAAACACAGGGTGAATTTTGTGTTTAAAATTTCTTTTATATTTTCCCCATAATCCACAACAAAACATTATTATAGTTTTCACTTCACATTTTCAGAGCAGCTCTAGTATTATGGGACTTTTGGTCTGCCTGTTTTTATTTTTTTTTCCTCTTAAGGTGAAACCATTTTGGGTGTATTGCCCTGAAACCCTTTTTTCCTGTTTCTTTCTGCAGCTGAGTGTACTGTGATGGGCATTCCCAGTGTAACCACAAATCTCTCTGGATTTGGTTGTTTCATGCAAGAGCATGTTGCTGACCCAGAAGCTTATGGTAAAAACTTTAAAACAACATATCAAAATATCACCTCTGAGTTAGAAAAGTTACAAGCACAGCAACACATGAGTGGAGGAGTAACACATGATGTTACTCCTCAAATTCATGTTTCTCTCAGACAAGGGAGTTCATTGGAGGAATACATTCAGAATATTCAGAGCTCTGAATATCTTGTTAAGTTGGACAAGTGATTTCAGCTTTCATATTTATCCAAACCCTTTCCAGGTTTGTTTGTTTGTTTGTTTTGTCTCCCTTTAACCTTTTGTCTGCTGTATCATTCCAAATTCATTGCTTCTCATGTCAGTCCAGAGTCCCCCAGCATTTCCCTTTAGTATCTCTGGTTGCATAATAACACTCTGAGCCTTCCAAAGAAGCAGAGAAAGTCTGCTTCTCTTAGTAGTCTGGGACTTTGAGACCAGTAACATGACCCTCCCCAAATAAACATTAAATTACCATGTACACTTTAAAAACAAAACAAAAAAAAAAAAAAAAAAAAACAANNNNAAAAAAAAAAAACAAAAACAAAAACAAACAAAAAAAAAACCCCAAAAAAAACCACCTTGGGAATGCTAGGAATCTACCTCAAATAACGATCTGCTGAGGAAGGTTGACAAATGGTTCATGACTGGTTTTGGAGTGCCAACACCTGGTATGTCAGGACAATTCTGCCTCTTGAGTCATTCTCTGTCTTGATAAAGCCTCGTTTTAGGGTTGATTTTCCCTGTTTTCCAACTGGTGCAGTTGTCACTAAAGCTGTGGCCTCCTTGAGGTACAGAGCAAGGCATGGCCCTCCCTGTGCTTTCCTCTTCCCTTAGCCAGGGCTAATTAGATGCCCCCATCTCTGCATGTGCCCAAAGCCAGGCTGGATATAGCTCTGAGTAACCTGAGATAATGCCCATGGCAGGGGGTTGGGACTGGATGATCTTTAAGGTTCCTTCCAGCCCAAACTGTTCCATAATTCCATGGTTCTGTGAATATTGAATATGTTCCCAAACTAGGGTCTTTTTCCAAGTACCTGGGCTTGTTTCCACAATCAGGCAGTGACCATCCCACACTGGTGCCATCTTTCCCTGACCTAGAGGCAAGGGTTAGAGCCAGGTAGAAATGTAGATGTACCTGCCTGGGTGACCATATCTTTGAGACCCTTCAGAAAGACCAAAGAATGCCGGTCACTTGCTCTTCTCCACCAAAATATAGATGTGAGTTGACATAAATTACTGTGCTGGCCCCAAGCCTTTCATTAAGGTGGTTTTACATCTGCCATGTCCATTAAGAGAGCTGCAAGGTCTGGTGTAAGGAAGGTGGCAAAAATTAGGTATTATTCTCAACAATGTAGAGGCAAAGCTTACCTCTGCCCTCTCTCTGCCAGAACTGTCTGTTGAATGACGTACGTGAGTTAGCTGTCTCTATGGAAACATTTGTATTTCTACAGAAAACACAACCTCTCCTACAGCCTGGTTCTGGCCATCCACACTTGTGAATTCTACAGCAAGCTAGGAAAGAACTAGATTGATTATGTTTTCTTTAGGAAGTCAGTATTTTAATAATTATGGGAGATAAAAATTATATGTCTTTATCCAGAAACTCAAGCCCTTTTGGGGTCAAGACTCTGAGTTTTGAAGAGTTTGCTGAATTTCAGCCTGAAAAGTAAAGAATATCAAAGTTAACAAAAAGTTGTATATTCCTCTGCATCTCTCCATTCCATCAGAGCGGTAACGAATGTTCCAGTTGTAGCTGCCTTTTAACATTGAAAAGGATATCCTGCAGGTAACATTTGTAAGGCTATGTGACAGAAGGTAGGTTGGAAAGGTAGGAGGTCAGATCCCATTTTCAGTCCCACTCACCTCGGCCTTACTTGTGTCACTCAGGGATCTACATCGTGGACAGGAGGTTCCGCTCACCGGATGAGTCGTGCAACCAGCTGACCCAGTTCCTGTATGGCTTCTGCCAGCAGAACCGGCGCCAGAGGATCATCCAGAGGAACCGCACCGAGCGCCTCTCGGACCTCCTGGACTGGAAATACCTGGGCAGGGTGTGTGGCAGAGAGGCATTAGAAATTCCAGGCTCACAGGCCTAGCCAGAGCCTTCAGCACAGAGCTGCACTGTGAGGACACGGCCCTGTGCTGAAATTCCTCTCTCAAAGGGGCTAAACATAGAGCCTGCACATTGCAGTGTAATCCTTCCATGCTCCAGTGGCAAGGAGAGACTGAATAGGTTAGAGCAGAAGCCAGTCACACCACCAAGCTCTTTCTGGTACTAAACACAATGCAAAAATCTGGTGTGTCTGGCAACACTTACACTAGGGAGGATTTGTGTTCCAAAGTCATCTGCACACTTCCAAAAATCCTTCCTGTCCTTCATTAAATGGTGCTGGCCCCTGTGGCTCCTCAACACTCCTTAACTACCTCTGTGCTTTAAATTAAAAGTAGTGGGGGTATTTTTAACACAGAAAGAACTACAGGACCACCTACTAAGAAGACAGCAGCAAAGTATTGTTCTCAGGTCTACAGAGCTGAAGAAGTGGATGCACATATGAGTTTTGTAGCTATTTTGGAACTTTTCCTGATACCTGCGTGACAACCTTAGTATTTATGTGGTTCCAAACATTGCACAAGATCTATCAAGCTATTTTTTCCAAGTATGTGCTACAAACTCAGGAATAGAGTCGATCTAAAACTATTTTGGTCAAATTCTTAAATACCAGGTATCAGTGAATTCATAGGCGTTATTTCTCTGTCACTGTTATATATGCTTCTCTGCAGTCCAAAATGACTTTGAATGAGTTTAAAATTTATGTGTAATACATATGCACAGTTAAAGATGTAAATTTTCCTTGTTAAAAAAAAAACCAGTTCTTTCCTGAGGGATCAAGAATACCTGTCACTCAAGAGGAACTACACTGACCAACACAAGTCCTGGTTTCCATCTTAACACACCTTACAGGCACCTTATTCAGGTTCTGTTCCAGACTTCTTTGGTGTGACTCTCTCTGTGAATGGCTCATCACTTAACAGTGCTATCAGCTGGATTCTGCTTATCTGAAAACACGAAGTTTAGCCTTTGTTAAGCACTGTCTTTTAGGAGATACACATTTTATGTTCCTTTTCCCTCCTTGCTTAAATCTACCCAAGATTTCTATGATTTGTAATGGCTTCTCTGTTTTGTTGCAGTATTACATGCATGCCAGACACTTAGCCCTCAGCAGAACATTCCCAGATAAATTTGAGATGGAACCAAGTGCTCCACCAAAGGTAAAGACTGCTGTTGGAGATGAGTTCATTTTAACTGTTTTACAAGGAGAGAGAATAAGAGTGTGAGGGAGAAGAGAGTTAGCAAGTTTGGGTTTAACTAAAGGGAAGTAAGATCTCCTAATTAAAAGAATTAAAAGTTATAGACCCAGTATCCAATCAGGAGTGTGCTGTTTTGGGCTGAGACAGAGTCAATTTTCCTCACAGTAGCTGGGCTATGTTTTGGATTTTTACTGAAAGAAGTGCTGATAACATGGGGATGGTTTAATTCTCGTTGAGTAAGGTTGCACAGAGCCATGAACTTTTCTGTTCCTCATGCATGCCACCAGCGAGGACTGCTTTGGGGCTGCAAAGGGGGAGTTGAGAGTGGACACAGCCAGGACAGCTGACCCTAACTGGCCAAAGGGACGTTCCAGACCCTATGGCATCATGCTCAGTATATAAAGCTGGAGGAAGAAGGAAGAAAGGGGAATGTTCAGAGTAGCAGTCTTTGTCTTTTCCAAGTAAATGTTAGCTGTGATGGGGTCCTGCTCCTCTGGGGATGGCTGAACACCTCCTTGCCCATGGGAAGTGGGGAATATATTCCTGGTTTTGTTTTGCTTGTGTGCACAGCTTTTGTTTCCCCTACTAAGCTGTCTTAATCTAACACATGAGCTTTCCCACTTTCCCCTTTTGATTCTCTCCTCAGCCCCTCCAGGATGGAGAGAACTAAAGCCATATGGGGCTTATTTGCTGATTGGGGTTAAACCACAACCCACTGGTATCAGACCCAAAACCAGGGGCTACCAGGTGTGACACAGGAACAGCTTTTCAGATGATTTAGACTGAGCTGGATGGCACTATGCCACTTTGGACCAGCTGAGGAGCTGGCCCTTCAAATTCCTCTTTGAATTAGTAGTGGCAGCTTCTAATTTTTGCTTCTGCCAAATGCCATGGAGGGGTTCTGCACCAACCAAATAGAGGGGAGGTGGGAAAGGATGTTCTAGGGAAAGCAAGGCAAGGTGTTGCCTTCATCTGAACATGGTATATTGGCTGGAGCTGCAAGGGGTCACTTTAAAGGCAAACCTTTAAACAGTTCTTGCCTAGTCCAGATTAGCACCAGTTTGATAAGACAGGCTGCATAGAACAATGTTACTTGAAACCAGACCTCAAAGAGCAGCTCTTTTTATTCTTTCAGTAAGGAGAGAGGAGGTTCAGACCAAAACCCCTTGCTGGGCTCTGGTTCTGCAGATGCTGACATAACTAGAAAACTGTTTTGAATGTTCAGATTGAACAGTAAGTATATTTTGACTACAGAGTACAGACAGATTTTGCGTTGTGCTGATTGTTTTAAGGCTCAGTAAAAATAGCCATGTTTTGCAAAAAGTAGTGCTGTGGAAGGGCAGGATATTGTTTATGGCACAGGGTATAAACATCTCTGTCATACAAGTGTGTACTTACTGGCAGAGGAGGACTGAGGGGATCTGGGTTGAGGGAAGCCTAATTTGAACGTGAAGGGCAGGTTTAGCTTACATCTGACCACTGGCTTCCTCTGAAGTGATGACAACCTTCAGAGCTATCCCTATACTGCTCTATCCCTATAGAGATATATATATATTAAGTGGATCCATATACTGCTGTATAAAACCAATCAAGGAGCTCTGTTAATACATTCAACTTGCTTCTCTCTCTGCCAGACGGAAGGTTTCAGGTTCCCCAGACCTTCATCAGTGCCGCCATCGCCCTCTGCCTCCCAGCATTCCAGCCCTCACCACAGTGAAGCTGAGGATGAAGATGAGGATGACAGATATGATGAGGAGGAGGAAGCTGAAAGGGATAGGCAGAACATCAAGTCCCCCTTTTCCCTTGGAGCCTTGCCACAAGGAAAAAAGAAGCAGCATGGTGAATACAGGAACTGAACTCCTTGCTCTCACCCTGGCATTGCTCCCCATCCACTCAACAGTTTCTCCTGTAGGCTTGGCAAGCTTTGTGTTAAGGACAAGTGTGATATAATTAGGGGAACCTTAAATGTTACTTGAGCTACACTTTTGGAAAGCCTAATATTATTTCACCTTGAAACTAGTTTAAATGACAATTTTTCTGTGCTTCTTTGAGGTAGAAGATATTTTTCAGGCTTAATAAAACTAGAGAATGAGACAATCCCCTCAGGAGCTTTCACAAACTGCAGATCATACCTTTGTCTATAGAATCAACTGTAGTAAGACAAATAGCTACATTTTGGATATCCCAAAGGAATTCCTGATTCATTTATATATCACTTTTCCCCCTCCTAAATTAACATGAGCTTTAAACCAGGACTCAAAAAATTAGAGAAAAAAGTGTTACACTGGAGAAATATTGGAAGAGTTTAAAAAGATACACTGAAAAGAAAATGGTCTTTTTCCTGATGCTGTTTATTGTAAGCTTACATAATTTTAAATACTTTTTTTTTAATAGCACACAGGAGTGTTTTCGTCCAGTGGTAAAACATACTTCCTGAGGAACAATAGAAAGTCTTATGCAGTGGACATTTAAATTTTAGAGACAAATGAAGTAATCTTTCTGAGGTCATTTAGACCCACAATAAACAGCAGACCATTTAGTTTCTGATGTCTCTGGTGTGTCTCTTTTATTTTAATCTTTTTGTAGATTCTAAGTTTGTTAGCAAACTGGTTTGGGAGGAAATTCATGTAACTTGGCTAAAGTGAGCGACAAAATTTCCTTGAGTAGCACCTTCCCCTGCCACAGACAAGAAGTCACAGAACAATGTGACAGCATTCAAGGATCAGTAATTTCCATTAGTCTATGTTCCATTTTACTTCTCCTAGAAGAGACTTAATCTATAATGCTAAAACCTAACAAATAATGATAAAAAACTTTCAGATATAATTTTGAAAAGCACCTGAGACTTCAAAGTTCTTGGGGAAGAGCTGATCCTCACAACAGGAACTAAGCATTTCATTTGCCTTATGTTGAGATGTGTCGCAGCAGGCAGGTAGGGCAGATGGAAGGCCATGGGGTGATGGTGATGTTCCCAGAGAAGTGTCCTTAGAAAGACACTCTCTCGGGAACACAGGCACATTTTCCTTGCTGGGCGAGTGATTTCAGCCCTTAGTGATTTCAGCTCTGGTGGTACTGAGCTCTGGGCAATGCTGAAGAAAGAGATGGGAGTCTCATATGGGGTTCCACAGAGAGCTTTATTCTTCTGCTGCGAAGGGGTCCAGGGACAGAGAACTCCAAGGAAGGTGTGAGGGAGCAGGGATTATATAGGAAAGGCAGGGGGTGAAGTAGAGCATTGGGGTGAATCATCTGAGGGCTCAGGGGCAGAGAAAAGGGGGAAGAACCTTTTGGTTTGGGACACAAACAGTTTGCCTAGAACAGAGAGGCATGCAGGGAGGATCTTTTCTCTTCACCATGATGACAAGGGAGGTTTGTGCCTAGGGACATTCCCTCCAGGGGAGTGTTGTGGACTTCTCCTCAGCCAGCCCACTGGCCTCCCCAACTCCCTTTTCTTTATTTATTAAAAAGGCCTCTCCCAGACTCCTTTGAATACAACGTGAAAAACAGAAGAACGTAAGTCAAATAACGAAAATCAACGAAAGCACACAAGGCACCCTTAACAAAAGAGAGTGCCCAACCCTTAAGTCCCCATTGTTGAAGGAAGTCTATAAAGCCATCAGTGATCTTCTCTTCATGTTAGATTTCTTTAACTTGATCTTTCAAAATCTGGATGCTTTTTGTGATGGATTCAGCATGAGATGAGAGGTTGAAGCAGCAGAGGCCCTCAAAGTCCTGGCAGCCGTGTCCATGGGCTAAGAGGAGGAGGTTGATTGCTGCTCACTTTTGGAGGGTGGCAAGCCTGGTCCATCCTTGGGATCACTGAACACTTCTGATGTTGTGTTGGCCTGCTTACTGAGCCAACAGTCACTGGGATTAAGTTCACCAAGAGCCTTTGCAGCCACCACCCATGGGAGAAATACTGCAAATCTCTGAGACTGCAAATCTCTTTCTCCTGGGCAAATCAATAACTTTTGATTATCACAATGTTTCAATTTTGTTGAATTGTGTGAGCACTCTTTTTTGGTGTGCCAATTGATTTGCCTTTTTCCAATCCTGAAGCAGGGTGATCTTTGGAGTGATACTAGTAAGACAGCCACGAGCACAGGGACCTCCTTTTGTATGAGAGGGGATTCATGCCCAAGCCCAGGCTCTGCAAAGAAGGAAGACACCCCAGAGGAGCGCTCTGGGATAAAAAATGCTGGTGGAATCAGACAGTGTTTTGGTGGTGTAATTGCACCAATCGGGCAAATAACAGATTTTTTTTTTTTTTTTTTTGCATCAGGTCATCAATATACGAGTGAGATGGGTTCCAAAAATGGAAATTAACACAATATTCAGCTCTGAATAACCCCAATAGATCCAATTCTTATAGTTCTTGTGATGCATGCAGGAGAGTCTTCATCCCCCTGGTCGCAGGTGTCCATTGGATTGGTCCACCTCCCTGCAGAGAGGACCTCCTCAGTCTTGAGGGGAATCCTGACCAGGCACGACTGCAGCAGGTTGTCAATGAAGCCCATGGACAGGCACAGGTCCTTTTGTTGGAGGGTTCTTGCCAGGATGATCCACAAGTTTTGGCTGGGTTGTGGAATCCAGCCAAGGGCCTGTTGCAGCATTCAGATGACACTAGCAAAAATGATGAAGGTGGTCATGCTGAAGTGGATAGGTGGCCTCTTAAGGCAGGTGTGCTCACAGTGTGGGTATTTCTAGGTAGGAATTAAAATAAATGTTCAAGTCAGGGAAAACAAGCCCAAGGGCTCTTCCCTCCTTCCTTTCATTCCCC
>VWZN01002230.1:49627-65928 GCA_013396955.1 Regulus satrapa
TTTCAAAAGAAAATAAATGAAAGGTAAAGGGTAGGTATTGTAATGGGTGGCAAGGGGTATTGGAAAGGTTAGGGATGAGAGAGAAGGGGTGTTGGGCTGGAGGGGGAAGGTAGGTATAAAGGTAAATAGGGTTTAGGGGTAATGAAGGTTCTTGGGGTGTGCTGGGGGGAGCAACAGTGGCTAGTTGAGATCTGGCCTGTGGCTTTTTTTTCTTGGGGTTGTCCATCTGGGTTTGCTTAGTCTGAAATCTGGTGACAGAATACCTTCATTCTTGCTGGGTCTGTTGACAACATCTCCACTTCCAGGCTGTACATCTTTGATATTTTTGGACCTGCTTTGTGGTTCTTAGGGATGTTATTGTTAGTTTCATCTGGTGTGGTGTTCATCGGCCCAAGTTTTATGTATTTCCCTGGGATCCATTTTGGTCCTGATGGAACTGGCACACAGGCATACCCCCTCCCCCAGGTAATCAACGGGAAAGGCCCAGAGATTTTTTCAGTCTCCAGATCCTTTATCAGTACCGGCAGCTTCTCGTTCAGCTTAGCTCTGGCTGAATTGGAGAAGTGCCAGAGTACAGGGGCAATTGGCTCAGAAAAGGAGGAATTTAAGAAATTCACTACATGGAGAGCCTTGCAGAGTCTCTCAATGGGAGATAGGGTCTCTGCCCCTCCCCACTGCTGACTGAGGACCTGCTTGATGGTACCATGGGTCTTCTCCACAATTGATTGACCTGTGAGATTATGTGGTATACCTGTGGCATGTCTTATCCCCCACTGGTTGAAAAACTTTTAATTTGTGGGAGGTATAGGCCAGCCCATTATCAGTTTTTATTTCTTCAGGGACTCCCAGGCTGGCAAATGCGAGGAGAAGATGCATAATGGTGCATGCTGCATCTTCTCCTGCATGGACCGATGCAAACAGCACACCTGAAAAAGTGTCTGCTGGAACATGTATGTGTTTTAATCTTCTGAAGGCTGGGAAATCGGTGATGTCCAAACCTGGCAGCTATTCAGGCCTCTGGGGTTGACCCCAGACCCTAGGGATGGCATCTGGTAGGCTCGACAGTTCAGGCAGGTGGCTACCATGGGTCTGGCCTGCCCTCATTGAAGGTGGAATATCTTCATGAGGGCTGGGACATCCTGGTGAAAAAAGGTGTAGGACATCATTGCCCGAGCAAAGATGTCCAACACATTTGCTGTCCCAGCCACCATGGCCAGTGCATCCATTTTTTGTTTCCCTGCAAGATGGCACCTGGGAGGCCGGTGTGTGGCCTCACAGACACAATATGGAAAGGATGCCTCCCATTGGAGATGAGATAGATACTTTCTCAAAAGATCAATCTAAATTTGGGTTAGAGAGTTCCTTTAAAAGGGATTGTTCAGCCCTCATAGCTACCCCTGCAACATAGTCCAAGTTAGTGACCACATTTATTGGTTCTTGAAATCTCTCAAAAGCCCTGACAATGGCTGCTAACTCTGCAAGTTGTGGTGATCCTTCCACCTGTGGAGCTCCCACTTGTGTCCAGGGATCCCTCCAAGTCATTACTGACTTATGGGAGGACCCTGTGCCATCTGTAAAAATGGTCAGAGCCTTGAGAGGCATTTTACTTTCGATGAATTTGGGGACCAAATTGAAATTTGAGTTAACCAGCTTATGGCTGGGATAATGAAATGAAATTTGGCTGGGGTAGCTGTCCAGGGTAAACTGAAGACTCTCAGTAGATTGGAGCAAATGCACCGAATCTCCAACAGTTGCCAATGATAAGAAAATGTGTGTGAATTCACATCCTGCAAGAGAGAGGAGGCAAGCTCTGGCCTTTCTTATTATAGCTGCAAATACTTCCTGCAGAGTGGTAATTGTCTTCTTTGGTTAGTGATGTGGGAACACCCACTCAAGGATAAAGAAGTGGTCTTTGGAGTGGGCATCCCATTGGAAGATTAGGCCATAAACATTTGGTTTTGGTTGTTCCACAGGCAAATCCGCACTGCAAGAAGCAAGCAAAAGCCAACAAACACCAGCATAACCTTTGATTTCACTCTATTCTTTTTGTGAGCTAAATTTTGGCTAAAGACTTTCCCATATACTTCAATTCAAAAACTTTATTTTTGACCCTTATTAAAAACCTTTACCCTGGAAAATCCAAATAAGGGGGTCTATAACATTACAAAACAAAACCCACAGTTCTGCCAAAAGAGCTCTACAAAACCAACAGTTAACACATTTATAAATATGACAAAAATCAGTCTGCAGGTTCCACTGATGAACAAGGAACATCAAGCTCATGACTCATGATCTTCTCTGTTCCACTCACGTCTGCATACTTGCTTTTATGGTCTTGAGCTCTTCAGCATGCCCTTGTGTGCAATAAGGCTTGATGTTTTCTTGCAGGAGCTCACTTAAGTCCTGCACCTGTAGAGACACAAGCATACCCTTTGCCCCAAGTTATTAATTGGAAGAGACCTTCAGTTTGTCCTGTCTCAGGATTTCTAAGCAAAACAGGAGGATTTGCTTTCAATTTTGCATGTGTATTGTTTGGAAAATGTCTAAAAATTGGTGGATCGAGTTCTACGAAAGAGCTATTTAAAAAATCAAAAACTTATAAAGCTTTGTTCATTCTCATCTGTGACCTCTACTCTCCCCTTCTGTTTATCTAAAATGTGGTTTAATGTTTGATGTGTCCTTTCAATAATTGCTTGACTTGTGGGAGAACAACGAATACCAAAGATGTGACAAACACCCCAATCTTTTAAAAATGTGGCCAATTTTGGAGGTCTATATGCGGGACCATTGTCTGGTTTTACTTCTTGGGGTACATTTAACAAAGCAAAAGTTAGTGAAAAATGTTGACAGGCATGATTACTTGTTCCACCTGTGTGGACAGAAGTAAAAACTGCACCAGAGAAAGTGTCCACTGAAACATGAATATTTTTAAATTTACCAAAGGAAGGATATTTAGTAACATTTGTTTGCTGTAATTGCAGACTTTGCAAACTTTGAGGGTTTACTGCTCTTTAAGAAACAGGAGGTTGCACAAGCTGACAATCAGGGCAAGTGCTAATGAGAGCTTTAGCTTGACTTTTGAAAATTCGAAACATTCCCACAAGTGCTTGTGCATTTTGGAGAAAAAAGGGCATGACTCAGTTTTGCTTGTCCAAAACTATTTGGCAAAGTGTTTGAAATAACTATTGTTAATTTGTCTGCTCTTGTATTTCCTTCTACGAGAAATCTTGGAAGTAAAGAATGAACCCTAATGTAATAAACAAAATATTGGTTAGTTCTGTATTGCAAAATTGTCAAAGACATGAAAGCTTGCCATATAAAATGTCATTGCTAATATTGTTTAGGACTGACTGCTCCAATTGTAGTTCCACTGTTTCTGAAGCCTACTTTTCGTAACTTTCCAAAAACCCTCTACTTTTAAGGATTTCCACAATCTGATTTGCGGTTTCCCAGTTTCCCTCCCGGGTGGCCTCCCTCTGAATTTTGGCCCAGCGGTCCTCAGACCCAGTGTTGTTGTCTGAGTCTGAGGATTTGCCGCTCTAATCCCCCAAGGAGGATGGAGAACACGTAATCACAGAGTGTGGCCTTTTCAGGTGGACCAGATTTGCCTGTTGGTGGGTGGCAGGGCAAGCCAAGACGGTTTCATTTCGGTCACCATCATATCCACTTCGGGTCCTGGTGTTGTGGGCACTTGAGAGGAGGGAGGAGCTAATTCTAGAAGGGGAGGAGGCAGGGTCTGTATTAGGGAGGAGTTTCCTGGTGGGAGGGGAGGGGCTCAACACCGGGAAATGGGGAGGGCCCAATGTGGTGACACCTAACGATCTGATGGGAAGGGAGGAGCCAAGCATGATAGAGGAGGTGGGAAAAGGCAGAGGAGAGGTGGGAAAGTGGTCATCTTGGGGTGGAAGGGCAGGAAAACTTGGAAGAGGGGAGGATGCAATGGCAGGGCTGGCCACATTGCTGGCACCATTTTGTGGGGTAGCAACAGGAGGTGGAACTGGGAAGGTGGATGTGGGTAGGAAGTTCAGGGGAGAGTCCAGAACAGCATGGCTGGTGCTGTCTGGGTAAGGGGAGGAAGGGATTGGCAGGCGTCAGGGAGATGGTAGCAGCCCTGTGCACTGTAGCAGTGACCATCTACTGATTGCCCCTCAGGTGGAGAAGAGGATTTATGAGCACCAGATGACAAAGGAGGGGAAGGGGTTTTTTACTGGGGGCCCAAAATCTTTCTTGAACTTCCCCACGTTAAATCAATGACTTTAACAATCACAAAAAACAAAGGATAAAACTTAGCAACTAAAAGATCCCCTTTGCTTGAACCCATAACAACTCTTTTCCCACTTCATCCCAAAATGAACGTGAACCAAAAGAATCACAGCCAGTGTTAGGGAAGGACTTAAAAACCCAATGAATTAATCTTTTTAAATGTCCCCTTGAAAACTTAAAATCTCCCCCTACAAGGGCACCCACAACTTGGAATAAAAGTCCCTTTCAGGAGGGCTGACCTTAGGACAGCTCAACTGGTTGCCCATCCTCAGTCTTCAGTCCCACACCCAGCAGAAAAATGTAAACAAAAAGACAAGGCCCCGATATTTTAACTCACTCCATTTTCTTCAGGCTGATGCCCATTAGGTCAATGCAAGGCTGCTGGATGGATGGTCAGCCTGTTGACCGGTCCTCAGGATTCTTTTCTCAGATGTTGAGTTGAGGGTCCCAGATGGACTTCAGGTAACACTCACTTGAATGTGAGGGATTCTCCTCAGGGAGTTGGCAATGCTGAAAGCAACTTGTGTCTCAGAGCCAAAGGCTACAGGAGACACATCTCCACAGAGCCCCAAGAGGCCCCTGTTCAGGCACCAACTGTCGTGGTGGGCAGGTAGGGCAGATGGAGTGCCATGATGTTCCCAGAGATGTGTCCTGAGAAGGACACCCTCTTGGGTGCAAAGGCACTTTTGTCTTTTAAAACCAAGACAGTGCCTAGGGCATTCCCTCCAGGGGAGTGTTGTGGACTTCTCCTCGCATGGCCCACTGGCCTCTACAGAGACAAACACAGCACACAGAAATCCATGAAAGCCACAAGGCTTCAATCACATGGGCTCATGCTTCTAGTTCTTCCATTACACTCAAAAGCATTCACAGTTCTGGCTTGCTCAAATTATCTACATAAAGCTCTCTTGTTACTGCCATGTATGCCAAGTCCTCCCAGGTGCCTGAGCTGGACTCACTGCTCATTCCCTCCATTGCTATCTGATGCTGCAGCTGCCACCCTCAGTGCCATTGCCATCACTCAGGCTGTCTCCTTCTACCTTCTGCATAACTAGCTAACTCTGACCTGTCCCCTTACACGGCCACCTAACCCCATCTGTCCCTTGCATGACAGCACGTCCCTTCCTCCTCACAGCACAGCCAGCATACTCCAACTGCAGCAGACTCCAAGTCCAGCCCCAGCAGACTGCCCTTGACCAGCTAACCCACTGTATCATAACACCCCTCTTCAGTGGCCAGGCAAGGCTGTCTCCACTCTGATAATTAGCACAGTTGTCATTCATCAGGCACAAGGTTGCTGGTGAACTATTCTCCTATAGCCTTACAGAAAGCTTTTAGAAGTATTTCAGCTCCTAGAGATGCCTAGAGAGTGCCTGAACAGGCTCTTCAGAAGCACATCTCGATGTGAAGACATTAGGAAGGAGATCAATCTATCGTTTTTCAAGTTTGTGCATGGAAAATTTCCCATGCTGCTCAAGAAAAGCATATTTCCAGAACTTTATTTGGCCTGTCCTTCAGCAGGTAGGACAGTGTAAGCTTTTGGAAGTATTTACCTTTCTTGTCAATCCCGGGGAAAGGACATCACTAAATGTCCAACTTTGGCTAGGATCCTGCCTTTCAAACACTTAACCAATGCTTGATTACATGGTTCTGATTATAGGCCATTTGGAATAAAGGTAACAATGTGCCTATTTGTATTTTTGGCCACCTAAAATCCGTTTTAAAACTGGACTTCCATTCTTGAGCTGATTGAGATACTTGAAAGGATATTCTCAGAAGTCAGGTTTTGGTTTTTATGGTAAAAACCTATTTGGAATTAAAAGGAGTCACTATTTCTTTAGCCACCTAAAAGGTAATTAAGTTTTTCACATGAAAGAGGTGAAAGCAAAGATACTGCAAACATTTTCCTTCACACAATTTACTACGTGGAGAGCAACTGCATTTTGTGTTTCTTCCACAAAGTGCCCCTAATCAGAGTTCCCTTAGAGAGGCAAAAGATGTAACAGCTGAGAGTCCCAAAGAAAGAACACGTAAAGAGCCTATTGATTGAGAGTTGATGTTTTCATAAATAAATTGAGAAATCTGTATTTATTGCATATATTTCAAAGCTCTGTTGTAGAGCAGGAAAGCTGTGTGTATTTCAGCACACTCACATGCTTTGACCACCCTCCTGGTGTTAGAAAGTGCACAGCTATTGACATAGAACTAATCTGAATCCTCAGATTCAGGTCCTGCAGTGGCTGAAGCGACCTCTGCCCCACACCTTGGGCTCATGTTAGTTCTGCCTTGATTCCGGGTTAACCATTAGTAATAAGGCCATTTATCTACAGCAAAACACTTCTGTATGTTTAATTTATAGCAAGAGAGGAGCAGCTTCTCGTTCAGCCACAGCAACAGATTGCCTAAATTAAATGCCACATATTCCCAACAGCTACTGACACCTGACAAACTTGCTAGCACCTATCTGTTACGTAAGGGATTGTCTTTCAGATGGAAATTACTGGAGTTTCACAAACCACTCACCAGCAAGGCAGAAGGTTTCTCCTGTTTCATTATATTTCTGAAGCATTGTTTAAGCTTGCGACCTTAAGTCAGGAACATGCACAAAACTCAGTTAGCTGGGAATAAGGTGAATATGGTTTCTGCATACCATATTCTACCAGGGACAGGCAGAGGCATATAAATTTCAAGACACAGATCCACCAAAGGATTTATAACCCCTTTACTTTTCACTTGTCTAGCGGAAGGTGTCCTGGCTCACGTCAGGGCCTTTGGAATTGGATGATCTTTTAGACCCCTTCCAAAGTAGACCATTCTAGGATTAAGTTCTCTGATTCTGTGCTACTTTTTGTCTGAGCACTGACTGATGATCATGTAAAACATGCTGGAAAATCACTTAAATGCACCTGAGATGTTGCAAATGTGCTCGAAACAAAGGGCAACTAAATTAATGAAAGGATTCTGGCAGATACCACTGGTCTTGAGGTGAAGTTCATAATGAGTGTGTTCTGTCACACAAACAACACTGCCATTGGAAGATGTATTCATGTCTAAAAATGAACAAATCAGGACACTTTGGTTTCACCAGTTATGTTCTTCTGAGGAGCAACACAGATGATAAACAATGACTGAAAGTGCCTCTAACCCCATGAAGCAAATTAATTCCTCTGTTCCTTCAGCTGTGTTTCCTTGTGTTGAGGAGAAGCAACATCACAATTAGTGTTAGCTAGAGTTAATTAGTATTGTCATGAGAAAGATTAGGGGAATTTAACATTAATCAATGAATAGCATGACCAGGGTAGAAGGTTAAAAAAATAAAACAGTTGCTTGGACTCAGAAGTCATGTGGCTACTCTTTAATTACATCAAAACTACAGAACGCTTTCCTGTAAGACCGCGGAACTACATAAATAATACATTCTTATCGGCACAGAAAGATAATTAACAGATTTATGCATAATTCCAGTTCTGCAGCTCAGAAAGAAAGAACAAAAAAGTACAGTCACAATGCAGTCATTAATGAGGCCCTGATAATGCAAGACCTGTCCCAAAACTGTCTCTGTGTGCTGAGACTTGCTCAGTAGGATTATTCAGAATATTTCTGCAGGAGGGAAGTGGGGCAAATAAGTGCTGCTGCTTATTCTCTGTGCTGACTGACATCTGTGAAAACAAAAACAAAACAGAAAACAAACAAACCACCAAGAAGTCTCCAGCTTTGCAGTCACAGATAGCTGGAATGTTTTTATGTCTCACCGAATTTAGTGACCATCAACAGCCTATAGCCACCAGTGAAGTGGTAATGAAATCTGTCTTTATAAGAATTTTAAAAGCTTCAGTATTCAGCTAAATGGAAGGTGGTAAAAGCTTTCCCAATGACCAATTGAAAAACTTTTTAATGAAGTGGTTGTCCAAAAAGATTGTCTTAATAACCTTTTCATGTGAGATGGTACCATGTATTTTAAATCTTGGATAGGACATACAAAATGCTCTAAAGAAAGCAAGACCTTTACAGATGTTTTCCTTATCTGAACCAAATTTGCATTCAAAATTTTGTGCTGTGAAAACACCTCACCCTTTGAGAACTTTAGTGGGAATGGATGAAACACTCCACTTACACAAGTTATGCTTTCAGGCTCAGAGCTCTACAAATGTTAAAGACATTTTAAATAATTTCATCAATTTGATAGATTGTCTGTCAAGTAGCCTGGATGATCACTGTTTTCTGCTGTAAGACAAGACACAGTGGGGAGAAATAAGTTGTAGATAAAGTAAAATTCAGCCAGCCAAAGTTTCAAGCTTTCAGATGTGCCTTAGGCACAGATTCAGTGCAGTGTGACTGCTCAAAAAAGAGAGGTAGCATCTCTAAAAACAATCGTGTCTTCTCTAATTTTTAAATGTAGGAATTGTTCTGTTTGCTGAAGAACAAAAATACAAGCCATACCAAGAGGGGTAAGCTGGCAAAACTTGGCAAAAAGAAATCATGCTGAAGAAAATAATGGATTTGTTCTTCATTTGTGCATTGCCCTCAGTCAAGTCTAAAATCAGCTGATATGAAAGTGCATGACTTATGCAGGTTTGACTGGTGATTTCCTACCACAGTGATAGAAAGGTTATTCCACATAGTTTTTTCAAACAAGCTGCCAGTTCTGCTTATCTCTCTCAGATATTTCACCCTTTGTTCTCAGTTGCCATCTGTCTCCCCTGCTACAGCAGCAGCAGGCAGGAAAATACCACTAAAATATGTAAATATCCACCTTCAGAAGATTTTGTGGGCATACAAATAATCCCTGATGTAACTGACCAGTGATTTAACTTTACAAGTGCTCATATATTGTGTCCAAAGCACTGTGCTAATTTTTAATTCTGCCTTTCTCCAAAGTGCCACCCTTTTTTTTTTTTTTTTCTCCCAGAGTTCTGCTAGGGCAGAGGGGGCTGATCACAGACCTCCAGCTCCATTTCACCCTCCAAATAAAAACCAAAGTCTGTGGTGGCTAAACAGGTGAGAAATTTAAGGACAGAGGACATGAAGAGCAAAGGTNGCTCCATTTCACCCTCCAAAAAAAAAAACCAAAGTCTGTGGTGGCTAAACAGGTGAGAAATTTAAGGACAGAGGACATGAAGAGCAAAGGTTTAGGATCTCAGCCTGGTGATGTGGAACCAACAGCTCCTCTCCTGGGGTTCTTATGGATTCTTTTAAACCTTTGCACCAAATCCAATGGAGGAATACAAATTTCACAAGTAAGCAATATTCTATAGAAAAAGTAAGCCCAGTAAAGATTTGGGTTGGAAAATTCAATTTTAAAAAATAACCATTCTCTTGAATCCAAAGCAGTAAAACATCTGAAGAGAAAATTAAAAGCAGAACATACAAATCTTTACCTACTATCATTATGTGGCTCATGTTTTAATCTGTGTAAATATACACTCCAATACATAGTGCTCTGCTGAACAGTATCTCAGTTCTAAACTGACCTTTTAGTTTAATTTGCTAAATTGCTAGTAAATTAAATACTGAAAAAACACTTTTTAAAAAGTCAGAGTAAGACAAAATGGGCATTTACCTTCTTGTGCTTTCTGTAAGGAAGTAAGGAACAGTGCAGAAGCTTCAGAAAGAGAGAAAGGATTTGTGTTATGGCTGCGTGTTTCTAGAATGAAAAAATCAGAGATGCATGGTTTGTCAGTGTCATATGACATTCCTTTACTTTGGTCTTTTCTTTTTTATAATTTCTATAACTAGAGGTTCAAAGACAAGAAAATATTACCTCTTCCACTCTATAACATTGTCTGCTCAAAACCAGACAATTAACACAAGAGAGATTAGCAATCTTTTTAAAAGGGAGGTTATTTCAAAGTCTCTCTGAAGGTAAAAAGAACATTTTCCTTTTTTGTAAGTTCCTAACTTTTTTACAACATTCTGTTCCCTCCAGAAACATTGCCTCATGTGGATCAGTGCTGTCTGCTTCTGTTATTTGTCTCTTTAGCAATTAATTAACAGCTTGATTTTTTTTTTTTTTTTCCCAGTGCATAAAGAACATCAAAAGCACTGATGAAAATCCCACTTAGCAGCCAGGTCAGTCTGGAAATTATGTAAATTAAATCACATATGTGTCCCTGAGAGGAAAGTCATTCTTTTGTCATGTGCTGGTTGAAATGAATGGACTAAAAAAAGGAGATCTCTTTGTTTCCTTGGTTATGACTCCAGGAAAACAAATCCCATCCCCTTTCCAGGGGTTTCTCCCATAACCTGGGGAAGGTTGATGGGCTCCACACTCCTATGATGATGGACTCACCAAGCTGCACTCTGTCATACAGGTCCTTCCTCTGGCTCTCATCTGCAATGAAGCGACGTCCATCTACAAAACCAGTGGGAGAAGAGTAAAAACAACCCCCACATTTGTTGTAATTTGCACTTCATAATCCCTAAAGGATTTTTTTCAATGTTGCATACTGTCAAGAGCCCTCAATCTCTTTGCTAGACTGTGAAGTATTGACTTTTAATTTGTATTTCCATTTAAAAAAAGAAAAACATGCACCCCAAATCCCAGACTAACAAAATAAAATCACACTGCTTTCTATGCATCAATAAGAATGATAAAAAGCTCACTAGGGAAGTAACATGATGTGCTATTCAGCTGGAAAAAAATTTTTTAAATTACAGAGAGGGTCAAAATCTTTACTTTTACAACTAGAAATAAGTATATTATTATCACTAGAACTTTCAGTTATATTTACAGTTATTTGGAGCTTATATTTATTTTGTCTTGCAATTATTTATATTGTCTCCCTTTTGTGTTTCTCTCAGGATTATTACTTTTTTTCTCTCCAATTTACAGGGAGTTTTTTTCCTTCCTCTCTTAATACCTGCCCTCCCTGATATATTTTCATTTTAAATCAACAATTCAGAATACAATTTTTCATATCAATATTTCTGTTAAATTTTATGATTTGCATCAAAGGACAAAATCTTTAAGTACAGAATCAGAGAATATTCTGAGTGGGAAGACCCACAAGGACCATTGAGTCCAGCTTTGAATTTAATGGCCTGTACAGGGACCAAGAGTGTGACCATGGCATAATTAGCACCATGCAATTAGCACATCCTCCCTGCAAGCCTCAAAACTTCTACACCCACAGCATCCTCAGGATCTCCTGCTTGCGTGGAACCAAGGAATAATCCAGGGGTGAAGAAAATTATCTCCTCAGGATGGAAAGAGCTCGGGACTTACATGCACCCTTCAAATAGAGCATAGCCTGAGGAGTCCAGTTTCTCCTTTGGAAATGTGCCTTTATGGGAAAAAAAAAAAAAAAAAAAGGAAAAGAGACATGTCAACATTCCATGCCATTGCTAATCAGAGCACCAAGCTCTGAGCTTCATGAGCTCTAGCCTGAGCTCACCTGAGGGACACTCCAGGAGAAGGCGATGAAGGACGCTGCTAGGAACAGGGCCAGGGCAGATGCTGTGAGTTTATGCAGCCCCTGTGCACAAGAAAGAACCACAAGGTACAGGAAAAGTCCTCCACATCTGCACATCCTCCCAATTTCACATCTAAATGTGAGGATGTTCCCAGCTGCTGCCTTGTCCCTGTCTTGCTGCCAAACCTCCTCTTGCTTGGGGGGTGTTTCAATGCACGCTGATCTGATCAGAGGAGTCATGTTAAATTTTATTCTTTTTACTCAAATCCATTCCAGCCTGGTGAGAGCTGCCATCAAGGCAAGCACCTTTTTTGCTCCTATTTACAAGGACATCAGAACCTTCAGAAATGAGAATAATGTACAAACTAATGGGTAAAGATGGTATAAAAGCTACCCTGATTTTATCAAACCATAAAAGGAACAAACAAATGTAGGGGGCTTGTCATTTGAAACAAACCAACCAACCAAGAGACAAAATCTCTACTTCCTCAGGTTTAAAAAAAAAAGGAAAAAATGTTTTAAATTTCACATCCTATCAATATCAACCATGATTAACACAAGTCACAAGACAGGTTTTTTCAATTCTTGGAGTTTGTTCACTGATGCAGCACATGCAAATGGAAGCACTGAGCATGAATCCTCTGTGCACAAGTTACACCTCTGCTTGTTCACACAGACCATGTTGTTATTCATGTATCAATGACAGTGATAGGCACCAGAGCATCTAACTTTATGTTTCACAGTGGTTCATTTCATCCTGGCTTTGAGAGGTTGTGCTATTGCTGTTTTTCAAATGCAGTTGTTTAAAATACACATAATATATCTATGTGTGTATTTCTTTCAGATTATTTTCAAGGAAAATGTCTTAAGCTCCCCTGCAGTTCCTAAATACTGCACTCACATGGAAAAAAAAAAAAAAAAGCATTAATTACAAACTAAATGTTTGCTACAGACCAAAAAATTCTCACTTACCTTCATACTTATCTCGGTGACAAACTTTCAGTCTTCGCTCCTTGGAATGATATGTCACAAGATCTCCTTCCTGCATGTCCAGGGGTCCCTTTTTAAATCTTTGGATTTAAATTGGGAGGTGCAGAAGTCTGAAGGGATCTCTTGTCAGCCCTGTAGATGCAGAAGGTCTGATGACTCCTGAGGGAAACCTGCAGCCTTGCAGGAAGTCAAGACCAAAATGATTGAAAGATGGATGCACTTGGAGATGCACCCCATTAACCAGGTGAACACCTCCTGAATACATCAGCATCAGCCCTGTGTGCTTGCAATGCATCACCTTCCTGCTGGTTGATCAATAATCACAGCCAGAGTGGGTATTAATATGGATGGTGAGAGTTTAACCAGGATAACTGACAATATATCAGATTAGTATCCATCACGGGAGCTCAAAAAGATGGTAAATTGCTCACCAGCATCAAGAAAAAAGGGACTTACCCAGTGTCACTAGGTTGAGATTATTCCTTGAATACCTTCAGAGGATGTAGTCTGTAGTTTGGTTCTCTAATGATCACCTAGTTTTCTCACACACAAGTAAAATTACAAAGCTCAACAATGACAACAACAGACCAAAAATACCCAATAAATTCTGAACTCCTAATAGGCAGAAACACTTTTCTGTCTCATGGATTGGCTGGAGTAAAAACCCAGATCATGGGCTTGAATAGCTCAAACAACAGAGCAGTGAACAGAAAAAAGGCCAGGATCAGGGAAGTCATTTCCATTAGCTACTTTGGGGTGATTGTTGGGTCATTGCAGTCATGGAGAGTGGGTTTGGTCCTCAGGCTTGATGCCTGGACTCGCTTGCTCTTTAGCCAGGGTTTTCATCTCTCCTCCTGCACTTTTTACTTTGTAAAGTGAATAGAAGCAGAAGGAGAAGCAAAGCAAACAGGGAGGTGGAAATTTGCTGATTAGAAGATTGACCAATGGAAAGTTTGCTGCAGCAGCCTTATGAACAGGGCCAGCCCGTGCTGTGACAAAAATCCAGGTCAGGTCGTGCATGTGACAAACACTGGCTCGTGCATGTGGAGCCCAAGGAGGAATGTGCAAACAGGCACTACTGCTGCTCACTGTGAGCTCCTCCCTGGCATTGTGTGTCTGTGGACACTGCTCCAAAGCACATTATTACATGAAGGTGCAACTTCTGTCCAGATTTTGGGGGATATCACCCTGTTCCCTGCTCATGCCACACAGAATTGCTCACTGCCTATACAGATTTGCCATCAGCTGCAGCTTGTGCTGCTGTAGAGGCAAGAAACCAGAGGGAAGTTCAGGTTTTGGTCTCAAGCATCTCCTGTGGTGGCTGGGAGTTGCTGTTACTGGTCTATTGTCACCGTTGAGCTAGGAGCAGCAGGAAATAATGACACAAGAAATGCAGAAACTCCTTGCCAGAAGGCAAAAGTGATGAGCCTTTGTCAAGGCAAGACACATGCTTATATAGTCAGTTCCACATCCTAGAAACGGATTGGTTAACAAAGAATATCCTAAGCTCGTTGGTGCAGGAAGGACCAACACCCTTTGGTAAACATCTTGGCATAAACACCACCTATCTCACAAAATCAAACCACTTCTAGGGTAGTGTACCTACACTAGGTACACTAGGTACACTAGGAACACAGTTTATTTATAAATGAGGACAGGGGGCAATGTTTTGGAAAGGCAGTACAGGCACTGAGAGTGTTTTAATTCACAAAAGAACTGTGGATGTGTGTGGGCACATGTGAGCTCATTCTCCTGAAAAATGAAGCAGCCTATAATTGGGTTATGGATCATAACACATTAAAAAACTTGGCACTTTGGGGTGATGAGCTGTGCACCAAACATTCACTGTCAGTGCTGCCATTTCTCAGCTGATTCACCTGGAGGAGGAAGCAGCTCTGGCATGTAATCAATACCCTCAGTGAGAAAAGTAGAGAGAAGCTTGCTATAGCAGCAGGACCCCTTATTAGAAAGAACATAACCTATTCTTATTCTTTGAGATGCTCTAAAGGGCATAGGCTGCATATCCTGATGCTGTAAGTGATAAAAAGCTAATTTCTAGCATTGGAGCTCAGTGCTGAGGTGAGGGGAAAATGTTCTCGTGTGCTGGAGTTTTAACCAGTGGCTTCAAACCTACCTCACTGACTTGCATCACGACCATGCACTTTCCCAAATATTTCTGTGGAAATACAGGATACAGTCATTATGCCTGTGTATTTTTAACTGCTGGTAAGGACACAAGTGACACATGGCTTGCTCCCGAGGAAAAGGTGCATCTGTCGTGTGGATAGGTGGTATGGGGGTATGCCAGCAAACACTGGAGCTGTCAATGTATAAATCTCCCACAACTTATGACCTTTGCTTTGTGCTTATTCTCTTTTCCTTTGGGTTTTTTCTTTTCCTGTTAGTTTGGTAACTCTCTGGGAAATACATCCCACTTCTGTCTGCTACCTGAGCACAGTGTACTTCTAGCTCCTACATGCTACTGTAGCATCATAAAAGGCTGTGAAATGTCGTGGCAGAGCCTACAAAGTAGGCAATTACAAAGCATTTTGCATTTCATTTGCAGTAAGTTGCTTAGTAAGGGGCAAGCTTTCTACCAGTAGGGAAGTCAAATACAGATTGCCCTGAAAAGATGTTGATATCTTATCACTGAGAAACTCAGAGAATAGATTAGACAATCTTTTCTTAGGGCTCGTTGCCCAATTGATCCTGCCCAGACACATGGTTATGAACAATATGACCTCTTAATATCTTTTTTGGGGGCTGTTTTTTTATATTTCTGTGATCTTTCAAAGCAGACTCTGGAATTTATATATAAGTATCTATATCCCACTCACACTAGGGGGAAATTTGTGTACAAGATCCATATTTTCCCTGTAAACCTATTGACCAAAACAATCCTATCTGCAATCCATCCATACATTTTATGCCACACAAACATGTGTTTCAGTGTGATTTATTTTCATAATAGACCTTAATTTACAGAACCATAGAACAGTTTGGGTTGGAAGACACCGTCTTCCGTCATCTAGTCCATCCCCCTACAATAAGTAGGGATGTCTTCAACTTGTCTGGGAAGGTGAATTTTTGTGGTGCAGTTCTGAAGGGAAGAGATATTCTTTGGATGCATGATTAGAGAGGCTATCATTTGATGGCCCAAATTTATTTAACTGTTATGTTCCACATTCATCACCACAAAAGTACATGGGTGCATTTCAAGCACTGCAGATTTGCTGGAGAAGCTTTTTTTCTTTTCTCTAGACTGTATGAGAAGAACTGTGCTAAAAACTACTTGAGGTAGAGAACAAGGTGTAGAAAATCCAGTCTGTCTGAGGTCATGTAAATGCCTCACACAAGAGAGGTAAGAGGGACTTTGTTGAGGACTAATGTGTGAGCAATACTGCAGCCAGGTTCGGGTTCTACTGTTCTCACAAGTGTGTTTGTGAAAGAGAAGCAGCTTCAAGGGATAATTATAAGTAAAATTTAAAAACATTATGTGGGGTGAGGGGTGTTTGAAAGCACCAGGAAAGAATCAAAATCTACAAATTTTTGAAAGGTGCAAGCATCTCAGAAAGAGGTGTTTCTTCTGAAGTTCAGTGAACCGCAGGATGGCACAACAATATTTTTTTTTTTTTT
>VWZN01002230.1:65966-99826 GCA_013396955.1 Regulus satrapa
TCCCCAGCAATGGACAAGTCTGAGACAAACACCAGGTGAAATACACCATCTGAAAACAGTTTTCTCCAGCGTGCAGGCTGGAAAGGAGATGAGGCTATCTAAGAATGTGCATTTACAAGGTACTTGAGTAGGAGCTCTACAGCTCTTCAGACAGGCAGGCTCTACTGACAGATTGTCTCTGCATGTCTTTATAATTTAATACAAAAAAGAGGAATTGGTTACGGGTCCTAATGACTTTTTTTTTTTTTTTTCACAGAAACAAGGAAAGAGCTAACAAGTAACAGAGTGACTATTTAATACACTAGCAGCTCGAAGAACGTCAACTCTTCCTTTCAAAAGTGTTGAGAGGGATGAAATTTATACAGTTCCCAGATTTCCTGTTCTAGCTCTCAGAAATTAGGAAAGATCTCCTCCTTGAAATTTTGCTGTAAGTGAGAAAAGCAGGAAAGAACTGCAAACAGAAGTGAGAAACATCCCAGGAACCAGAGTTTTGACACAGCAATAACCTTTATGACAATGTTCCTTGCTGTTTTAAACAATAATTAGAAGAGCAGGGAGACTTCAAGTTGTACTGAAATTACAGGCAATTTAAGAGCTTCAGGAGAGATGTGAAGGGGAAAAAAAGTAAAAAGGCCAGGAAGCAGGAACCTGATGGTTGATTAGAATGTGGTTGCAGCTGGTGGTCACTCTCAGCTGAGAGCTGAGTGGCAGCAACTGTACCTTGTAAAGCTGATTTTCCAGCATAAAAGCCCTTTGTGCATTTGAATACTGATGTTCAGTCAGCTACTTCTCTTAAAAAGAGCAGCTTAGCTATTTGTGCTGTCTCTTTCAGAGAAGGAAGATAAGTTGTTTTTTTCCATGTGCTAGTGTAAGTATAAGGTTTTTGGGCTGTTTTTTGTTGTTTGTTTTCTTCGGGTTTTTTTTGGCTTACAGAAAATAAATAAAATACCCTTTAACAGAGGGTTACTTATATGTACTTGAAGGTTCTTGTGCAACTTAAAAAACAGTCCCAAAACTAATTGCAGTTGTTTTAAAATTTTAGTTTAATGTATATTTGTCTATCTCTTTAGAGATAATGCATCTGCAATAATGTATCTCTAATATAGAGGACTGCTTCCACCACTTCCTGACATTTGTTTGAAGATTAAGTATTTTTAAAGAGACATAGTTTAAAAGTAGTCTCTTCACTAAAACTGCTCTGAGCTTCTCCTTTTTTTTAAGTATCCCTGTGGCTGAGGACAGGTTCATCAGAGTAAATGTTACTACTTGTAAAAATACTAGGAAAATAAACTTTGAGCTATTGCCTCTGCTTCTATAAAACTAAATTGCAGCCATGCAGGCAGCTTATAGTAAACCAGTACTTATGTACTGTACTCAGAAGGTGTAGAACATTTTACTCTGTTTCTGTTCAGGATAGCTCCACTTTCTTGCTCTATAACCGAAACCCCCACCTCTTTTCAGCCAACAAGGCGCATGTCGGAATGAATGTAACATCAGGAAGCTTGGAGGCCTTTGGGGGTGATGTATCTAAAGGAGACATGTGAGTCCATTTAAGCAATTCTTTCTCAGAGTATAGTACTCTTAGTTTTGAACCACTTGAGAGGAATTCCAAATACCTTTATTTTGGAATGCTGTCCTTGCAGATTTTAATGCTCACCTCAGTCTGCTGGAGCTCTCAATGCTGTCGCCTTCTTCCTCACAGCTTCTGCTCAGACTTAAAATAAAACCAGTGGTTTTTCCTTCTGCTATCTTGGTGTTTCTGTCTCCACTTGCCTTTTAATGTGTGGTCAGATGTTTGTCATGTCTTTCCCTGTTTAAACCAGTTCCTTCCCTCCACCAGATTCTTAGTTGTCTGACAATAAGAAGATATTATATCCTGAAAATCTTGTCTAGGGTTTTGCTTGGGGTTTTTTTCTTATGATAGGGAGTTTGTTGAGGGTTTGTTTTTATTTTGTGTTGTTGTTGTTGTTTTAGGGTTTTTTGTTTTAGTTCTTTTGTGGTAGAAGTAATAATGTCTGTATTTTGGACACTGTTAATGGCAAAGCACTTAACAAGGAGCAAAAATTACATTTGCAGCTTAAGCCTCGTCATAAATCCAACACTTACTCTGAAATGCTTCCCCATAATTTCTGAGGGTCTCAAAAGAATGATCCTCACTTAAGTTTTGGTTGAAAGCATAAAGTGGGGGATGGCTGGGGGGAAAAGAAGGGACCCAGAAATTGCAGAGTGAATACGGAAGCATTGTTAGTGGCCCAAGAGTTCATTACCAAAATCTTAAAGCACTGTCATGCAGACATCCAGCTGTTGCACTTTCTGAAAGCAAAGTCCAATTGCCAGTAGCATAAAAAGTGGTTAAAACTGAAACTTTTTGGTGCCCACAAAGCTGGAAAACTGATTTGGAGATGCTCCACTATCTCTGTGCAGAGCAAACATCTGGACACTGCAGCATCACAAATCCTCTGTGGGTTTCCTCTTAACTCCAGCCAGTGCAGTAGGATGTTTTAAAAGTCTGAAGCAGGTGAAATCACCTTTCTCCCTCCTTCTTGGCTTTGTTACTGGGACAGGGAGACATCTGACTTGATAACCTGCATTGCGGACCTGCAGCACAAAAATCAGAAGTTTCAGGAAGAGAACAACAAGCTAAAGCTTGCTCTGGAAGCTGTGGATGAGACCAACAGCAAGCTCCTGGCAGATAATGAGCATCTACATCGCCAGTTAAAAAGGTGGGGGACCTGGCCTGCCATGGGCGGAGCTGTGATCTTCTTGCCTTGCTTTCATGCTTTTCTCCTCACTGTGACTTCATCACAATGGCTTTCTTGACTTTATGCAATACCTGTAAGGTTTGGCCCTCTTGCCTAGTTGTTCTCTTCTGTCCCTCCTGGTTCTTGTCATTCATCTCAGAGCCAGGTTCCTGCAGCATATAGTGGTTTGTGTGGGTGCACATAGGGAGACTCTCAGGCTAAAGCAAAGAAAATAACAACAATGGTTTTGAAAAAGCGTTTTACCAAGAGAAAGGCCAAACACTAGAAGGCTTGAAATCCTAGGCCACATTCTTCTTGCCAAGCAGAAGAGAAGTGAGTGTCTAAAAGCTATTTTGCTTCTTATTTGATGGCCTCAGGTGAGTTGTGTTGTTGGTAGCCTGAGGACATATCAGTGCCATGAGTACAAGCCCATTTTTCATTGTGTTCAATTAATTACACTGTGACATGGCTCAGCTGCCAAGATGTTCCCAGGGCTTTCAGGGGAGATTATGACAAGAGTTCAGCAGAGTAACTGGCTATGGGACGTGTGCCCTTAGGTGGGACCACCTGCTCTGGGATGCTCTGCAGGATCAAGTTATCTTGGAAAAGGGCCTTGCCTGTTGCTGTAATACGTGGTTTGGAGTTTATCAAATTAGGGTAAGAAACAGGTGCACAGCTCATCCTTGAATATGGAACAGAAATGGTTTCCCTAACTGTAAACCATTAAGTGTTGTAAAAATGAATTTGTGCTCAAATGAAGGCGTGTTTGTGCGCCTGGTGTATTTAACTGCAACAAGCTAAATTTTTAACATATTTAACATAGCTTTGTTTGCATCGCCTCTCTTGGATGAGATTTCATTCCTCACTGTAAGAATGGAAAGGGGTGACAAATAGGAAGTAGAACCATGAGTTTTTGCTTCCTGGACAAAAATAATGGGCTCAAACTTGATTGTTGCTCTTTTGCTAAGTGTCTGTGCCAAAAGAAAGTCCCTGGTGGCTTTTAAAAAGAGTCTACTTCCAGCTTATCTAAACAACCAACATTAACTGGCTAAAGTTTCTCTGGATTTGCTTCTCCCTGTGCAGCATCCAGCACTTTGTGCTTAAAGCCAAATCCCTGGATGAAGAGCTAGAGGAAGCAAGAACCAACCTGAATGTGTCCGAAGAGAAGAGAGAGCGTGTTCTTTGGCAGAACAAACAGCTAGTAGGTGCTCTTCCTTTTTGTTTCCCTTGTACAGCACCTCACACCTTACTGTGTTACTGGTGTGGCAGCTCAGGCTGTTGAAAATAAAGATCTTCTCTGTACCTTCAGTGAAAATCCATGAGCTGCACCAGCCTCAGCTTCCCCCTTTTTGTGTGGTCTCTGTTATAAAGGGGTTCAGCACCACAGCTGGGGAAGTGTTTGCGGTCTGCTGCTTTTTGACTGTTGAAATTTTTATGCAAAAGCTAACCCTTCTGTTTTTTCCTCTTTTTGTATTTATTTTCTTCTCTTTTCTTCCCCATAAACTTGAGCAGGAAAAAGAAATTCAGTCTCTCAACATCAAAGTTACTTCTCTCCAGGAAGAGGTAAAATAAATCCTTATTTGACATGTTCTTGCCTAGCTAAAATTTGCCATTAAGGAACAAAATGTTTGTCAGACTTTGAAGCCTTGCATGCTAGTTAGGTTATCAAAACATCTGGCATGTTAAAAGGCTGATTTATCGTGAAATTTTATATCTTGATGTTGCACTGTGTTTCATATTGTCCAGTTGCTGGATGAGTAAGGATATAAGGTTAGGCAAGCATAGGGGCAGAAACAAACTACTTCCCCACCACCACCGCCTTTTTTCAAGATTTATAGGCAAATTCCTTCTATTTCTAGTTCCCACAGCTATAAATACACAAACTCTATATTGAAACAGTCTCCATCCAACACTTTATCATTTCATATTCACTTCTGTTTTCCTTAAGATCCTTCTCCTTAATCTCCTTAAGATTATTCTCCTTCCTTAAGATCCAAAGGAGGAGTCTTGTATAGAGCTGTAAGACCAAAAATATGTAACAAAAATAATTTTGAAAATGCAGTTTTTGAGGTCTTCACTCACAAATGGATCCATTGACAGTAGCCACGGACCTACAAGAGTTTTTTAGGGAATGCAGCTCCATTAGGCTTGTTTTTTATTCACAGAAGAGCTGTCCGTTCTTTTTTTTATTTTTTTTTTTAATTGCATCAGAGCAAATATTTTATAAACCAGCTTTTATCAGGTAATGCTTTTATGCTTGCTTACAGACTGTGTTTCAGACTGTTGGGGGGAAATGGAGAAACAGGTTAAATCAAACACAGCAAAAAAAAAAAAGGACCACTTTAAGATCAGTCTTTCTGCAAAGCTCTTTAGTCCAAATAGCTATTATACTGCATCTTTCTGAAAACAATTCTCCTGCTGCAGGGCTGACTTTTCCTTAGCTTTTCAGGTCTGGTAGTGCTTATAAATACCATTTTGAAGGGTTTTCTCTTTCACTAGTGCTCTGGGTAGGAAAACAAGCCAAAGCAAAGGTGGGGCAAACACCTGCAATGTACGTGCAAAAATGCTAGTGCAGTGCTTGCGAGTGGGCAGCAGCTTGGGGGAGGAGATGTGGTTTTTTTGTCTGGTCTCTTCAGAGAGAAGCTGTCAATCTGTTCAGCTGTTCCTAAACACTCTGTGTCTTGTTTAGATTATTAGGAACAGCGTGGATGCTGATGAGCTGCAAAGGAAGATTTTGGAGCTGTCTAAAAATGCAGCACAGTTTCAAGTAAGCATTTGAAAGCTGAGAGAAATAAAAAGTCAACCTGGATTTTACTTGGATCTAGTGAAGGGGGGGTTTCTGCTGCTGGAAGGCAGACAGCCCTGAACCTCTGTTGAAGGACTGCAGTGAAGTAGTAGCTTGGGAGAGTGTGATAGTGTTCAGTGAGGTAGTTGCTGTCTGGAAGGTAAAAACTGGACTGATAGAAATCCACAGTTTGATTCTTTCCTCTGAGTTAAACTGGTTTTGGATGCCTTTCCCTCACGATTCAAGAAAATACCTTAAGGTTGTGCTTTGAGAGATGTTGCTGAAAATATTGGCCTGGACAGATGAGAGGAAACAAAGGTGATTGAAAGTTGAGAGCGCTTTCACGCTCTTTGCTGGGTACGAGATTTGCACTTTGAAACAAACTCCACACAAGGCATTCAAAGAAGAATTTGGCGTTTCTAAGCAAAAACGTTGATGCTTTGTCCCTTCCTAGTAGGGAATAGGAACAGANTACGAGATTTGCACTTTGAAACAAATGCCACACAAGGCATTCAAAGAAGAATTTGGTTTTTCTATGCAAAAAACGCTGATGCTTTGTCCCTTCCTAGTAGGGAATAGGAACAGATTTTATTGTAGTCTGTACTGATGACTGGGTTTACTTTTGATCTTTTCATTCTTCAGATCCAAGCCCATGTCTATGAGAGCACTGTGGTGAATAAAGAGGAAAGCCTGATCCAGGTTAGTTGCTTTTACTTCATTATCAACTGAAAAGCACACAGTCACAGAATAATTTGGTTTGGAAGGGACCTTAATGACACCTTGTTCCAACCCCCTGCCATGGGAAGGGACAGCTTCCCCTGGCCCAGGTTCCTGGTTTGTAATGATGGGATGATTTGTAAAAAGGCAAGGCAGTAGTATTCACTGTGGCAGTGGAATTTCTACTCTTCTCAGACTGCAGAGATTAATCCTATAAATGGCTTCAAAGTAGGCAAACTGCGCTTTAGGACCTGGTTATGAGTCAGCATAATCAAAGGTTTCAGGATTTTATTTTTTTTAAAGATCACTTCCTATTAAAACAAACTTTCAAACTTCAGACAAGATGTCCAGGAGCTTCTAAAAGCTACTTCCTTCAGGGATCTAGAAAAGGTCTTTCCCTTCATGTTCTTTACTGAAGATGTTTGTGTCAAACTAGAAATGTTGAGTTGGAACCTTTTGTTGCTCAGGTGTAATTATCTGGGCTTTGCTGAGGAGGGAGCACTTCTGATGTTTTTAATCTTGCATTTTATACTAGAAAACAAATATACATGACGATACAAATCAGGCATTCTTTGTATTCATGAGTTCTGCAAATAGCCTTCTATGCCAATGGAGTTTCTACTTAGCAGAACATGCTATGAATATGCTGATAAAATATTTGACTATTGGGCTCCCTGCAGAGTGATTGCAGCTGAATTCAAATAGTAAAAAAGAGAACTGAACTTTGGTGTCATCCAGCTGTTAACTTTGTGGCTGAGTGTTTTAATAGTTTTGGTTTGGTTGGTTGCTTTTCCAGAAGCAGTTTAAGGGCACAAATTTATGAAGTTATTTTGGTTTTTTTAAGTATCTGTCACTGCTTTCTGACTTGAATGATTCAAAGCTTTTGTGAGCTCTGTAGTATCATTTTATTTCAATGAGACTTAGTCTATTGACTAAATGGGAATTTTGGTCATAGACTGCTAGATTACATGTGGATAAATGTGAGTGGTTCTTATTTTTAAGAAACTGGTGTGGAAAACTGACTTTACTTGTTGGCATTAGGCTAATCTGGTTCTATAACCTCACTTTTCCTGCTTAGCCTTCTGTACGCTTCATCTCTTTCAACAACCTCAATGATTTTTAAAGAGAGTAAGAAGGACTCATAAAAGTGAGAGAGGACAAGAGCCAGTACCTGAAATTCCATTTTCTGTTATAAATTCACTCTACTTGTGCAGTGTCCTTTATTGGAATAAATAAAGAAATAACCTGACCAGAGCTCATTGCTGGCTGCTGAGAAATGTTGTGGTTCTACCAATTCCTCAGTCCTACCATGAGGGCTGACTCTTTTTCAGTCTTTCTGTTAGGTCATGTTTAATCTACAGAGTGCTGTGCTCTAATAATGAAAAATAAGTAAACTCAGAACAGTGCAATTTGTTTGTAGGGTCAGTTGGGATTGTAACTCATGCTGGCATATAATATAGACCATGTGTAAAGCTAAAGCTAGAGTGCTTCTGTGATGTTTAATCTGTTGTAGCTGAAACCAGGTGAGTAATAAAGTAAAGCATCTGGAAAAGAGGGTTTGTCCTTAATTTCAGAATTTAACTAGGAAAGGTTGTCTGAGTGCTTTCTATTAGTTAATATGCAAGGGAACTCACTGTATTCATTTAAATTCACAAGTATTTTTATGTTATAATCTGCTGCTCAAGCTAATTCATATGCCTTACTGCTGGTGATGGAGGCTCAAATATCATTTTGTTGTTCTTTTTCCCCTAATCTCTGCAGAGGGAGCAGGAGATCAAGGAGCTCAAGTTAACCATTGTGGAGTGTTCCTCAATAATAGAGGTATGGATTTGGTTTGGTTTGGCCTGTGCTGATTCTCCATGGTGAAGTCAGCCTCTAACCTAACCCCACGGATGTTTTAGACACTGCGGGCTGAAAAAAATAAACTGCTAGAGAACATTCAACAAATGCAACAAGAGCTGATCTTGTGAGTATTGTGGCCAAATCCCAGGAAGGGCAGGTAATCAGAAATAAATAATAAAAAAAAGACTGATATATAATTTTTTTCCTGGTTCTCTTAGGAATGGGTGGAGTTTCCCATTGTTGTATAAATTTAACAGCAATATTCCTGAAGGGGTGAACTCGCTGCACTGTGAACTGCAGCTTGCACAGTCTTCCGAGGTATGAATTAAACCTTAAATTAATCTTCCTAGTCGTCTTGCATGAGCAACAGCAGAACAAAGCTCATTCCTTGTAGATGATAACTCTGGAATTTGAAGCCATTGCTCCTAGTGTGTAAGCACAGAATGAGAAGGTTGCAATGTTGATTCAAGCACCTTGGAGAAAGAGCAAATAAAACACTTGTAAATATTAAAAAAAAAAAGCTCACAGTATCCTAGAATGGCCTGTGTTGGAAGGAATCTTAAAGGTCATAGAGTTCAAACCCCTCTCTGCTCTAGCAAGTAAATCTGGAGGAGTTTGGGTCTGGCATTTAGTTGGCAGAAGAACAGACTGATGGGAGAAGATATCAGTTTTCCAATATATAAAGGCTTTTATGCTGCAGAAAGTAACTGACAGTCTGCTTCTTGTGCTGCCTACTCCAGACACGAACACTGATTTTTTTTTCAGTTGTGAAAGAAGAGGCTTCTTTTTCTTTGAAGTCAACTGTAGTGAGAAAGGAAGTTCAGCATTAAAGTGAACATCTTGATGAAGTTGTTGTGTCTTAATCTACTGTATTGTTAAGAAACCCTGATAAGCATCTCTGATGGCAAACCAAATACATTTAAATGAAGAAATAAGTTATTTATGTAAATAGGATATAATGATTAGATGAAAAGACTTTAATCATAATTATTTACCTATAATTACTTGTACAGTGTGCTAGTTATTAAACCAATAATTTCCAAGCTAATAATTGTTAAATAGTGTTTATTGTTACTTATCTATTGTTCAGCTTTAAAGGGTGTCCCCACTTAAGGAGTGGGACATACATACACACACCCTGCAAGAATGGTGTCAGAAGCCCCTGACTTTAAAAAGTGGCACTGGGTTTTTATGGTATAAAGTGATCAACTGTCAGCTCTTTCCATGCCAGCTGTACCAGCTCCGTTGGGTCCTTTGTCAGGAGCTTTGCCTGCCACTTCCTCACTGGTACCAGTTTCTGTCAGGAAACTGTATTGCTCTTCACATCCTCAGATGGGATCAAGGAATCAGGCTGGTCTTGGCATTCTCCAACACCAACAGCAGCATGATCCCCTCTTATCAATCCACCACTGATAAGCAGGGTATTGCTAAGGCTGTTTTATACCAGTTTAGGCAGAGCACCCTGCTCCAATTATGGCTTTGGTTCTGATTTTAAGCTGAGCTATTCTGTTCCCACTTCCTCAGACATCCCATGGAGTCCCATCCTTCCCTTTGTGCTGTTTTCCCTTCAGATATGAGCTGTGCAGCACAGCTGACAGCAGAGGTGGTACTGAGTGATTTTTTTTCTCATATTTGCCCAAGGTGCATTTGCAAAGAGTTAGCACATATAGCAACAACAACAAAAATGCACAAATGGACTGAAGCTTCAGGCCCAGAAAGGAGAGGTAGGCTTGGCTAGGCAGCTTTGAAGAGTTAAGGTATCATCCCATATTGCAGCTCCCCAGAGTCCCAGTGAATCACTGTGTTTGCCCTTCAAATGCTGCAGTGAGACATGATTCTACCAAGTCACCCGTGAGGAGGAAGGGCTCTGCTTATTCATTGCTTGGTAATGACTCCTCTGAAAAATGTTAACTAATTACTGACTTCCTCTTACCTACCCTGACATAAATACTTGATCACTCAGCAGCTTGGCAAGCTTGCTTTTTTTGTTGTTGTTTTTGTGGTTTTGTTTTGGTTTTGGTTTTTTTGGGTTTTTTGTTTGGTTGGTTGGGTTTTTTTAAATCCTCCTTGATATGATGATTTTGAAGAAGCTTTTCTGAGCCTCATATTTTGGTAGCTCTGACCTTCAGGTAATTACAGAGCATGGGTACTTCAGGAAAGTCTAAACGTCACTGATGCTGGTTTGTAATAAGGAGATGTTAAAACGAACTAGCTGGCTCTTCCATCTCTTCAAAGATTATTGGGCCTGAATGCACATCCCTGGATGAAACACTGGACCGTGAAGTGCTGCTTTTGCTTCAGGGGCCTGAATATGCAGGAGAAAAATTCAAGACCATCATGCAAGACCTGGTCAGTGGCAAAGCTTACAAGGATAAGGGTATTGTCTTTGATCAGCAATTTAATTAGGGATTCTCCAGGCATTGATAATCAGATTATGTTTGCTCCCTTTGAAAAAATAAGAATAGTTTGAGATTGGAGGGGATCATAGTTCAGCAAGGTCACTTGGCATCTACTCTTAAGACTATATATCCTGGGTAGTTCTGGGCAGAGTTGTTCTAGAGCACTAAAAATGCTGAAGCTTGGGGAGGTTGTTTTGGAGTTTATTTTCTTTTTCAGCAAGATGAAGCCTCTGAAGCAGAGGAGCTTGTCATGGCTTTATTGGAATGGCTAAAAGATTCCGAAGAAGACATGCAGCAGGCCTGGGAAAGAAAACTTGTGGTGAGTAACTGTTTCTCTGAAGCCCTTTGTGAAGTTGTGGGGCTGTACAAAAACTTCAGGTGGGTATCTTGCTGCTGCATGCTGTGTGTATTTATTACTGGAGACCGGAGATGGCTGCATGGACAGAAATTTCTTCTCTTACTGTGGTTTTTTGAGGAGGAAAAGGATGATTGCTGTTCACTTACATGCTCTGCTCTTGCTGGCTTATCTTCTGCAAGAGCAAGCACCCTTAGCTAAAACTGTGCTTGAAGAAAAGGGCAGATGAAGTAGGTCAGTTAACAGAGGAGAAGATAATATAACCAGATTTCCAAATCAAAACCTCTATAGGCTTTATTTTGTTGTGAAAGGCATAGAGTTATGGTTTTTCTGGGGTTATTCCGCAGGACAAATGTTCGCAAAACCTTGTTTTATGTCAGCTATTTGCTTAATGTGTTGCTCCTGCTTCTCATACCTCTAGTGAGGTTTGTAAGCACAGACTTTTGCTCAAGGTACTGCTAAAAAAGTCTTTCCCATGTAGTAGGAAGTGCCTGTGGATGCGACAAAATGCTTTTCCCCCTCCCCCTCTCCCCTATAACAGCACAGTTTCTGAAATTTCTATCTTATTGGATGTGGTTTTTTTTCCTCTAACCTGTTTCTTTCTGCTCATCTGTTGCTATGAACATTCCACCAACCCCAAGGTTGGTACATTAATGCTGTTTTTTCAGCTCCCTAATGGATGTCTGACCCCCCAATTCCTCTCTTTTGTGTGACAGCAGATACCACCAGGGGATATGCTGCTCGAGGCTGTTGGTTCTTTGGGCAGAAGACTGCCCTTCTTTCTTCCTCTTGTGCTGCAGAATGGTGTAGCTGGGCCTCTTAATGTTTCCTGGGCAGGGCTGGAGCAATCATTGGGAGCCATCCAGACCTGGAGCCAGTTTTTTTTGGTTTTTTGAGGTTTTTTTGGGGGTTTTTTTGGTTTTTTTTTTAATGTTTCTTCAGGTAGATTCTGAAACCTTCCCCTTACAGAAGGGGCTATCATCTCCCTCTCATCACCCAGATATGACTTTGGGTAGACTCTAGCAAACTGCTGGCTCATGAATTGCTGTAGCTTTTTGATCTTGACTGAAACCCTCCTCCTTCAATGCTCTCAGAGCTGAAAAATGCTTGTGTAGTCACATTCACATTGGGATCATATTCCTGTTCAACACACGAAACTAAAAACTTTTGTTGTGGGGGATTGGAATTGATTGTGGCAAATGAATCCTATTCTGGCCCCTAAAGAGTGATGCATTTGGGAACTGAGCTAACTGAGAGACCTGAACCAAATACTTTAAAAATTAAAAGTCCCATCTTTTAGGGTCCTGTGGGGTATGGGGAATGACTTCATGTCAAAAATTATCTTCACCTAGATGGAACAAGCCAGATACATGTGGGATTTTGTACATGGAGCTGGACACCAGTAGATCCAAAATAAAGGAGATAGATTCAAAGTTGCTTCTTCCAGCCTCAAAGAAAGCCCATGGTCCAAGATACAGTTTGTCAACAGAAGTTGCCACTAGAAGCCTTGCCCACCATTTCCTGTGAAATACATTATCGACATGTTTTGCTGGGGTTTAGTATTTTCAAAAACATTTGAAAGGATATTAGACATAAAGCCAGCTTGAAGTGAGCTTGCATTTTTGTGCATATATACATCTATCTAAGTATGTATAGTGCCAGCAAAGTCTTTTTCACCCTTCTGCTGGGAGATAGGGCTGATACATGTGCCCTGATAAGCCAATACCATTTAAGTGTCAAAATCATGGTATTTCTATGGGTGACTGTTGCCTGCCTCAGCTGAGAAACCAATCCTTAGCATGTGGGCAGTTACACATGGTCACATCTCATCCTAGGAAACCTATCAGCAAAAACTGGGGTTTTTTTGTTTTGTAGTTTTGTTTTTGGGGTTGTTTTTCTTTTTAATTTGAAGGTCATGAGCATCAGATTCCAACTTGCAAGCAGAATAGTGTGACTTATATTTGTAAGATTGATGTTTCCCCCTTAGAATTGCTGTAAAATCCCAGGAAAATAAATGTCTTTTTTCTTTTTTTTCTGACCTCTGTTTGAGTCTCATTAAGTATTCTTTAAAAGTGAGGATGCTCTTTAATGTGTTCAGTTCAGCAAGGTTAGAGAGAGCACTGGATTCTTCTCAGTATGTTATACAACAAGCCACTATTCAGAGAAATAGAGATTTCAGTGTTACCTAACATTAAGTTTTTACCTTTTTCCTTTCTACAAACCAAAGGTATATCTAAAATCTTTGTGGTAGGGGTCATCCCTGGGACAGATCATCTGCTAAAGTGTGCATGAGAAACAGAAATATGGTTTTATTAGTTCTTGGTTATTTCATTTATTTTGCTGTAACACAAACTCCATTTGGACTCAGTTGTACTTTGAGGAAAGTGCCACTGAAGCCCTGAATTATCAATATTAGGGCTTCCTGCAAGATGATATTTATTAAAACTTTCTCTTACGAGCTATGGTTCTTGTTGCTCTATCTGGGCACCTTGCTGGTGGAGTTCTATCTTTACTTTGATAGCATGGGATGTAGGTGATGTTATTAATTGGTGGAGCAGGGAACTCAATTCTTACCATGTAAATTGAGGCTCTGGCTCTGCTTCTCTTCTAACCACATTGCAACTTCAAAATTCCGCAGGCTATCAAGCAAGAGCTAGGAGAAAAAAGGCATCTTTGGACCCAGAAACTCCAGCTTTTGGAGAAATGCAAGGAGTCCTTAGAGACAGACTTTATTCGAGTGGCAGGCAACCTGAGGAGAGCCAAGACAGAACAACTTCACCTAAGGAAAGAGCTCTCTGCTAGGTACCCTTTCAAAGCATGTGGGGGTTTTTTTGTTTGGTTGGTTTTTGTGGGGTTTTTTTTTGTTTTTGTTTTTTTGGTTTTTTTGTGGGGGGGGGTGTTGGGTTTTGGATTGCTTTTTTCGTTCGGTTTTTGTTTTGTTTTAGTGCTGTTCTGTTTTTTGGGGAGGGGGTGTTTTGGTTGCTTAGCTGTTTAGTATTTTATTTTGGGGTGGATTTTTTTGTGGAACAATGTCAACTGAGTTCTCAAGAATTTTTTTCATAGAGGAAATGATCTGCTGTTTTGGAGAGTGGGTCTGCTGTTTTAGCACAAGGTCTACGCTGTGTGGGAGTTAAAGTTTGTGCCTGAACTGATGTACGGTCTTGGACATGTCTTTAAAAACAGCAAGAACACCACAAACTGAGAAGTTAAAGCATGAGGGCCCTGCCTATCAAGAAGATGAAGCCATTAAAAAACCTGCTGGGTTTGTGTGAAGCAGGAGGGCTGTTAAATATCTGTCTGCAGGTATTTTTGCTTTGGGATACAGTTGCTAGGCTCAGGAAAGATGATGTCTCAATTTCCAAGGGTGTAGCTTCAAGGAGTAGTCATTAAATATGATAATGTAACTTTTTTGGTATATGATTCCTTCTATGAGTTGTGATCTTAGAAATAGGATCATGAAGTTGCCTGGTCTGGAAAAGACCTTTAAGATCATCCAATTCCAAGCCTCTGCCATGGGCAGGGACACCTTCCACTAGACCAGGTTGCTCCTAGCCTGGTCCCTGGGTTTGGGATGACCCTAGGGCTTGGCAGCCCCGAGAACTGATGCAGTGCAGTTGTTCCACACTTCTGCCTGAATTACCTTCCACTGAACCACCTCCTACATGGTCTCCCTGCACCTGGAAAAGAGCTGATACAAACACTTATGGCTTGGTTTCCTATAGCTATCTCTTTGTCAAATGAAAGCAACAGCAACAACAACTGCCACAAAAAAGGCTGAGGTGAATTAGAAAGGAAATGGGCAAAGGTTCCTGCAGTGGAAAAGGAGGCTGCATTGAAAGCTATCTTCTCTAATGCCAGTTCTGGTGGCATCTGCTTGCTGTCAAGTGAAATTCCTTCTCAAATGTGAAGAAATCAATCCAGTGAAGCAGTAATAGCTCCAGGGTATCTTTTTCTGGAATGACTGACTCTATATCCAAGCACTATTTGTCCCAAATCCTGAGAAAACACATTCTTTGTTGTCCAAATTGCACAAGCTTGTCCCACAGAGCTCTTGCCCCTTGACAGTTCTCTGGTGATTCCCTTGTGGTGCTCAGAAATGTCACAGACCTCATCCCGTTTGTGCTGTAAAAAAATAAAAAGGCATCTGATTCCCTGATGCTGGATGCTGGGGAGCTGCAGTGTGGAACAGTTGACTTTTGGTGCATGTCCCAGCAGCAAGTGTGTGTCACCTTCTCCAGGCCATCCTGCTCTGAACCATCACTAATGGGCTGTTGTTTGTGCTCTCTTGCCTCACAGGCAACACGAGATAGAAACTGCCAAGCAGCTACAAGAAGAAACTGCTGGCCAGGCAGAAGTCCTGGGCTTAGAGCTGCAGGAAGCCATCAAGCGTGTAAGGGGCAGCCCTGTTCCTTCTGTGTGGGGAGCCAGGAAATGCAAAGGGTCGCGTCCAATGTGCAGCTGCTCTTGGGGAAGGGAATTGCATTTTCAGAATGGTGTGCCTCCCTGCAAAAGTGGAACCAGCAGAGGAAGTAAAATTTGAGGGGGTGGTGACAACAGTTTGCTGATGAAAGAGGCAGGATTGCATATTTGTGGTGGCTTAAAAAAAAAAAAAGATGAAAAAAAGCACCCAAAAATAGTTTCCATACACAGTCCACCCCAATGTAAAATGCAGAAGTTCAGAGGGAGCTTTATCACTTCCTGAGAAAGAACAGATGCAGTTTGGTTTCATTTACATGAACTGTAGAGGCTCTTTGTGCTAGTCAGGCTGATTTTTTTCTTTTTTCTTTTTTTTTTTTTCTCTTTTTTTGTTATTTCTTTCTTTTTTCCTTAAACATTATTTTTGTGCTTAGGCGGAGGATCAAGTTGAAGCATCTCGCTCTGCTCGTGAGGAAGCAGCATCCTTAAAGAGCAAGTTGGAGGTAGCCATTTCTGAGCAGCAGGAGCTCAGGGATGTGAATGCAGCTTTAGCAAGCACTTGTCAGTTGCTTCAGGAGAAGGTGGAAGACCACAAAAGTGAGTAACGTTTGGCAATGTGCCAGCATTCACTTTTTGCATGGGCAAATACTTTAGGGGTTAGTTATGTCAAGGGAAAACAGGATTGATCTGCAGGTCATCCAGTAGTATGCTCTGTGGAGTATTGCTTTTGTTTTGAGATATTTCCCCCCTTTTTTTCTACCTCTCCTTGAAGAGATCTGCACCATCTGAGAAGCAGGTGGCATCCCAAGAAGCAGGCATTGGCATTCACAAAGCTTCAGAAGCTCCCAACAAAACTCCCAATCCTAGGAAGGGGGGTTAGTTAACCCCCCAGTTAGGTGGCACAGATACTTCTTTACTGAAAGTGCTGTTCCCCATCTTATCCCTAATAAAACCCTCCCTCTTTCTTAAGCTTCCTGAACCAAATAGACTTGATTTTTGTCTGTTTTGTGTTCTGCTTGTTTGCTCTGTGTTTTTTAATATCTGTGTGGTGTTAGGCTGCTCTCTTTAGTGGGAAGCAGTCTTGTCACCACCTTGTACATGTGCAACTTCTGCCACGGAGCCATGGAAACTTCATATTGCCTCTTTCTTACTCACTTCCTGACACCAGCACCTTAATAACCTGGGCAATTAAATAATGCAGAGTTTGGAGTCCAGAACACATGGCTCTTTTTTTCCTAACCCTGGAGTCTGATCACTGTTACAGAAAAGGGATTTAACCGATTTAGGCTCTCAGGATGTTTTGGCCTTAGGTGTGCAGTATATGCCCAACATACACACGTGCATTGCAAACAAATCCATGGGAAACTGCAGTTTGTCTTGCAGGAAAAATTCCCTGGGACCCTTTGCTTTAGCTCTAAGGCACAACTTTGTACTGATTCTGATATGGCAGAAACAAGCCCCAAACTGTTCTTGTCCTCCTCTGACCAGTGGTTTGGTGTTGTTCATGTGTGTGTGTGCTCACATTGCTTTCATACTTCCCTCAAACTGTGCACCTGCTTTATTTTGCTCTTAGCAAGAGGTATGACAGTGGAAATAGTCTGTCACTTTCCAGCTCTGGATAGATGAAGTTCTTCTGCAAAGCAAGCTTAAGTAGATCAAGAGAGTGTATGTCAGATATGTGAGGCCACTGTGATTAAAAAAAAAAACAACCCAACCCCCAGAGAAACACCACCACGCTGAAAGTGGCTAAGTACAGAGATGATTCTGTAGATAAATAAAATGGCAGATGTGTAGAGAAGTTGCAAAGCATTATGAAGAACAGGTCTGACAAACAAGGCTGGCACATAAGCAAAGAGTAAAAATCTATTTTATGTATTTCTATAAATCGATATTGGTTCCTGTAGAAAGCTGGACAGGTCTGGTGCCCCTTCTGACTGAAGGGCTGGGCTGTGGTCTCCTCCACACCTATCCTTTCCAATCTCCTGCTTCCTCCCACCTGCATGGTAAGAGGGGGAAATGCTTCTAAATACAATGCCCATGAACTTTACAACTACTGTAGAGGACATCAGGTGGAAAGGCCAAATAATTCTCTTTCCCTAAGCCATAAGTGATGGATCTGTTTCTACAGGGAACTGTGGCATTCTGACATTAACAACGTGGGGCAGCATTGCCTGTGATTTGCAGGTGAAGATGTCCAGTGTTTTATTTCCTGTGAAAAAATAGTTGTAGGATTAAAACCAGACTACTGCAAGCTGCAATAAATTCTGATAAGGAGTAACTAGAGATGCTGTAACATTAGATTGTTTGTTATCAAGTCGTAAGGAAGCCTGCCAGACTTGTAAATGTCTCTTCATAGTAACTGCTAATACCCTAAGATGGGAACTGCTGCAGAGGAAACTCTGTGAATTGCTGTGCCAGGTATGGTGCCCTTTGCTGGGTGTGGGAAAGGTCGGCTTGCATGGGAGGGGCTCTGGTGGAAGGACAACACAGCTGTGACCAGTTGCAAACAATTTAGCAGCACCTGGTCTCCTCTAACATGTACATATAGCTGTATGCACAAATCTGTATGTCATTTTCCTTATTCAGCCTTCTGGGAAAAATGTGTCAGGAGTTACAAGTGTGGTGTTTGTCTTCACTGTGAGCAGTTCTTGGTGATCATCTCAAAAGGGACTCGAGGGGAACTTTGCCTGATGCACTGGTGCAATTTTTGTCCTACACCCAGCCCTCACTTCTGCAGACAGGCTTGAAAAACAAATGTCTAAAATTTTATAATGTAAGATTTTTTTTTTTCAGTATGCACACTGGAATAGGCAGTGAAACAGTTATTAACTTTGTGGTTCTCTGTGGAGAAATACATTGGAAATTACATAACTCTGGAGTGCTTTGCTTTGAATAAAATTACTTCCTTCAACTTTGGGAGGGGGTGGAGGGGGAAACATTGTGCAGAGACTTTTTTCCCAACTGGCTCTAGTGAGGAATGCTATAGCTCAGGATCTGAGCACTCAGAATTCAACACAGATCAACAAGATATTTAACAACAAACAGAAGGTCCAGAAATGTCCCTTAGGCTGTGACAGGGGCATCCGAGGAGCAGAGTCCAAACTGGACCAGCTGCACGTGAAGGAAACTTATATTTGTATGTGAGTGTCTGCAAAATTAGAGGCTGAAAGTAGCAAGGGAAAGGGCTTCAGTTTTGCAATTGTAGTTTTGCAACTGATAGCTGCAAGTACTTATGTGTAGAAGATGAAGTAGCATTTTGTTCAGAATCAGTAATAGTGCTCCTTCTCCTTGTTTCTATTTTTTTTTAAACCTTACCTGCCTACCTTAAATTCTCTATTACAACAGTGCTGTGCAGAGTTAGACTCTGACTATGCTCTGCTGCCCACGTCAGCTGAACACGTAAGAGGGAAGGTAAGTGTGCTTGCTGTGATCATTGCTGAACCTGTTAAAATGGGATGCTAGGTTTGTTTGGGTGGTTTTTTTCTTCATTGCCTCAGAGAAATAAATAACTTTCCTTCTGAGAAACTTTACCGAGTTAAACATTTACTGAAAATAATTTAAGATTACTGCCTGTGTGTATGTGCATGCAGGTGTTTACATGCATACAAAAGCATATTCCAAACCCTATTGTAAAGCCAGGCTCCCGCTGCCTTTGAAGCAGAACGCAGACATGTGATAAACTGCTTTCTGAGAAAGATCAGAGTCTGAAGATGGCACTCCTTCCAATTTATTTTCAATTTTTCATTGTTTAAACAACATACATTAGGTCAAAACCAGCTGTGCACATGTTACTTTGGAAGTCTTCTCAGATGCTTTCTTCAGATGATACCTCTTGGCTTAGCTGAAATAGTATTTTTTTTTTTTTTTTTTTGGGGGGGGTTGGGTTTTTTTGGGTTTTTTGTGGGGTTTTTTTTCCTTTGGTTTTTTTTTTTTTTTTTTTGGTTTTTTGGGTTTTTTTTTTTCCTTTTACCCCTTTCACAGGGCTCGAGTGGCTTCTTTGGTTCTTCCGGGCTCATTTTGCCTGCTTTTGTGGGATTTATTTCCAGCCCCAGCTTGAACCAACACATTTTGTTGCAAGTGTAAAGTTAAATTATCCTGCCTCTTCCTGTAACTGTACTGCCCACTAAAGATATGAGCTGTTCTGTTTTTCTAGACAAAAGAGCCACAGAAGTTGTTTGTGTAACTGTTGGTGTTAGATTATGCAGATGCCAGGGGGGAGGGGGGGGAGTTGGTGGCATTAATGTATTCAGTGTGGTGGAACAGCAGCACTTGTTATTTTTCAAATTAGCAGTTCCATTGCTCCAAACGACCATGGAGTGAAGGACCCACGTTGTACTCTGACTTTCCCTGGGCCCTGCCCTTGGGTGTTTCACACTGGCACAGCTCCTCTCTGCTAGGTAAGGCCTGGTAGTGTTGGACATCTGCCTTTCACCTGAAATATAGAAAGAATCAACAGAACAGTCTCAATAGTGCTGAGTGTGCTGCTACAGGGTGGAAAGTCTGTTGTGGGTTTTAACCTATTTCTTCATGTAATCCAGGAATGTGGACCATGATTACAGTGAAAGGCCTGAGGAGGTGGCTGTCTGTCAACCTGACAGTCTGTTCCCAAAATCTTAAGGAACTATTGGTGTAAATCATACATTCAAGTATATTCCTGACAAGATGCTTGGTGAAGTCATGCTATGTGAAAGTAATACGGTCAATACACAAGACATACATCTTGATACCGAGCAGTATTTGCCACTTTGAGGTGCATCCTAATGCCAGTCAAAATACTGTGCTTGAGTATATTCAGTCATGCTCCGGAGAGCATGAGTTATGTTCTTCCCATCCCCTCTGGCTGGTACCTCCTGAGAGGTTCTCCTGCTTGGCTGCTGAGCTGAGGACAGCCCTGGTTTAACAACCTGAACAGTAACTACTCAGAGGTATTCTTAGAGCTACTGAGAATAAAACAGAGAATGGTTTGGGGAGGGACTTCAAAGATCAGCTAACTCCATCCCCTTGCTGGGGCAGGGACACCTTCCACTATCCCAGGTTGCTCAGAGCCTGGCCTTGGACACAGCCAGCAATGGGGCAGCCACAGCTGCTCTAGGAAACCTGCACCAATGTCCTCTCAGCCTTCCTTCCCTTCTCTGGTCTGAAATGCCCCACCTTTCACAGCAGATTGTACTTGTTGCTTTTTCCTGCATTCCTGAATTGTTTGAACTTCCCTGCAATTCTCATACCTTATGAGGATTAAAAGCAGCCACTGACAGCTATGTGTTGCAGGGCTGCAGGGTGCTGCAGTTAGGATTTCACACACAAGCATTTCTCCCAGCAGTGAGCTGGTACCACACAGAGGTTCTTCTCACACAGTCTAAAAACATTCAAGTGTAATTCCAGGCCATATTGATGGGAATTGAAGCAAATCTTTGCTTGCATGTGCTCTTAATCTGAGCATTCTGATACTCGGAGAGGGTTGTTTCAGTTTGCCAAACTCTCCCTCTACAGAACAAGTTGAGACCACACAACCAAACCCTTACTAAGACAGAAGTTGTCTTATTGTAAGTGTCTGATTGGTTGGTCCGCTTGATTATTTTAGCGTTAGCCAAAAATTCGACTTGCAACTAAATCTAACTTTGCCAAGGACCACTTCTCTTCATGATTGTCCTTCTTAATAGATGCTCTGACTTTGGAGACCTCCTGCCCAAATAATCCTCCAGGCCACAGCTGGGACCAGCCTTGCAGGCAGAGCCCTGGCAGCTGCACCTTGGAAGGGTATGATGTGGGACATGTGTCTGGCTCAGTTGTGACATCAGAAGAATGCAGGTAATGTGGCAAAATAACCTTTTTGGGGTGAAGGGCAGAAGAGTTAACAGGGTCTAGCAGATTCTGTGCACTGGGTTCAGCTATAGGGCCCTCCTCTAGAGGGAATTGTGGATACCTGGTGGTCAGCCCATGGTAATCTAGAGCAGCACTTTGCTTCTATTCACAGCTACCAAAATTCTTTACTGAAACTGCTGGTAACCAGCCAAATACATTGATGGGGTTTCTATTTCATGCAGGAGAATGGAGATGCAATTTAGGCATTCTTGTCTGTTTTCCATGTTTAATTCACAATTGATGTTCCCATTAGTTCCAAAATCCTATTTGCTTTGAGGAGAGACATTTTTTCTTTCAGAACTTAGGGCAGGAATTCTGAGGTCCTTGCCTATCAAGCTGCCTCCTTAGATATTTAAAATAGAGATTGAACTGCTTGAGACTATGAAAGCTGAAATAAATTGCAGTGAATATTTTAAAATATAAGGATGTTCCTGAAGGTGTAGAAGCAGGCAGTCTGCAGCAAGAGACTCAGCAGCTCTCGAGCTCTCAAAGCTTTTGCCACTGGTTTTCTGTAGAACTGTGCAGTGTGGAGGAGGTTGGGAGAAGGATTGGTGGTTGTTCTTGCTGCTCAGGGTGGGAGGAGGGATTGATGTTGGTGATGAATTTGTCTTTCTCTGAGAGACCAGCTGACTGCACAGAGTGGTGACTTCAGTTGTTATGTGCTTAAGGAAAATGGGCACTCTATCTCTCTGTTTGGACAATATGCAAATAAAACCTGTGTTGCCAGGTGGAAAATATGCTCTGCTGATGAGCACACTGATGCAGACCTTCCTGTTTCCATTACAATGATGGATCCTTCACTTGCCGAGGTGAGTGCTGGCTCTGCCTGAGAAGTGGTTTTGAACAGGTTCAAGCCCTTTGTGCCTTGCTCAGACTCAGGTCCAGATGGCTCATCTATAAATCAGCACTGCTCCACAGTGGATGGGAGCTGGCATTAGTCAGCAGGGTGCTGGGGGAAGGGGGGTGCCCTCCTGTTTGGGTATGTTTCTGCAATACCTTTATTATAAAGCTAAATGTCTTGGTGTTCACATGCAACTGGGTCATGCTTTTAGCTGTGGAGTGTTTTAAGTGTGGTTTTAAGACTGGAGACAGTGATGGTTTTGCAGTTAAGAGGTGGTTCTGCCAGGGAGGAACTGAGTGTTTTTTTTCTCTACCTGCAAGGAGCCACAGGATGCTTCAGCTGGGAGTACTGCCTTTCTTTGTGCTTTCTCCCATGGGCACCATGTAACAACTGGAAAAGGCCATCTTGGCTGTAGGGGAACTTTTCTTCAGCTGATGTACTCAGCTGTGCCTTTACTACTGCCCTGAATCCTGTATCTACAGCTTGAGCTGCAGTTTTCTCATGGCAACAGCAAGAGAAACTGCAGCTCAGCACACCTAATCTGTGCCTCAATCCTCACTATTGAAATCTAGACCTCAGCTCCACCATACAGGGCTTCTGATGAGCTTTACAAACTCCAGGAATGGTGGAAGAATATTGATCAGTGGTTTCTGTGAACCTGGAAATAATCCTTGGGAATAAAGAGTAGCCAGCCTCAGGGTAATCATGGCTGGTGAGTGGTACCTGTGAGTACAGCATGGCCTGGTTGTAGTGGTAAATCAAAGCAGAAAGTGCAATGAGGGTAGAAAGGTAAGAGTGCTGGGGACTCTCTGGTTTCAGCCCACTGAGGTAGAGCAGATGAAGAACACCTAGCTTGTGCTGCTACTACTTAAGTGCCTTTAAAGAGGATCCTCTCAAGGGTGCCTATCCAGTCCTCTAAGGCTTTCTGTAATTCCAGTTGGGCTCAAAAATGTCATTTTCCATTTCTGTCATTGCTTTTTAGTATAAGCTTTGCACCTGAATGTTCTGAAGGGGGAAAAGAAAAACATTAAAAGTTGCCCCAGAGGAAAGGCAAATAGGCTGTGCCCAGTATCAGTTCTAAACACTGGCATGTAGGAAAATTTGAATGTTCTTGTTCAATAAAAAAAGTCTCTCTAGTTTTCTCTGGAGTTTTATTGCACTGCAGTTGCAGATGTATTTGAGCAAATCGGCACGTTAGTAACTCAAATAACTTGTGTCCAGTCAGTCCTTGTCACCATAGAAGTTCAGGGACTACTTAATAAAGAAGCACTTGTGAGAGCCAAGTGAAGCTTGGACTCTATGTTCTTGTTTGGCTTTATAAATGTGGAAGTCATACCACAATCTGGGGGGGGAAAAAAAAAAGGACAGGCCTTCTAAAGGTTAATGATTGTTTGGGGGGAGCTGTATCAGACCATGGCCAGAATTTGTGGGCTGAGATAGAGAACTCTTGGCTTATTATTCTAATCAGAGGGATGGAGACAGGAACAGTGATTAGGAATGTGCTTCAGGGTCTTCTTTGTCCATTCTTCATCATAAAAGGACTGTGCCATTCTCTAACACCCTGAGCAAACATTTTCTTTGCTGTAAGCTTCATTTGTTTACTTGTCTGTAAGGCTGGTGAGGCCCTGGCACAGGTTGCCCAGAGAACCTGTGGCTACCCCATCCCTGGAAGTGTCCAAGGCCAGGCTGGATGTTGGTCTGAGCAGCCTGGGATAGGGGAATATGTTACAGTGGTTGGAACTTTGGTCTTTAAAGTGTCTTCCAACCCAAACTGTTGTGTGATTCTTTTTTATTAATAAATCTAGAATGTGGTGTTTCTCTTTTATTTTTTTCCCCCCTTTATGTGGAGTCCATGGGAGCATACAATCCTGGTAGCCAGCTTAGAGTTCTAAAAAACTGGATTGAGGGTTTTCCTTCACTGCAAACAGAAACCACTAACCACGTGCCCATCTGGGCAGGGACAGGTTATGTAGCATAATGTATAATTTCAGTCAATTCTAGGTGATGCAAGGGCTTTTCTGTTTACTTGGGTGACGTGTTAGTTTTAAAAGCTCTTTAGATTTACTTTCTTTCCAACATGATGCTATTCTTTCCCCCCAATACTCTTGCAGACCCAATGGCCTGAACAAGGCAAATGCATTGCTGCACTTCCTCAAGCTTATGAGATAATTTAAATAATAATAAAAATAGCCTGGATTTGCATTAGAGGAAGCATCCACCTGGCTGGGGCAGGGCTGTGCAAGAGCAACCCAGCTCCAACAGGGCAGGGAGGAGGGAAAACATACTTCCTGATGCTGGGGAGCAGTTGGTCACTCTCAGGAGTGACCAGGGCTATTGGATACTTCCTGTTCTCACTTTCTGGGTTTCCTGTGTCCTCTGAGGGGGTAGAAAAGACCCCAGAAGAGAGGCAATCACTTGCTGATATGGTTTTTTCTGTTGTTTCTCCACGCACACCTCAACAGTGCTTTTGGCTGCTCACTGTGTAGAGAGCTCTCCAGACTCATTCCTCCTCTTCTTAGAGAGAGGAGTGGGTTTGGGCTGGTTTTGTTTTCTATTCAGCACTTTTCTTCAACAGTGGGTGTAATTCAGCACAAGTTATTACCAACTTAACACCTTAAACCTCATCAGCTCCCCCTTGTATTTTCATCCCTAAAGAGACATCAGCCTAACAACTGAGTGAGCAAGCTGGAATTTTCCAGGGTGAAATGCAGAAGAGAGATATTGCACATATAGCACCTCCCTCAAAATTAAAAGCCTCAAGAGGATATTGGTTTTGTCTGTGATGCGATAAGACTCGGGTCCAAAACCATACTGTGGCAGCAAAGAGGAATGTGAGCAAAACTGCCAGCTTTTAATTGCTTTGTTCCTCTGCTGTTGGAACATCAGGGAGACTTGAGGCCTCTGAAGGTGCTGGGTAGTTATGTATAATATTATAAAATGGGATCCCTTCAAAGGCAGTCACTAAGATGTGCAACATCAGCAGCACACAAGTTGTTTGTGTTCTGAACCACCTGCTTGTTCACGCTGTGACTACTAACACTTCTATTTACCTAATGAGTCTGGTCCCTACAGCTAAGTGGAGTGCACCTCCTTTGTAGGTTTTGAGCTCCAGACTTTGAAAATGGGTTTCTCCTGATGCACAGGGTTAAGGTGGAACAGTGGTGGGTGCACTAACACGTTTGTTGGTCATTGAGAATGCATGTTAGGGGAAAACTGGAGTCAGCAACCAGCGTGCATCTGAGTAAGACATTCCTGAGATAGCTTTAGACCAGTAGGTGATTCTGTGCACTTACTAGCTGGAATAGTTTAGGGCACAGCTGGGAAAGTTAACGTTTAGGCATGCAAGTTTTATACTGGCAGTTATCACTCTGATAATAACTTTCTCTCTCTGTGAAGGTTGACCGTGGGGAGCTGACACCACCAGCCACTCTGATCCCATCCAGGTTGGGTCTTGTACAAGATTTAAAAGCCTTTATCAAAATCTGTATCATGCAGATGAGTATCTAAAAGGGTTTTGTTTTGGCAGTGATCACCTAACATCAGCCCAACAAGCTCTTGCATCCTCAGTGGAAGGCATAGCGCTGGCACCAGGTGAGTCCTTAATCTGGGGCACTGCAAGTCCTGGATGTGCCCAAGTGTGTGTGTTTACTGAACAATAAAATGTGTGGTTTTGGCTGTCTGGTGTTGCAGGCTGCCTTGTTATGGAGGAAAGATCATCCAAGGCCTTAAATGAGAGAGGAGAAGATGTGCCAACTTCTGTGGCAACTGAGGCAAACCGTGATAAAGACCCAGCTGCTCCCATGTCAGGTACAGTGGTTGCTACATTGCCTGGAACTCACCCACTGAGGAAATGGTTTGCTTCCAGCACATATTTGAAGTGAGGAAGCCGAGTAAGAGCAAAAACATGAGAGTTTATATTTTTGCAAGTATTTTCACCTGCCAGCGCTCTCAAGCCTCCCTGAAGCTGAGTAGGAATAATGTTTCTTACCCACCTTACCCACAGCACTGCAGGCAGGGAGCATGAAATGACTTGGTGAGCTTTTTAGGGCTTGCTCAGTTGGCAAAACACTGAGTGGGTACAAAAGCTCAGATGATTTTGACAAGAGAAAACATGGTTGTATGGGTTTAAACAGTCATTTAGTTTGACAGTGCCACTAAGCACTTTCCTCTCTTTCAAGGTGGATGGGTCAAGAGGAGAGATGAGGGTAGAGGCATTTGTGTATTGTTCTGTCTTTTCTAGAGCTATAAAAACCCACCAGAATCTTACCAGATCTGATGGTTTTCTTCCACTGAAAAGCTCTAAAACCAAACCAAAGATGGAGCACACCTGCCCGCTGTATTTAAGCTGGTTTTGTAAAGCTGATCTGAATAAGCAGCACAGAATATCTGTGTGCTTGTTTGCAATTTTTAAAAAATCTTTACCTCAATACCTACAGTCTCTTTTTTTCTTTCCTCAGTACTATCTTTCTGAAATCTAATTCTGTCCCTTCATTTAAAAGCATCCTTTCTACTAATTTCCCTCTACTGTTCATTTTCATATGTGGTCCAGGTGCCTTTGACTAAGAGGAAGCAGGTATGCAGAAAAAAATTTTTTTAAGTCCCAATACCTTTGAAGTCTAAGAATCCAGCTATCTGTTGCACATCTCTGAAAAGAAGGTGTTTCTAATATTAAAACTGATAAATCTCCCCTTGCAGGCAGGACTTTTTCTGGGATTTTTGCTTTCTCTTTTTTTTTTTTTTCCCTGTGCCATTTATTTGGCTCACAACTATGTGTGACTGCATAAACAGAGGAGACAAGAGAATCTTCTAGATGTTCTTAAAGGTATAAATATTAATAAAAGTCGCCCCATTAAACAGCAACAAAAAAAAACCCTTCATGCTGGTAGCAAAATAAAATTTATTTCTCTAAGGGAATATTATTGTAGTGCTTTCATCTTCAACTACAGGAAGTATATTATATTCTCAGCTGTACACATATAACACTGTATGTATATATAATGAGGACTTTTTCCAATACAGTTATCATCACACTTCTTCCTATGTGTCTTTATAGTATTCTTTGCTGGCTCCTCTTTTTCTCAGTGGTCTTTCATGGTGTTTTGTACATATTTTTTGCATGGATGGCTAAAATGGTGGGTGTTGGAAGCTCAATGTGTTTTATTATTACATTTGGATTTGGGAATGTTTCTCCACAGGTCCGAGTCAAATCAAGAAAGAATCCTGCCTGGTGATGGAAGAACATAAGCCTGTGTTTCAAAATGTTTTGAAGCAAGAACTGGTAAGAGTGCTAGTGACACTGAAAAGCTCAACTAGGTTGGCGAAGCAGTGTCAGAGGAGGGAACAGGCCCCTCCAGGGGTGGTGTGGCCGCTCCCCTGCTGTAACTGCTCTGATGTACCTTTAGGAGGCGGACCAGGAAAAGAAAAATAATGAAGAGCGGAGTGAGGAAGCACCAGCTGTTGTTCCAAGCAGGAAAGGTAATGGGGTTCTGCTGAACACCTTCATATTACTGAACCACAAGCTGAGTTCAGAGCTGTGTAGAGAGGTGCAGGGAGGCAAGCATGATCAGAGGCTTTTGGTTTTGGGCTTGGTACCTATACTTAGAGATCAAAATGAAGAGAAGAACAGTTTTGTCATGTGAAATCTGCTGCTCTGATTTCTGTGGGTACTGAACTAACCAGCTTTACGTTCCTCTGGACAGGAGGAAAATTCTTAGCTGCAAAGGAGTTGGATATTTGAAACAGTTCTGGCATTTCTGCTCTCCCCAAAGAGTTGTAAAAGAAGCATCTCTATGCTATCCTTGATACAGAGGAACAGGATGTTTTCCCTTAGACATCTGTTTTCCAAATCACCTTCCCTTTTGCCTTTGGAGATCATGAAAAGCTGGTGAGGTAGTAAGTGGCATAGGACCCTGAAGGCAAAACCAGCAATTAACCATTTCTGTGCTAATAGGATGCCAATTTAAGTCCTCCGAACAACTGACTTTTGGGGCTTTGTACAAGTGGAAGTGCTGTGGTGCCTCACACCACAGAATAGAACCTGAGGCACACACGTTATTTTTGGTAGTGATAGCTTAACACTGGAAGTCTTGAGCAGGGGCTTCTGTGGAAGCTTAAAAGACCCTTACTCGTTGCTTTGGGGGGGGCTTTTTTTTCACTTTGGTCTGAAAGCTTTATTTTTTGGTCTCTTCTCAGAGAGTTCACCCACTGCAGGTGGCATTAAAGGAGATGAAATCAAGCAAAATGAGCTGTAAGTGTTTTGACTTTCAGTGATCTACTGCAGCTACAAATTTAAAGCCAGTCTGTTCCATGGTTCTTTTTCTTCTCCTACAGTGATTCCCCAAATGAGAAGGAAGTGGAGGTAAGCCTCAACTGGTTGTATCCTGAAGTATTACAGATCTTATAGATTAACTGTGATTAATATCTCCTATGTAAAAGAATGGTCCAGCTTTAACTGGATGTATTTCTGTAGGTTAAGTTCTGGAATCTTTCCAAGCCTAATGGAAATTTTTGCAAGAGATGGGATGGAGAAAGGTGCAAGTCCATAGAACTAAACAAAGACTTGTCCCTACTGTAACATTTGTTTGCAAGCTTGAAGGTGCATAGCTGTGACCTCCTCCCAGGCAGAATGTGCAGATTTAGAACAGGTTTGTCAAAAGGCACAGCTGGCACAGCATGCTGCCAGGATGTCATCTCTTCTGGCTGCAGGACATTCCCCCCATCACTACAGATGGGAAGACCTGCTTCAAGGAAGTGGGTCATGTTCACTTATTCTTCTGTAGCTCACCTAAACTTTGGTCACAAGGTATAGCCCCAAATGTTATGTCAGCATCCAAATCTACTTAAACTTCTGCATCACTTAGATTCCTCTGAAATCTTTTCTCCCACAACAGGCTGAATTTCTGAGGCTGTCCTTAGGTTTTAAGTGTGACTTGTTTACTTTGGACAAAAGAGTGAAGCTTGAAGAGAGGTCCCGAGACCTGGCTGAAGAGAACTTGAAAAAGGAGATCATGAATGCTGTGAAGATGTTAGAGGTCAGTGCTGGCCAGGGCTGGTCGGGTGGATGGGACAAATACTTGTGAGCATCTCTCTTAAGACAGCTCTTTAAAGGGGGTGTGGGGGCGCATGGGATTTATGATGAGCAAACATGAATGAAGTTCTAGAGCAATTAAGCTGAAATTTGAGAGATTATGATTCATGTGCATGGTGAGCTCAGGCAGTGAGGAATTTTTCTGTTGCACAAACATCTGACCCCTCCTTCAGCTGATTTTATGCTCCAGTCTGCCCACTTGGAGCTCTCTATCCAAGTTACACTGCTTAAGTATGTTGATGCGAGCCTGAACACAGTTCCTCTGGGTCATCAGCTCAACCCTTCGTGCTCTGTTAATAATTCATACCAGTTTTCTTACCAATGTGTGCTCTTAGGCATTAGTTCCTTTGTGTGAAGAAGATAACCAAGCACAGGAAATCATTAGGAAGCTGCAGAAAAGCCTGCAGTTCCTTAGCCAATATGCAGCACGGGTCGCCAGCAGAGCTGAGATGTTGGGAGCTATTAATCAGGTAACACTTTCCATCTAAAAGCACTTTGTCCAAAGCTGGGATCTTCTAACTGCAAATGGATAGCCACATCTGTTTGCTGGGCTTCTGTTTTCAGGATTGGATTTGGAAATCTCGTGTGGGTAGTGTAGACTGGCCAGTACAGCTTAGTCCTGGCCTTCTCACTCTGTGGTGTTATAAGGAATCCCAGGCACCAAGAGCAGCTAGAATTGTGCAAAAACCCACAGGAGAAATAATAAAGCTCTGGTTGGGGGGGGGGGGGGGAAAACAAAAAAAACAAAAACAACCAAAAAACACCCTAACAAAAAAAGATTTTGCAGTGAGATATACAAAATACCAAGCAGGATGGTAACAATGGCCTTGATGCTGCAAAGATCGTTCTGTGTGCCTTATGGAAAGGGCAGCTAATCAACTAAATCTATAGAAAATTACAGAGCCCTACTCAAATTGAAAGCCTACTCAAACTAAAAGTTAGGTGTAGTTGTGTATAATACCCCAGAGCAGCATGAAAATATGACTTGGCAATACCAGCAAATGCATGGTGGCTGCTGAGATTGTAGATCAGAGGGATGATGAGTTATAAGGGCTTGGAAAACTGAAGACTGATTAATTTGTTTTACAACAAGAGTGATCCCCAGAGAAATTAAATCTGTGTTCAACGACAGGGGTTGTAGGGAAGCTTTGAAAGGGAGGATAAAAGTGAGATACCAGATGAGAGCAGATGCTTGAGGGGGAAATGAAGGCAGTTCCTGAGAGCTGCTTCTTTCCCTGCTGCCTCAGGAGAGCCGGGTGAGCAAGGCTGTGGAGGTGATGATCCAGCATGTAGAGAATCTGAAGCGCATGTATGCCAAAGAACACGCAGAGCTTGAGGAGCTCAAGCAGGTCCTGCTCCACAATGAGAGGTCCTTCAGCTCCCTTGGAGACAGAGGTAACCAGGAAAAGCCTCTTTCCCCTTGCTAGCACCTGCCAGACAGACCCTTATAACTGCAGAATCCTTCACATTTTAGGTGGGAGAATTTTAGGGTTGTTTTAGCCCCTCTTCTAAAAATGGGAGGGGGAGGGGGGAGGGAAGGTGAGAATAGCAATTTAACACAATTAAAAGCAGCTCTCTGAAATTAAACTTGTACCTAAACTGTCATGGACCTCCAGGTGTGTGTGTGTGTGTGTGGGAGCACTGCAAGCACACAGGGATGTTCTGGCTTTCAGCAAAGTGCATGGCATGTGCTGGTGATCATCTTATTCCTTGTGAGCAGTAAATTTGGGTGCTTGTTCACAGTAGCTATTTGTAGGTGGCTGAGCTTTAAATTCTCTCTACAGATGCACCCTGCCTTTTTCTACATGGGAATTGAACACCCTTTTTATGTACAAGGGGCCCTTATTTCCCCTTCTAAGCAGGCAGGTTTGCCACTGCTGTGCACCTGTAGCTTTAGAAGAGAGAAGTATTAAATTCTTCTGTAAAATAGGATGTGTTTTATAAACACCCAAAAGGGAAGTTTTCTACACCATAAAATCCTTGCAGCAGCCTATTGAATTACAGTCCTGACTGTGAAAGACATTCCTGTCACAGAACACTGTCTCAATAATAGAATATATTTGCTGATAGGTGACAAAAGTTGATGCTTGTAGAGGATGGGTAATGCATACATGTGATGAACTTCTGTAATAAAATAAGCTTTTTCTTGAGATCTCATCGTTCATTTCTGAGTGCTTTGCTTAAACACTGCAGAAAGTCAGACCTTAGGCTGCAAATTAAACTCACTCTAACCAGCAAACTCCTGTAAAGCTCTGATACTTGATCCCTTCACAGATGAATCTATAAATAAGAAGCTACCAAGTCCTTTTAACTTTAAGGTAATGGTTTTTATATGAAATTCTAAGTTTTTTAAAGTGTTTGTGTGTGTTTCTTTGTTTTGTTATGTGCTGGTGCTCTGCTGCGTGCTTTACTTGGTGCTTTTCTGTCACAAATATAGGCTGGTGTCATCAAACATGAGGATCTACTTTTCAGGCACCCTACCAACTTTCTAAGGGTTCCCCTTAGAAGATGAAATGGTCAGGCTCTCATTCCCTAGTTAAGAAATATCATTCATGTGTGGCTCTCTTGGAGTTAAAGGAGTGTTTAGCACAAAAATGAGATGGGAGCAGTTCCAACTGGAATGCCTGCGAGTGAGGTTAGGGGAATTGAGTCACATTCAATTTTGGCATTTTGCTGGAAGCTGCACAGCCAGCCTGACTCAGGTGGGCAGAGAGTACTTACTGTGGAAAGACTCTGATTTGATCTGCATTTGAGATTGGATTCTTTATGCATCACTTCAAGCTAAGTGTCAACATAACTTTTTAAATATAGTTTGTATAAAACTCATGGTGTTTTGTGTACTCAGTGGGTAACCCAGTTATGCCTTGCTAAGAGCCAGTAATGCCTCTTATTTGTGCAGCCCTCGTCAGCCCTGCGGAGAGTTAGCATTGCAACAGTGCCCAGGAGTGTTGGGAATGCAGGGATTGGGGTGCCACTGGTAAGTAGGGAAGCTGCTGGAGGGATGCTGAGGAGCTTCACCTCCCTGCAACTGGCTGGGATGAAGCATCAGAATGCCAGTGCAGTAAATGTGGCAAATTTCTCCTCCAGGCCCAGTTCCATGAACCCGATGGAGATGAACGGAGTGACAGATTCAGCAGGAGGTCAAGCAGTTGGTAAAGTCACTTAGGCTTGTCTTTGAATGGGGGAAGTATTCTTTTCTCTAACTGTGCCTGTATTAAGGAGTTTATGGAGCATCTTGGGGTATAATAATGTTTGAGCTACACTTTTTGCATTAGTCTTATGTGTGATAATAGGTGAATGAGCCCTATGACCTCCCTTTTTTTTATTTATTGAGCAGTGAGAGTGTGAAACTCCCTCAACTTTCTTGTTTTAGAACTAAAATGTAAAATCTAAACATCTACAGTGAATTGATCTGTGGTTTTGTTTGGTTTCATTTGGTTATTTGTTTTTTTTAAATAATCCTAATTTCAAGCAATTACACTTGTAAGTTATTTGTCTGAGGTCAACCAAATGAGTAGGCTGCTGCTAAATTTCTGACTTTCTGCATTCTATCTACTTGGGAAAATCAGACAAATTTGTTTCACATTTGGCAGGGGCAGGCTAGGAATGAAGCAGAATGAGAAGCATCCTTTGCTGCAGAGATTCCTCAGCACCTATTCCTGGGCAGAGTGCGAAGATGAGCACTTTGAAACCCAGTAAGTTCAGCAGCAGTGTCCTCCCAGGTGTGCTGGTTTGGTTTTTAATGAGCTTTTAATTCACCACTGGGTCAGGGCTATAAAGCTAAGCTGTTGTGAATTTGGCCAAGCTTTGGAGCTGTTGATTCTTGTTTACAGAAATGAGCAGTCAGAACCACCTGCTGAAGTACAGGAACAACCAACTAGGAAGGAAAGTGTCTCTGAGAAAGGAAAATACCCACCCAAATGGCTCCTGGAGTCAATGTAAGATTCTTTCACAAGTTAAAGCCATTTTTGGGAGGTGCACATGGGAAGAGGGTTCAAACAGAAGGCCAGGACTTTCAGTGCTTTCTACAGGCAAGGTTTCTTGCTGCTTTTGCAAGGCAGCTTTTGAGAATCCTCTTCGCAACAAATATGAGGTACAGGGAGCATGGATGGACTGGTGAGTTGGGTCAGATTATCAAGGATTTGCTTTCTTGGCTGTGTTTTAAACTCGGAACAGAAGCTCCCCCTGCACAGCTCCCAAAACAGTAACAACCTGTCATTTTTGATGTTTATGGGATCTAGTTTGCTTGAAGGCTTGGTGGGATGGGGTGGGAAGAGCTGCACGTTTTGAAGGAACACTGAAGGGCTCTGTGCTTTTCTGCTCTGCTCAGGTACAATTTGGTGTCAGCGTGGCCATCCCACTTCAAGGCTTCCTTTTGCAATGCTAACAAAACCCTCTGGGTGTCCGTGTCCATCCTGGTCCTGCTGGCTGCTCTCACGAGCTTCCTGATGGGGCTGTCCCTGCAGAGGCCAGCAGATGCAGCCCCGGTGGGCACTGGGGACTCCTGGACATCCCTGCAGCAGCTGCTGTGGCCCTACACAGGACTGCGGCACAACGGCCCTCCCCCGCTGTAAGCCGGGCTCTGCCGCCCGAGGGGCGCTGCCAGGCTCTGCACCATGGGAGCTGAAGGTGGGATTTACTTTAGGGTACATGTCGGGATTTGTTTGGGTTGTGGGTGGGGTTTTTTTGTGGGGAAAATTAATTTCTTTACAGCATGACGTGAAATTTTAAAAAGTATATTTTTTCCTATTCTAATAAAAGTGATATTTAAAAGTAGCTGAAAGCGTCTGAGTTCTGTTGAGGTTTACCACAGAA